>JBBMOC010000023.1:7107380-7213419 GCA_037975185.1 Centropyge bicolor | reverse complement strand
TGACAAGGACCACAGCGCAGGGGTCCACATGAGGGGGAGGGAGGGGGAAAATAGTTATCAATTTCTGTAGCCTTGTTTTGATGTGTTGGGCCGTGCACTGATGTGTGTCCTTGTTGCTGTACTTGGGACTCTGGTCAGGGTGCCTGTCAGATGGGGGCCGATCTGGGGGGGATAGCGTGAATCACCTCCCGCGTGTTACGCCCTCACAGTGAAGTTCCTGTCTGGCAGATGTTAAAAAGGATGGAGACGGCATGTCGTGGAGGTTCATATGCTTGTCTGCGCCCACCCTAGACCACCATGGAGTCAGCAGTGACAAGGACCACAGCGCAGGGGTCCACATGAGGGGGAGGGAGGGGGGAAATAGTAATGATAGAATTAGTACAGCCATGGTCTCGCTGCCAGAGGAAAGTCTGGTCACAAAGGACAAATGAGGTAAGTAAAGGTCAACCGCCAGTATGTCCACGGAATCTGAGAGAGGCTCCACCACCAGGTAAGAGTTTCACGTTCTCAAGAAGATGTGGGACATGATTGGTTCCATAAGAATGGAGCCACTGTGCAGCTGGAGCATGAAAAGGTGAGTTTAAAAACTACTCAATTTGTACTATTTAATGTTCTAACTGGTGTTATACCAAAATTTAGACTTCTGTTCCCTTGTTTTCTCCGTGACTCCAGAAGACACCAGACAGAATATCCAGAGACGAGACGGACAATCCAAGAGATGACGACCGGCCCAAGATGAGACGAGGAACAGATCCGGGAGAGACAGTGAGAAGAACAAAGTAAAATGGCTCAGTAAATATTTTATGTTTACAAGGAAATATACAGTAATGCTTTTGTGTTAGAGAATTCACTTCTTTATGTCAGAATAAACTAAAGGTTTAATCTATGTCTTTTTCAATGCAAACGCATTTTGTGTGCAAAATTCACTTCATCAGAGTGTAACTAAAATAATTCAATCAATAGAGATACTGTGTGTCTACATAATGTAAAGCACAGCTGACTGAATGTGTCTGTTTATCTGTGTTGTGACTAAAAGAAATAACCCAGAGGAGCCGCAGAACGAGAGAAGAAAAGCAAATCAGCCCCGGATTGACAAGAAGGAAGAAACAGCCCCAAGAAGACAGGAAGGAAGGAACCGCTCCACAGTGAACATGGAAGTGCTGCTGAGACAGAACAGTATGTTAGTTATGCTGCTTTTTTATTTTTTTTGTCGGCAATGTCTACTGTTACAGAGCCAAAGCACAAGTAGTAAAACGTATGTAATGTTGCTTTGTTTCAGCTGAGTCCAGACAGCTGGCAGAAGACTTATGGCACCTGAATGCAACTCACTTCACTGGAAGATGCTGGGACGAGCTGAAATCATATGCAGAACAATTGCCTCAAATAAATATAATAAATGTTTCTTACTTTTAAAATTTTAAATTTGCTGTATCTTTTAATGGTATATGCATTTTAAGACCACTGGGTTTATGTCAAAATGTTTAACTGTCAATGTTGTTTCTCACATTTTCTGAGAAATCTTTGTTTGTGGTTTTCATTACCACAGGTTTATAAGAACTACAAAAACCAAAACATATTGACTTTCTTTAGTATCTTTAATTGCTTTTACTTGCTACACAATATTTTTTATTCATTTTCATTGGCTTCACAATAAAAAGGTCAATAATGCTGCACAGGGAAACTTCAGGTGTCCCTTGCAATAGAAATCTAGATCTAGTAAAGATCTCCTGTTTAAGTACAGGTTATAGTAAAAGTCGAAGTTATCTTGTGTTTAAAATAATGGTCAACAAGTATCAACACACACTAAACTAGTTCCCACAGTTATTTCCAAAATCCCTCAGTCACTCATTTTCAATGTACAGTCATTTACACAGAGCTATTTTTGCTTAAGGTTGTTTTTTTTTTTATGGCTACTTTGTTAAAGCAGTTGTATATTTATATATATCAGCAGTTGCAGAACAACATTTCCTCTAATGCTTCTAGAGTTTGTGAGAGATAATAATGCACTCCTCTGTGCCCCACCATTTTTATGACTTATATATACATCCATTTATCAAATGTTTGTTTTCTGAGTAGCATAAAGTGACTACAACTTGCATGAACCTTGGACTCTTGGGGCATTCTTCCTGTGGGGACCATGGATATCTGCTCCACATTTCAAGTCAAACCATATATTAGTTGTTGAGATAATTCCGTCTGGAAATATGAAAAGTATTTCATATAAGTAGTGGACAAATCAACAGATCAACATTACCATCTCTGGAGACAGGTCAAAAGACCAATAACATTGGCTTGTTTCAGGTGGGACATCCAGGTAAATGAAAACAGCAGAGCTTAAAATGGTATCATTGCCTCCTTAATGTGATGTGATTCCTGTTGAAATGGCTCAGTGAAGGAGTCAGTCTTAAGTGTGAACAGGCTATCAGCTACAGAGAGGAAGGCAGTTTAATTTGCTCACATGGGCAGACAGGAAGGACTGTTGAATTCATTCTGATGACACTGTTTGGTTTCTCACAACGATGACATCACCAGTGAAGATGTCCCGTTTATCAGGAAGTTCAAGGAAACACTTGAACACACACTTGGATCTTTGAGTGCACTGGATATGTGACAGACACATGCACAAACACAGCAAGAGACAAGACATGCTAAGTGAATAGCCCCATGTATACAGACTTTTATTGCTTTAGTTTAAAGGTTAGAGAGAAACAGAGAGAGAGGAAATGCTTTTTAAAAATATGATCTGACCTTTGATAATCTATGGGACACCATACTGTAGCCAAAGTCTTTTTTCAATGATGAATTGCTGATTGTGAAAATGAACAAACAAAAGAGAATATAAGTAAATGTACAGAACTTAATTAGAATTTGACTCAGGGAGAAATTAAACTAGAATGTGGTTAAAAATGTCAAATCAGCCTAAAAGGGTGATGGATGTATGGAGTAATTTAGAGGAACACAGTGAGTCTCACCAGGTGAAGCTAGAAGAGAAGTGAGAGTGAAATACAGATGAAATAAATAGAAATATTAAACATATATAAACAAATATAGCTTCACTGTTGTATGTTACAATCAATTTGTTAATCCTGTTTTGACTGTACAGGCAGTCAACAACACAGTGGCTTCACATCCCAGTAACCATCACACATTGAATAGGAACCAACTCTGAATGAACTCAGTTCATTTTTACTAATAGATCACGGTTTCATTTAGTGCACAGCTGACAGAAACCAGACTGAATCTTTCAGAAAGGTTATCAATGTTGCTGCAGTGGAAGAAGTACTCACATCATTTACTGAAGTAAAAGTAGCAATAAGCTACTCTAATGAAATACTTAACTGCAAGCATCATTTCTGTATTCAAAATGTTACTTTAGTAAAAGTATTATGAGAGTCAAAAGTAAAAGTACATCATCTTAAAATGCACACGCAGCGATGACGTTTCAACTCACTCACGAACTCAGCCGTTACACTTCAGATTCTTCAAACTCTTTCTGTGCTTCAACTTCAGCTTGATCTGACCATGGAAGACGTCACATGCAAATACATAGACAAACTTTAATTAGACACCCTCCATGGTCACCCCCCCCCATGACTTTAACTTCAAAGGGGTCAAAATAATTCCCATGATTAACTGTAAATAGTCAACATATTCTCACCTGTATATTTGCAATAGCCTTTAACCAATGTGTTAATTAAAGTATCTGTTCTTTTAGAGGCTATTTATTTAATGCTTCCTGACATTCATGTTTTTTGTTTCTAATCAAAAATCCAGACGATTTAATTATAAAATGGTACAGTTCAGTTATTGTGCTATTAATTATTAAGTAGAGTATAAAATGAAGGCGGTGTTGCCACTAATTCTACATAGTGTTTTTACATGGCTCTGGGGTTCAGTAGTTCTTTTCTCTTTGCCTGCTCACTCTCATACTGACCTGATTAATGCTGTGTGAGACCATGATCACAACTGTATTCATACAGGTTCTAGCTGCAGCAGCTTTTTCCAACACCTTCACCTCATCATTTTGAATCCACATCCTCAAAACAGATAAAAAGTCACAATCCTGCTCAGCTGACCAGGGATGGAGCTGAATGTTTGATTAACAGAATTCTCCAAGGTCTTATTCTGATGATGATATTTAATGGTTTTAATAGTCTGATATGAAATAAAAAGTATTGACCTCAGCTCTGTTGTGATGCTTCCCCTTTCTTTGTTGAAGCGCCACAAGATGGAGACAGAGAGTCAAACTGATCTGGTACTTGAGGAAGTATGTCAGAGGAGATGCTTTTCATAGTTCTCAGTTGTTTTATACAGTCTATGTTTATTTGATTGACACAGTGGTGAACACTTAGTTCCAACTTTTTTCCCAACTATTTTACAATCGGAGTCTTTGTGTATATTTTTTGTTAGTTTTTCACTCTTTTATTTTTTTTTTTTCATTTGGTTATTTCTGTGTTTGTCACTAAACATTAGACGTCGGCTATTTGGACGTCTAATCATGACCTGATTTGGACGTCAATATGCAGTTCAAAATTTGAACGTCGGCTTTTGGACGACAAGTGAACGTTATATGGACGTCTAAGCAGGAGTGAGTGAGTGAGCACATTTACACATAATAAAAACTTTTTATTAAAACTTTTTATTGTGTGTGTGTGTGATAAAAACTAACAAACACGCTCACTCACTCACCCCTGCTTAGACACACACACATATTATAAAAATTTAGTTTTTTAAATTATATGTGTGTGTGTGTGTGTGTGTAATAACAAATAAATGTGCTCACTCACTCACTCCTGCTTAGACGTTTAAATGTTGAACTGTATATTGACGTCCAAATCTGGTCATGATTAGACGTCCAAATAGCGGACCTGATTTGGACGTTGTACGGACGTGCAGAATTGGTCTTCTGTATGTTTTTAACATCTTTTAAAACACATTTTTAACATCATTTTTTAAACATCTTTTTAAAACACATTTTTAACATCTGTATGTTTTTAGCGTGTTTTTAAACACATTTTAGCATCTGTTTTTAGCATAATTTAACAGAGCTTTTTAATATCTTTTTGAATACATTCAATGTAAGGCCTCTTTGAGTTTACATGGTCGCATACTGTCGCTCGCCAGCACCTCTTTGCAGATAACAGACTGTGGCAGCGGAGCATCATCAGGACCAATACATGAAAAGCCAAACTTTAAATAATCAGGGTCATACTTCCTCCGTTTTCTGCTCGCCCCAGACTCTGTGCCCTCTCTCACTTTCACCTGAGATACTAAAAATCGATCCATCTTGTCTATTGTCAGATGTTTACACTTTTTTTTCTTTTAGGGTTTATTTTTTCACTTGCTGCGCCTCCCCTGAAGCCCTCTGGCGCCCCCAGGGGAGGCGCGCATCACACTTTGAAAACCGCTGTTCTAAACAATATATGTGTCTACAAAATCAACTGAAGAACAATTTTGAAAGTATAATGTTCATTTAAGGCTAGGTGAACACAGAGTTATCTCAGCATAGGGAAAACAACAATCTGAAGAGATACACCATCAGAGCAACATAGACAGGGAGTTAAAAGAGAGGGCTGGACTGGGCCTATAAACCAGTTAAATTTCTATTTAATCCACACGAGGGAGTAGGCACTCCAATTATGGAGAGGTTCACTCTTCAAAGCCAGAACCTAGATACTGTATTGTATGCCAGACCAGTTTGCTGTATGGGGGAGAAACAGGAAAAATGTTGCTGATGAGGCTTAAGCAGCACATGTATAACACTGGGGAGGGCAGACTGACGACCCTACTGGTCAAAGCATTTCCAGATCCACTCAGTTCAGAATTTTTCCATCATTGACCGGCAGGTGTGTAAACATGGATGGGAGGCCAATGAAAGAGAAAGGAGAGATTATGGCTCGTAAAGTTAAAAACTATTTTAAAAGTCACTCTAGGATTTAGTTCAACATACAATAGTGTGGAGGTTTTAAATAATGCGATATTTGATGCCTGTTGAGGAAAATAAACGGTCAATATGACTATGGTGTAAGATTGCACTGTGTAAAGATTTATGAAATTTCTCTCTCCCACAAAAAAGGTTAATATTTATCTATTTCTGAGACACTTTGATGTAGGAATCCAACACATTCTCACTTCATCGGAAACCAGACCCTTGGGTAAGGATTGACCCCTTAACTTTCTGACCTCAGGCCAATTTAAACACAATAAAGTCAGCATTAACTCAACCCTCAGCCCATAAGGGCTCTGTTGTACTCAACAAGTCATTCTAAGAATGCAGTGATTAGTTTTGATCATTGTTCTAAAGGCCAATAATTGCAGGATTAATGTTACACTTGTGTGTGCATACACCAAGAGTATTTTACTTCAGATGGAGTATGGAAAATAACAGCAGACCCCTGCTGGACCCACAACTGTGACAATATAAGAACACCACAGTACCAGTGTGAAACAAATCTCAATTTTTCCAATTTAATTCTTTGTTGACTCAACTCATAATGACAATATTTCACAGAAGGCAGACCCATTATAATAGTGTCATGTTTCTGGAAAATCATTCTAATTTACGTGTTTATCAAAGCTGTATTTTCACTCTCTCGATTTTTTGTTTATATATATATATATATATATATATGTGTATGTGTGTGTGTGTGTGTGTGTGTATATAAAGTACAAGCTGAGAGGCGTTCCTGCTTTCAAAATAAAAGCAAATTTCTTAAGGCCTTTGGGGAAAGCAATATTGCCCTATGTCCCTACAGCTGATAGTACCATTTAGATATTTCAATAAAAATCTCTTAAAAAACTACTTTCTTGTAAAAACATTCAATGATCATTATTTTACTACTATATTTATTTAGAAACCATCTATGTTAAAAACTTTGAATAGAAGTAATTTTTTATGCCTGTCTTGACACAACTTTAATTCCTGCCTTCCTTGGTTGCAGACAGAATTTGTCATAATTTTGGTCCTGAAAAGGTTCAGTTACCAACAGAGTTTTAAAAAATAAAAAATTAAGGCCATACTTCCCACAAAACCGGGTACCAGAAATTTCAACCAAGGGCTACTTTTTCAAATTGTGGAACTTAATAAGGCATAATACAGTATTATTAAGCAATATGCAGTCTGCTGTTTGCATGTGTTTAATACCTGGGTTCGGGTTACCCTTTATTCGTCCCACAGTGGGGAAATTCACAATTCACATTTATACTGTAAATACATAAATATTGCAAGACTTTCATCAGTGAGCTCAATAACCATTGTGTTACCTCATTCAGTGATAGACAGTGACTCAATAGACTTTCATTTGAATAAAACTCTTCTACATTATTACTTAAATCAACTGGATTAGCCAAAACTGCCATTTCTGATCCTTCATGTTTTATGTATAAATTGTTCAGCAGCTGAAGTTCTTTGTAACAATGACTGTCTATTAGAGTCCTAGTTCTATGGTTCTATCACAATATCACTAATGTGGTGACATGCTATGCTAGAAAGTGCTATCCCATATTTCCAAATCCTAGTTGTCCTTCCTCCTGCAGCCAGGCCTGAGCCCTGCATCACACCATTGGCTGAACGTGTCTTTTCTTTTGAAAAGTCAAACAGGAAACACCGTCTTGTTTCATCACACATACCTCAGCCGTCTTCACTTCAGAGAGTGGAGTGGGAGACTTCCAGGAGTGAGCAGAGGAGCGACTCAGGCAGCCGTGGCGGCCGCCTCTCACCCTCCCACGTCTCGCTTCCAGTAACCGACACGCACTGCTCATGCACCGGGCCGCCATCACTCCCCGTCCCCTCACACCTCCGCCGAGAGCCCGTGTCCTCGCTGGGGCTTCCCTGTCAACATCACCTCGCATCTGAAAACAACTCTGGACTTCTTACAAAGCCACCTTTCACCCTGCATTTCTGAATGACGGGCGGGCGGTTCGACTTTGACGATGGTGGCACCTACTGCGGAGGCTGGGAGGACGGCAAAGCCCACGGCCACGGTGTGTGCACCGGACCCAAGGGCCAGGGCGAATACTCCGGCTCGTGGTCCAGCGGCTTCGAGGTGGTCGGCGTCTACACCTGGCCCAGCGGGAACGTGTACCAGGGCTACTGGGCGCAGGGGAAGCGCCACGGACTCGGCGTAGAAACCAAGGGAAGGTGGATTTACCGGGGAGAGTGGACTCATGGTTTCAAGGGCCGGTACGGAGTCCGGCAGAGCCTGAACACACCGGCCAGGTATGAGGGCACCTGGAGCAACGGACTGCAGGACGGATATGGTGTGGAGACGTACGGTGATGGAGGTGAGAGCGAGGCATCATGTTGGAAATTGATACTGGTGCAAGTGAATGGTTTCAGTGTTGGAACGTATCAATATATCTATTTTAAGAACCCATGGCACAAACATTGTGTACAGCACACATCTACCCAAATACCTGATTGACACGAGCATGGGGTTTGTCATACCCTCATGTTTATACTGTCAGAACATGTAGATCTAACTGAGCTAGTGTGCTGGTTGTAAAGCAAATCATTATTATGATTCATATGAAGCAAGTGTTTTTATTACATTTTGACAAGTTGAGTTTTTACCCCGTCTCGTAATCACATTAGTGGAGATACACAATTTTGGTGACTCAGTTCACACTAAAGAACTAATACTTGTTAATCACATTTGTTCCAATATGAAGGGGTGGTGTTAACCATAACCTTGTGTGACAAAGTTTACACCTCCACCAACACAAATGCAATGTCTCCAACCTGTGACACACACAAATCTGTACAGAGTTTTAGTAGTTTAAGGTTGTTTAAGGCTTTATCTGAAGTTATTCACTCCGTCACTGCAAACTAAATGGGGAGTCATTTGAGGATTGTATATTGTTTTAGTTGGCAATACTGAAAAAGACAATGGGAAACTAACTGAGACATTACATACAGCATGCAATGTGCAGAGAATGCATAACAGTAGATATCTCTACTTTTTATAATGCATATACTGAGTACACAATATAAGGTGTAATCAATTTCACAAGACATTCAGACAACACTACCAAACAGCAATATTAAGCAACCACAGTTAGAACTTAACCCGAACCCTAAACTGGAAGTGAGCCAGCTTGGGTGGTGGAAGTCTCTGGTGCACATGCACAACTCATTCAGGTAATTTCTTTACAGTGGGAAATGGCTTCTTTTGGCTTCATGCACCACTGAGGAAGAGTTCTGCCCCCAGTGCTGCATCCAGTCCTAATTATACATCCATGAGTCACTGAGCTTACTAGCTTCAGAAGTGGGGGGCATGTGATTGGCTGAAAGGTGAAGGGTGGTGACAACGCCACTGTCATGAAAAGTGACATTATGAAAAGTAACATTATGAAAAGTACACTTTTTAAAATAGGCAGGAAAAAAGAAATAGAAATGTCCATAATGAAATACAAATAAAGTTCTATAAAGTCCTATAAAACGGTTAGAATGCAAGTTGAGATTTAAGTTATTTCATAAATTACTGTTTCATTCATATATTTTCCACTGTTTATTCATGTGATTGTTCATTTCTCACAAAATTTTTTGGTTTAGTCAGTAATTTAATATTGAACACTTTCCTAGTCTTATTAGATCACTCAAAGCAAATCACAAAGCAAGCCAGCATTCATCCATTCACTCACATTCATACATGGTGGCTGGCCACCACCATTAACCATGTGCACACATTCACACAGCTTTGGCACAGCCATCCAGAGCAATTTGGGGTTCAGTATCTTGCCCAAGGACACTTCAACATGCAGACTGCAGGGACCAGAGGTTGAAACACGACCTTGTGATTAGTGGACGACCACCTACTGCCTGAGCCTCAGTCCCAGCCGCCCCACAGATACATACTTGCTTGTGTCTGAAGTAGAGCTTGACAGTGATTGAAACTATCAAATTAACAACATTATGAATAACTTACCACTGAGTATTAATTGTATTGCAATTTTCTGAATTCCAATCTGAATCCCAATAATCAAACTGAGAATAGGCAACAACCAATGATATATACATAAAAGGTTCAGACAGTTAATCTGCCTGCAGTCCAGTCCAACAAATGTGATTAACCAGGTTCATATCAGAAGTGAACCAACATATTAAATGGAATTTTATATAAAACCGAGGGACAACAACAGGTGGTAAGCCATGCTCTGGAAGTGAAGTGCAGAAACCTTTTATTTTGCACTGTTCCAGTTACCGAATTTGTCATACTTTGTCATATTTACATATGATTTAATAGATTTGTAATAATATCACAGAGAAGAAAATTTGCTCTTTTACACAGCGTACATATGTATAAGGCTATTCAGATTTTTTGTGTACAAGGTAACCCTGGCCTGACACAGTCCATTTAGGAAACCCAGCATGAATCAAATGTCACTGTTTAATAAGTAGAACACTGACCTTATCTTTTTCTTTTTCTCTCATTCTTCTTTTTTTCCTATTGATTGTAGTTCTTGTTTATCCTTTATTCCTCCATTCTTCCTCCCACAGTAGTGTAGTAGTAATAGTAGTCACTAGTTGCATCAACAATAGCAGTAGTTTTAGTTGTAATAAGTGATGTTATTGTGAGTCACTCAATTGAAAAATAACAGTTTCATTAAAAGGAAAGAAATCATTCCTATTGAAAATTCAGCTGAATTAAAACCAGTGGTATTCCACATGACTCACTTTTCAATACTAGCCTACATATATATTTTCAATGCCTTGGTCTTGTAATTATTGGAACCACCTTATTCTTCAGTGTACTATGTTAACTTCATTGAGGCTCAGTCTTTTTTGTCAGTGCTATATGGACGGCAGTACTACTGACTTACCTGTGTTTTCGGCACAGTATAACTAATATCATAATAATATAATAAATTAATATGTCTGTGTAGAAAATGAATGGCACAGCTGTACATCAATATCTTTAGAGAATGTGTATTGGTGACACTGGTGCTAATATGTTATACTGCAACAGAAAATACAGTACAAAACAAGGAAAAAACTTTCCATTAGACCAAAAAGCTCTTTAATCTTTGCTATATTCTTGTGATTTTTTGGATGATGTTTGGAGTTTCACGCCTTTTAGACAAATCTTCAAACAAAAGTAAAGTTTCTTTTTTTTTTTTTCCAGAGGCAAGTCCAGTATCTTCAGTCTGCCACTGTGGAGAAGGCTTATTCCACATAGAAAGATAGCTGCTTGGAGTTATGTTTGGCCAACCAACAGACTTCTCAGTGTCTCAAGTTACTTACATCTTTTAAAATAGCACATTCTTACATTCTCCAGCTGAAGCCACCAGAGCTAGAGCCTGAACTCTCCTAACCAGGCCACAAAGCTCACTGTTTTATCACCTAATGATGCTGTCTGGTGGTGGTTTTAGAATCACAGCTGTTTTATGTCAAAATACCTTTCAGACTCAAGCACACTGAGACGAATGTGCAGGTGTTGGATTTCGCATGTGTTGTCTTGTTAGTTGGTGATTTAGTTTTAAGGCAAGCTCCAAAGATTAGTGAGATTTCATAGAAGCACACAGTGGAATTACAGTTTAAATTGCCACTTTTGTATAATTTCACGGTGAAAGCTCAAGTACAGGATCACGTTCACTGTTGTTGTAATTGAGTACAGAAAATAATACATCGACATTGTTGAGGCTTTTGAACACAAAACACTCTTGGATAATGCACATTAACCAATATTCACTTGTCTTCAGCTCTGGTTCGCTCTCTGGCAACTCCTGAAAAGAATATCTGTCTCTTTAGCTATAAATGCTCCGCTCTGCCTAACCTTACAGCAGAAATAAACCTGTGTACAGTTTCGGTCTCCATAGCTAATTTCCAGTCATGACAACTGTGCAGGTGGAGTAGGGACATTTTTTTTTAAATATAAATCACTTGTTTAAATTATGGTAAGGCTTAAAGTGTTGTATGTAAGTGTGTATGCTGCTACGTCGACTGTGCTTCTCATGGGTGCCCAAAAGAGGTCTCTCCTGGGGGAGACGGGGAGGTTGATTAAATCTAACAGTGCTAATTGCAGCGTATACTAGTTATTAAACCGGCATACACCAATGTAGCAGTAAAATTTGAAGTGTTATAATCTACGGTGATAATATTTTTGAAGAAGAGGCATGTGTGTGAGGTTGGACTGTTATGCAATGTAAAAGGTAAACTTGCCATACGGGCAGTGTAACATTAGCGTAATGTTAATGCTAGACTTAGCTAGGTACGTTAATAAAGAATGTCCAACTGTGTGCAATTCCAATAAGGATTGTGTAGCTTTAAAACATTAACGCCTCATTTCAGCATGATTGGCTGAGTTGGAGTTGGTCATTGAGGCTATAGCCTATGGTAACATAAAATGTGATGGCCCATAAAACCAAACTTTATTATTTCTATTAATATTATTACGGAAATATACATTTGAGGTCATTACACTCCAGAAACTGACTGATTGAGATTGTATGTTGGCTGAAATGTTTACATATATTGTTACAGCTGCTACCACAATGCTAATCAACTAGCAAGAATGAGTAGCATACAGTCTAGCTTCTTAGCCTAGCTTTGTAGTTTCAAGCCTAAATGGCTGTGTTTCAGCAACGAGGCTTCATTTAGCCCTCCAACTCTAAAATTGTCAATCTTGTGCCACTTGAGACAGCTAAAACAGGTGAAAGAGTCAGGTGCATGCCAGCAATCTAAAAGCCACATGAAGTTAGATATTGTAGTTTGGCCTGCTGTTCCTGCTGATTACAAAGCATTGCCAACAGCTGCAGTGGCTGTTACACACAGCTCATGGATGTAATTAAGGAACTTATGCTACTTTTTCTCAGAGTCATAAGTCAAATCTGCACAGTGTCAGTGTCAAAGTAGTCCAATGATAGTTGTCTGGACATCCATGAATACATTGCAAAAAGTAACTGCTAATAGCAAATTCAGCATATTATTCATAATGCCATGTTTCCAACAAGCAAATATATACCATGGGTGCTAAAAAGAACAGGACTCAATTTGTAGCTCATTCTGTCACTGAATGGCTACATTAACCTTCATATTTACATCACCAAAAACATCACTGGAACTCTAGTCCCAAGGCACAGTTGTCTTTATTTTGTATGAAGGGGGTTCCACAGTGTCAGACTTTGAAAACCCCTGTGAATAATAGCTATCTTGACTGATATATGGGCCTGGACAATTTATCAAGCTGTAATCTATAGCTTTACTTACACTGTTCTGGCTGTTCACTGTCTCATCCCTGCACTGATTTCCAAAATGAAGCCCTGATACTGATGGAGAGGGTGGGGTTCCGATCAACTGTATGAAGCTGTGAGACAGCAAGACTCGGGAACAGCTGATTGGCACACTGATTAGTGATAAGCTCCTGCAGGGCTGAAAGAGAAGGTTTGAGATTAAGTCAATGAATAATGAGGGGTATTTGTCTTCTTGAATTTAAGGTGATTAGAAGGAAGAGCAGGAAGAGAATGATATGAAAGCAAGAATGCATCCTTAATCACTTGGAGCAGTAGTTATTCAAAGAATAAAGGCAGGTTTAGGAAAGGACCCCGTTTTTGAACTTGTGTTTCATTTAAACAAATGTGACCAGGATGACTGCTGCCTGACTAGGGCTGCACGATTATCCTTAAAAGAATCGTTAAAAGATCACGATCTTGATCCACACATATACGTGATCTCATTTCTAAACACCGACATTTCTAAAGCATTTCATTTCACAGGCTGCATTATAAACAAATTTCCCCAAACGTAGTACCGCCGCTGCCTCCTCCCTCAACCAATGGTAAAGAGTCTTTATAACACGTGAGCCTGCTCCTGCTGCTGCCTGCTGCAGTTCTCAGCGCAACACCGGCCGGCTTTGGCACCGCTTATGGTACTTTAATAAGCTGGCATAACATTATATGTTAACATTTCAGCCTCCAGCCGATCACAGTCAGTCAGTTTCTGGAGTATGATGAACTTAAAATTTCTGTTTTAGCAATAGTATAAATATAAATAATAATAGTTTGAGTTTGTGGAACATCAAATTTTATGTTACTGTTTAGCTTCAATAACCAGCTCCAGCTTAACCAATAACAACATCTGGGTTAAAGTTATTTCCGGAAACATTCAGAAATAAATCGTTAATATTTTTAAGTTAGAAAAACTTTATTGCATTTACACACTGTTCAATTTAAGATCACATAACATTAATTATGTGACACACAGACTCCTTTTATTTACAATATTAACACCATAAATTACAACACTTATTACGTTTTGATTTCAGCATGTTTAATAACTGAGGCTAACAGACGCTCCTGTTAGCATCATTAGCTTAGCTCAGCGGTTTTCAAAGTGTGAGGCGCGCCTCCCCTGGGGGGCGCCAGGGGGCTTCAGGGGAGGCGCGGCGAGTGAAAAAATAAACCCTAAAAGAAAAAAAAAGTGTAAATATCTGACAAGAGACAAGATGGATCGATTTTTAGTATCTCAGGTGAAAGTGAGAGAGGGTGCAGAGTCTGGGGAGAGCAGAAAACGGAGGAAGTATGACCCAGATTATTTAAAGTTTGGCTTTTCATGTATTGGTCCTGATGATGCTCCCCTGCCACAGTGTGTTATCTGCAAAGAGGTGCTAGCTAGCGACAGTATGCGACCATGTAAACTCAAAGAGGCCTTAAATTGAATGTATTCAAAAAGATATTCAAAAGCTCTGTTAAAATATGCTAAAAGCAGATGCTAAAATGTGTTTAAAAAAAGATGTTAAAACATAAAGATGTTGATATGTGTTCAAAAACACGCTAAAAACATACAGATGTTAAAAATGTGTTTTAAAAAGATGTTTAAAAAATGATGTTAAAATGTGTTTCTAAAAAATATTAAAAACATACAGATGTTAAAAATGTTTTTTTTAAAAGATGTTAAAACATACAGATGTTAAAAATGTGTTTTAAAAAGATGCTGAAAACATACAGATGTTAAAATGTGTTAAAAAAGACATTTATCCACACACACACACAGATAAAGATGATTAAAAATATGTTTAAGAACATACAAACATGTTTAAGATGTTTACAAAAATAAAGATGTGTATAGCATTTATTGTTTAAACCCTTTTTCAAGCCTGTGTGGAACATACAAAGCGACAACAATAACAATAATAATAGTAATAATAATTAGGGGGGGTAAAGGGGGGGCGGCATGCTTTTGAGTTCTCTTTAGGGAGGCTTGCTATCCCACACTTTGAAAACCCCTGGCTTAGCTCAACCTCCACTGTCTTTACTCGTCCTCGTCCTGGACACCTGAGAGAAGCACAGTCAACACGGCAGCACAGTCAAACTCCAGCCAACAAGCAGCTCTACAAACACCAGAACAAACAAACTGAGAAAACAGTGTAGATGTCCCAGACAGAGACACCACACAGCTGGCGGCAGCTAGCTGGAGCCCCATGCTAATTCATTAATCGGCTACTTACTAGTAAAGGAAAAACAGGAGCTCTGACTTTTGGATAGTCTGTTAGTAAAATTAACCACTGAGCAAGCCGTGTTATTTCTCCGGTATTATATGAATAAATATCCAAAAGGCAAAAACACCACAAACAGCTGAAGTTCAGTGACTGAATGAGCTCCGTGTTTGGAGCCGATAGGCAGCAGGCAGCTGTCAATCAAAGTGACATCGCTATTCATTATGCACAATTTCAGATTTTAAACGAGTGTCTTATAAAAAAAAATCACCCCCCTTATAGTTGTCATGAAGTAGAAAGAGAAGTAGTCAGCTAAAGAGACTAAAGCCATGTTTTGTACCAGGCTTCAAACATGTTTTCTTCTGCTGTAAAGTCGGACATTTTACCATGGGGGTCAAATGTAATTGACTCTATTTTGGAGCCTGCCCCTAGTGTTTATTCGAGGAACTGCAGCTCTGTGTTCACATGTCATTTACTTAAAAGTATGACAAATCAATGACAAAAATGGTCACAGAATCTAAAGTTTGTCAGTGTGTATGTGTGACATTTTAAAGATATATCTGTTCAAATGACATAACTGTATTAGAACCTGACGCATATCGTTGTTGAAGCGGTCAGTCACTTTATCTCTAAATGTAAATGCATCAAGAATAAACCATATGTAATTAATGAATTAGTTGCTGGTTCTGGATGCATTTTCACCCCCTTCTAATTCACATTAGCACATTAGCCCTAGCCCTACTATTAAGATAAGAATTGTGACCAATGATTATCTTCATCTTCATTTTTCAATGACTTCCATTTCCATATTAACAGCAGTTCACTCACTGTATGTGTCCCCCCCCCCCCGCCCCCGGTTTTTGCCATACAGGTACGTACCAGGGTCAGTGGACTGGTGGGATGCGTCATGGCTATGGTGTACGTCAAAGTGTTCCATATGGTATGGCCTCTGTCATCCGCTCACCTCTACGGACCTCGCTGGCTTCCCTCCGCAGTGAGCAGAGTAATGGTACAGTACTGCGTGACAGCTTGTCAGACAGCCCTGCTGGCACACGTGGTGGCTTCGTACTTAACTTCCACTCAGATGGGGAAGGTTCAGAAAAGAAGAAGGGTCTTTTTCGACGTGGTTCCCTCTTTGGTAGCCTTCAGCGACTGCGCAAGTCAGACTCACGCTCCTCCATTTCGAGTAAACGCAGCTCAGCACACAGTGACACCACGATGAGCCGCATCAGTTCAAGTGACGCCAACTCTACAATCAGCTTTGGAGATGGAGACCCAGGAGATGATTACCTGCCTCTGGAGGACAATGTGGATGCTACCACCACTGAGTCCTACATGGGCGAGTGGAAGAATGACAAGCGCAGTGGCTTTGGTGTCTCAGAACGTTCTAACGGCATGAAGTATGAAGGCGAGTGGTTGAACAATAAGCGCCATGGTTACGGCTGCACCATCTTTCCTGATGGTACTAAGGAAGAAGGGAAGTACAAGAACAACACCCTGGCCAGGGGTATCAGGAAACAGCTGATCCCGCTGAAGAACACCAAGACCAAACAAAAGGTGGATCGAGCTATCGAGGGAGCAGTGAGAGCAGCAGCCATCGCCAGAACAAAAGTGGAGATTGCCATCTCCAGGTAAAATATCCTGTGTAAGATAATCTCACAAAGCCACAACTGTCTGTGTATGCATTGTTCTTTTTCATCTAACTAAAGACTTGTTTTCTACCTTATATTAATTAGGGTGCTGTTGAGAGCTGATAGAATGGGTTGATGTGCAAAAGTTCCCAGCTACACTTGAACTGGAAATGGTCTTTCAGTACTTACAATATTATAAGATAATATAACATATAGAAAAGACAAGAGCAATCTGACAATCAGATGGGCTTGAAACACCTCCCGGTTAGCAAATTTACTTAGAAGTTAAAACAAAGGCCAATAGTAAATTTATTACACAAACTCCATTGTAAACATCCATCACAGTAGGGATCAACTGATGTGTTTTTTTAGGACTGATATGGATACTGACTATTAGAAATTATATTTAATAGTAACTATTAATCAGAATTATATAAATGCTGACTAAGGAAGCATTTAATCATTCAACTCTACATCACAGTTTACACAGTGGACCTAACTTACTTCCCACAGATGTGTAAGTTTTCGTAAGATATGAGGGATTATTAAGGGTTTTCAGTGTAACCTCCAAATGAAGTGGTTTAGATAATCTGGTTAAACCTGTTTCTAAACTGTCTGCTTGTCTGACTGCTTGTGTTTTTTGCCCTATTGGACTTGATATCACCATGTTCCCAGATCTTAGCAGTTAACTTGCTGATGTGCAATGTAATTGTAACTATGAAAATGAATTTATGAAACAGACCCAAGTTGTAAAAAAACAGAACTGACCTTTAAGTGATAAACCTTTTCAGACCAATAAGGTAATGTTAATTGGGACAGATGCCCCATACTTGGTGATTTAAAATTTAGAAAGGTGTTTCCAATATCTTATCTTATCTTGTTTTATGTGGGCCAACTACATGTCATATAATTGTACATACTACTTTTATAGTATGCACATGCTAATCATCTTAGAATACTGTTTTAGCAGTCAGAATAAAACTAGTGAAAATAGTTAACCATTTTATAATAGCTAAAATGACACATACAATTTTTCACTATTAACGCTCAACAATTGAGATGAAACTATCAGTAGATTAATTGATCAGTCAATCAAATCTGCAACTATTTTAATAAATAATAATAATTAAGCTGCAGAGTAGGGACAGTAACACAAAGAGGATTTTTATACTGAAATTACTAACTTTGGATGATCCCCGTTTGATTCTATTAGTTGAAACTGCTGAAGCTTCATATTATATTATTCCCCATCCCTTACATTGGAATCACATTAGGAAGGACGCTTTAAATGGGCAGTATGATCAGAAGGATAATATGATAAGATAAGCCTTTACAGTGGGGAAATTCACAATAATAATAATAACAAGTAAAAACAGTTTCAATGTCCATATGGACAGAAAAGAGACAAGCTTGGCAAACGGTGTAACTATTGTTTAAACCTGAAGCTTCAGGGAGAAAGAGCAAAGGTGCTATATCACACAATAAAAGTTATATAGGAACCACATTTCAATCAACTGTGAGACAATAGAGTAGGTTGACGCTCTACTGCTCACCGTGATTTCACCATGCTGTCTGTCTCCAACAAGAACAAGCTGTCCCGTATTACACACACTGCTTCCAAAATCATTGGTCTCCCAACCCACAGCCTCTCAGATCTCAATAACAGAGACATTCACCATAGCCAGGGTTCTAACTGAACAGTTTTCACCACTGTCCCAAAATAGAATTTAAAATGTCAATGCAGTTTTTCTAAGTGCAATTATTTAGATACTTATAAGTGATACATGGCATAAATACAATGCCATGGAAATGATTAAAAATAAGCTTGCATTTTATTAAGACAGTTGTTACATATACATTTTGATTATTTATTCATATTACATTAATTCAATTCACAAATACAGTTTTTTTTGTAACAACTGTTTGTGTTAATATTTTCTTTTAAAATTTCCAAACACTGTGTGAGTGTGTGGGTGTTCTCTCTCGCAATTCTACACTGACAACTTTCAGAGATTAATGTTAATCTTAATTACCAGCCCTAGTCAACTTGTCATGACGTCACCATGCAGACTGATTTTTTAATTAGGGCCAGGGAGAAGCACTAATCAACAGCTGACAGGAACACTGTCTCTGCCTGTAGCCCCAGCTTCACACACACACACACACACACACACACATACACACACACACACACACACACACACACACACACACACACACACAGTTTGTAACCATTTGACAGACTTAAGCCAAACATGATAAAAATCCTTTAAAATTCTCTACTTTAAAGTTTTTGTTATTCATGGAACTGTTATACAGCAGATGAGTGTAGAGACATTAATTATTGTTTCACAGTTGTTTCCCAGAGCTGATGTAGGGTACTGATTGAAAATCAGGAAAGTAAAAAGGAGAGAGAAAAGCAGAATCGGTGGCAGCAGACCTGCCATTAAAACAACACTGAAATGCACCAGAAACTGAAAATCATGAATTTGTAGCTGAATAGGTGTTAATTATGTTTGCAGTCTTGTCCAGCCTCCTAGTGTTGCAACCAGCCAGTGGGCTTGTCTCTCCCTATGAAAAAATGCATGATTGTGAATGATTTGGTTTACTGGTGATTGACTCTTTTTTGACACCTGGATTGGCAAAACACACAGATTCACCATAAGCTCCAAGGGTAATGAATCTGTTATCTCTCCTTGCTGCAAAAATAGGAGTTTGAAATGTCTTCCCCATGCCCAGTGGAAATGCCTTTGGTGTCAGGTGTTGCAAGTGCCTATGCTATTCCCAGAGAGAGGAGGTAAAGACACAGAGTAGCCATTTTGTTGCATAATCCTAGCCAGCTAAAAATCAAGATACAGCTTTAGGTGGGGTTGAGAGCTCAAATTTTGCTGCACGTACAAGGGTCAATCAGGTCAGGTCTTAAAGATCCAGATACTAGCATGCTATGTCTCAGTTTTGGGTGTGTGCAGAGTCTAATCTTAACTTAGACATCAAGTTTTGGTGTAGTTGCTAAAATGATATTAAATAATAACAATATGGTGTTTCTTTTTTGCACATTTTAAGCAGACCTGAGCTAATTAATTGAATTATTTTTCTTCATTGTGTGAGTGTGTTAGTTGCTTACTTGCTGGATGCTAAACTCAGTCAATGTATTATGATTGTGTTTTTTTGCAGGACATCCCATGCCCGGGCCAAAGCAGAGGCAGCAGACCAGGCTGCACAGTCAGCTAGTCAGGATTCAGATATTGCCAGAGCTGTGGCCAGAGAGCTCTCCCCAGCCTTCCATCAGCCAGGTACTGTAACTGCAGCAACAGTGCAATAGCACTCTAATGCTAAAGACACAAAAAAATATTTTCCTATATTTTAACCCTGTTTTTATCAGAAGATGAAAGAAATGACTGTCCTGCATGTTTCCTGTTCTTCGAGGCAGTACAGTACTAGCATCCATTCTGCATTACAGTGGGTTGCCTGATTTGAAGTTGAAGTCTAAAACATTGCTTGAACATCAACCAGTACATTGCAATAAACAGTGACGTAATAAATCATATTGTAGATGGACAGAGCCTGTTTCCATGTACCTCTAAACCTACAGTAAACAAATTTTGATTCATGACACATGGAAGGAGGGCTACTTTTGAACAACCAATCATTGTGGATAAGTCAAGTGACTTGTAATGGAACCCAAGATTTACAATCATGATCAAGAGTTGATTTTCTCTGGATAAGAATTGCTTTCTTGTGAAAACAGGTTTATTATCTTGTTAGCTGTCTTATATCAGTTAAGCAACAGTTGGTTTTGTCTAGATAACAGGGTACATATCTCATTCTCAGTAGACAATAAAAGGTATCTTGTTACCTCCATAAAACAACTTGTTTTTATCATGGGATAACAAAATAATCAACTAGTGATATCAAGGTAATGGGATCAAATAAAGGTATTGCAACAACAGAGTGCTTTTGTTCTGTAGTTTTGAAATGTAAAATTTCACAAAAAATGTTCTCAAAGAATTGCCTTAGCATGTAACTATCACTTGTGAAAATAAGAGAGAGAAAAACACCTATCAACCTATCAAGTTTTGGGAGGGTATCAATTAGCTACTTTAGTATTTAGCAATGGTGCTCCCTTCTATCTTAGCTACCACAAAGGTTTTTACCCTACATGACTGGAAACTACATAAAAAGGTCAGTGTCTGCCAGTGGGATATCAGTTTTAAATGTCATCTGCTAATAGGAGGTGATTGCCTGACAGTGAAACATGAGTTCATTAGTGGTATAACCCGATGCCAGTAGAGCAGCAGGGGACAATTCTGAACGACATATGCCCTGGTCAACACTGAAATATGTTGCAGCAACTTCTGAAGGCTTGAGTCACATTCTAGATAATGTTTTTATGATGCTGTTTCCTTTCATTTTTTAAATTAATTTATTGCAATTGTGAGTCAACAATTTTAATAAATATTATACTTTTGTGTTTTTGTAGTAGAGCAGTCATTTTTATAAAAATTCTTATATGTATTTATGCTTACTCTTTAAAATACTGAACAGTAATCCAAAGTAACTCACTGTTGTGACCAGTGGTTCTACGAAGCGGCTGTCATTTTCCCTTTTTAAGTGTGGTGCCCTGAGGTGATCTGATGTATGTCCGATCCTGTTATTTAATATAATTAATAATTATTTTTGATAATTATCAATTATTAAAGATAGCCAAACTGCTCATTAAGTTGATTCCCAACATAAATAATTGTCAACATATGTGTATACTGTGTGTTAAATCATTATAAATACAACTGAGCACGTATAACATTGCCTAAGTTCCCAATAATAATAAATTAAAATTAATTAATTAAATAAAAGGCTGGAAATGCCTGGAAGCCTTTGATAGGTTTCTGAACAAGAGGTTTACCTTATTCAAGAATTAATATAAATAAACAATAAAGTCTATCCATCTGTCGGTCTGTCTGTCATCCATCCATCCATCCTAAATTGTCCGGTGGATTCAGAATCAACTCCTATCTCATCAAATAATATCCAGCTATCACAACTGCTTAATGGATGAGATATTTCCTCTTTATTTTATTTTTGTCATAATAATATGCTTTCTTTAAAAAACATGTAGTTTGAATTTATAGATTAGACTTTTAGACCTGTGTTTATACTCAGTGTAATCCATTTCTCTAATACATAATTGAATCCCAAGAGACATAGGGAGATATTCACTAAGGATTTGCAATCCATTGTTAGATGCTACATTTATCATCACAGACTGACTTCTGTAGCATTGAACTGTGTCTGAAGCTTAGGGTCTAGGAAAAGCAGGTGTAACTTCTATGGCACTGTTTTACAAGACACACACAATGAAATAGGCAGACAGAGAGAAACACAGATTAAAAGATACATTACAGAGTTTTTTTAGTGGAGCTGTCCACTCAGCAAGAGTGTAAGACAAAAGAGCAATGCAACAATCCATTACTTTTGGTGTGACTTAGTGTAACCTTTATGTTTGCCACAGTTGCCTCCTTACTTCTTTTCCAGACTTTAATTGTACATAGCCGACCCAGTCATCACAACAGGCAGTAGTGTCATCGAACCATCAGTAATTGGTTTTGCATGGTTCCTATCACTGGCAGAAGTTCTTGTCATTGTAAGGAGCAGTGTGTGCTTAATCAAATCCACCAATCAGAAGAGTGTGCACTTGAACAGCGGGTGATAGATACCACAATGCTCACGTCTCTGGCACTGTCACTTGAAGGGAGCACTGTGGACTTGAAGAATGGTGACGTTCATGGTTGATGTCACTGCGGTCTAAGAGAAATATGGTGACAATAACAGGAGCAATCTCAGAATAGTCTGAGCAAGCTGAGAAAAAACTACCAGCTTGGCCATTGAGTTTATTACAGCCATGCTTCATCTCATTTGAGAAATGTATCTAAGCGAGGTCTTAAGAGGTTGAAACAGAGGCCACGGACAGTCTGACAGCAAGTCCACTGTCCCAGTGTTCTGTCTTCAGCCTCTGCAGTGATTCTGGCTGAGGTAGAAGGTTAGGGAGGATGGAAATCCACATCTTGAAGACTGTATAGACGGTTCATCTTATCAGGATACTGACTTCATACAAGCTAATGATTGACTCATGTAGTAACTCGAGACTTGTATTCTATTGCTACCTTATATATAAATGCTATGACTCTAAATTATTTTATTATCTTGTATTCTAATGATTATTCTGATGATTCTAATTCTGAATCGCAGGTAATCACAAAACATTGTTTTGTAAGTGTTTTAAGGACAGAAGTTATTAAAAATGTTTTTAGTCAGGTCTGTAATAGGAACAAGTACTGGTTCCCTTGTATTATTACTAATTTACAATTGAAATACAGAGTAACAAAAGAAAACAAGGTAAAATAATAAAACTACTCAATTGTGTGTACTACACGTGTTTATTCATTCAGTTGTATATGCCAGTAAGCTCTACTTATGTTCCACTCTCAAATACTAATTGTTATTGGCTGATGGGTGATGTCTAAAGTGTAAACCATTCACACTGGTTTCAAAAAGGTGGTGTTCTCAAAACATTTATAGTTTGTTTTTGTTTTTTTTATTCACCTTCTTTGTGAATATGTTGCCTTGTTTCCAATCTCAGCAGTTACTTTGAGCACAATATTATCATAGCTGATAGACATGATGGACACAACTACTTTTTTAATACCCTCACTCACTCACACAGTGTTTGTAAAAAAGCAGAGTTATCCTCAAATGCTGGACTATTTACCTGTTAAATGTATCTTGCTTTAGTAATTTTTCTGTAGAAATATAGTTTTCATAACTTCTATGTTATTTCAGGCCCTGACTACATACGGCAGAAGTATAATGAACCAGTAGAGGTGAAGGAGGTTCCTGTGGAGGAGAAAAAGGAGAAATCTCCATCAGGGAGTCCTCATTTCTACCGGAAAGGCACAACACCCACCCAGTCTCCATCTCAGAGCCCAGGCCCCAGCCCCACTCCTTCACCGACTGCTATTAAAAAAACCTTTTTCAACAGTAAAACTGCCACCGCCTTTGCTCCTGTTGGGAAAGAGAACAAAACCCCAACAGCTGACTCTTTGACAGCAGGTAAGCAGCTTGGGTTATTGTTAATCTGCATCCATCAGCAGCAGCAGCAGTTGATGGCTTAACAATTAACACTATCAACAGACAATGTTTGTAGACAAGATTTATATGTATGTGTGGAGGATGTACAGGATGGATATTTGGTATCAAAGCATTGAGCTTGTCCTGCACAGCAAACATGTGTTTTATAGCCTTTGTAGATTTGGAGCCTAGAGAGGAATACTGGTTTGGAAGTGGGGCTGAATAAATGTTAGGCAGCAGCAATAATTGCAGCAGCAGCATTGGCAGCAATAAGTCTATATATAGTTCTTGAATATAAAAATATGTAATAGTCATTTCAGTATTAGTTGATCTTCAGGTGGCCCACTGTCACTCTCTGTTAGCACAAGAAGTGTTAAAATGGAATCCAATAGGGCATCACTAACAGCTAGTGTCTCTTGGTTGCAGTGGGTCACAGTTAACTTGTTAATTATGTACTGTGCTTTATATTGCTAATGTGGTCAATCACCATCAAAGTGATCCCTGCATGGACTGCATTTATATAGCTCTTTTTTACAAAACCGTGTACAATTTCTGCCGTTTACTCATCAGTTCACACGCACTAATGGCAGATAGCAAATTATCATGCAACATACTGACCTGACCATTAAGAGCAATGAGGGGAAGTCTCTCAACACATGAGGACAAGAGGAGGAGGGTTGAACCACCAACCCCACGATTAGTGGACAACTCGCTCCTTCTTCCCCTCTAACCAATAAATGTATTGTTTTTTGCGTTAACTATTTCTCTTCTCCTTTCTTCTGCACATCAGGCATAACAAAGGCAGCATCAAAACTTTCTCTCAGACAGGAAGTGAAACATCAGGAGGCTCCTCCAGCAGTCAAGCCAGCTGTTACCACAACAGTCAGCAGTTACCCCAGTAATGGGCAGATTCACTCCCAATACCATGGTTACTATGTCAAGGCAGATGTCAAGATTCCGCCACCTGACGAACCAATTGGTGTGGAGGATGATCTTCACCCATCAAGCCTTGCCTGCTTTCCGCCACCTGCCAAACAGATTCAAGCACCAGCACTAAAGTACCTGCAAGCCCCTAGCCCTTCACCAGTTCCACCAAAAGAGAGCAATAAAGCACCAGAGCCTCTGAAGCCAAAAAGACAGGAATCAACCAAACCAAAGAGCCTCGCCGAAACCAAGAGAGCTAGTGTGGAAGTTGCTCCTGAAATTGTGGAAGAGGAATCGGTGAGTCAGATCATGTTATTGTACATGTTTGATATTGATTCTGTCTTGCCGTTCTAAGTGCAATTTGCTGAGCCCCAGTGGGACTGAAACCCACAATCATGGTAATGGTAAATCAGTCATTTCAGATTAGCATTAAAATATCCAGACTCTGGGCCCCCAACAACATTTGATTGCTAAGCCTCCAGTTGAGCCACACAGAAAGTAGACTACCTAATCTTACAATGTTGGTATTTTGTTTGCCTATGTTTAACTGTTTATGGAGACCAACACTTCAGCAGTATTCTCATGGTGTGACTATTCACATGGAATTTGGATGTAGCACCAAAAAGACAGCTCTTAAATCATTGTAAGTTGTCCTGAAAATATCTAATTGCAAACCAGTATTGTAGTTTTGAATTAAATTGAAATTATTTTTGTGAAAAAAATTTGCAGGCCTTTACTGGTGGTCTACAAAATATAAATATATATAAAAACAGAAAATATCTTGTTTCTACATAATAATAAGCAGCTATTGAGAAACTTTGTCTGATAGCCACTTGGTGATCAAGGTAGAGGGTTCTTTTATTGTGCATTCTACAAGATGGGGCTGTACAACAAAATGCAAGTTGTAGTCCCTTTATGCTACTCACAAAACAAAAATGATGTAAAGGGCTGAATAAATGATAATAATGATAATAATAAATCATACAACTAAACTATTTTTTAGGGTGGACTACAGATGAAGAATTCAAGAGTCTCAAAATCTGTGGAAAGCTGTAATCTGCTGTAAACTGCTCTGTAGTCTGGTGGTACAGCAGCAGATACTTCTTTATTGCTTGCCAGACAGCAGCACTTTGAACAGACTGTTGGTGCCTGGTCTGCGCAGGCACCCCACCTCACTGATATCACTGATGCTCGGTATGGGGTACAGATGGGTACAAGAGATGATTTGGGTAGTTTTATTCAGCTGCTGTAGAGCTTCTAAGTGGTGATGGTGATGTCATCCACAAACTTCAGAACAGAGTATGGGGGCACTCCTGCTTTTGTAGCCTGTGGTGGTCTGGATTACTTGCCACAGAAGTTGCTGTTGTTGAGGTTTGTCTTGAGTCTCTCTTGCTGTATCTGCTTTGCCTCTTTAATGCCAGCTTGTATGTTGTATGCTTCCTTGTCACTTGACCAAAAGACAGCTTGGTTCTGGATAGAGCCCTCACTTATCCATTCATTCAGGCTTTGCTTTGGGAATGGTGTTATTGGGTTTTTGATCACCACACATTTGCTGATGCATGATATCAATGTTTATGTATATACCTCAGGATTTATGTTGTTCTCCTAGATGGTGGCATCTATGAATATGTGCTAGTCTGTGAACTGTAAACAGTCCTGTAGAGCTGGTGTAGCTGCATCTGTCCACATCAATTTTTAATTTCCTTTGGTAGAAATGTTCTCTGGGCATATCTATGTACAAATCTGAAGAAGTTTTCAATAACAGTCAAACTGTGAGAAGGAGGTTCACATATGTATTGGGAGTCAATATCTCAGAAAATCAAGATCTGAGGTTTTATAGAAACAAACAGAACTACTTCCTGTAATATAGTAAAGTAATAATAATATAGTACCTTAAGAAAATTGCTGTTACCTAGAAACTCTAAGATCAAGTATCAAGTATTCAGGTATTTGGTATCAATTGTAAATTAAGTATTTGGTATCTATGTATCCAGAGAAAGAGGGCAATGCTTGTTTAAACATGACCCAGGGTAGTATTTAGCTCTTATCCAGCCTCTCCTACCTCTTTTCCTGGGGCGGTCAACTTGGCGTTTGGTCCAGCTGCTCAGGCTGTTAAGTTTGAGGGAGGTAGTGGTTGCCACCATGTTGGGAGTAAAGCGTTCCAAAAGTAATGTGATTACTGTAATGAGTTAAGTTTGCTGTAACGCAGTAATGAAAGACATTACTAAAAAAATTGGGTAATATTTTACTCGGTACAAATTTCAGTAACACGCGTTACAATCATAGACTGTATAAAACATGGGCGCAGTCTCCATGACTTCATCTGTAGATTTCTGAAGAGCAAAAATGAAGCTAATCATAGCGTGCAGCCATCTTGGCAATGGTGACGTTGCCTAACTTGGAAAAACCCAAATCTGGACAAAGAGGTGGAGTGAGGACGGAGCTGAAGCCGGTGGTACCGGCCGGCTTTGGCACTGGTTACAGTTAATAAGTAATATTTCAGCCTAAATATAAATAAAAACATTTGAGTTCGTACACCGTCAAATTGTATGTTACTGTTTAGCTTCAAGCTAAACTCCTTTGACGAACAGCTCAATGTCTCAGCTGATGCGCCCATGTCAATGGAAACAAACTTAACGTCTTACTTGAATCTGCCCCTGTGATGGAGGCCTCCACCTGTTTCCAAAGATTTAAAAAATCGCGCTGCGTTATAATGCACCAGCACCATCCAGCACCAGGAGAAAGACTTTCCGTCTTGGGAGTCTTGTGCTCACCCAAAAACACAACCGTTTTGGTGATGGCTTTGTGCTGTGAGAGGAATACAAATTAAAAAAGACTGTATCTTGTCATGTCATTAGGCTTTATGTTACAGTATAGTGGGCTCTAACTCTATTGATTTTAATATGAATAGGCCTACAGTTACAGTATCTCTATCACAGTTTATCAGACTTTGACCTTTTGTCTGTTTTTGAGATTTTGGCTATGATCCTTTTATTGCACCACGAACCATCATTGTGCCTATTAGGCAATATATTCTTCAGTTATATATTCTACTGTCACTAGTCTTAAGCCTGGCTCAGTCATTCTCAGTCTCAGTTATCGCCCTCCACTGGATGTGTAATGAGCTGCAATAAGCAAAATTTAAAATCCATACTTGCAGTTATTTTGGTGAAAGTAACTTAAAAGTAATGCAGTAGTAGTGTAATGCATTGCAATTCAGAGACTATTGTAAGGTAACTAATTCCTTTGAAATGACAGTAACAAGTAATCCATAATGCATTACATTTTTGAGGTAACCTGCCCAACACCGATGGCAATAGTGGAGTCAGTTTTTCAGAGCATATCTGTTGCAAACATTTTCTTATGGGGATCCTACATACACTTAACTTGTGTGCCATATACTGTTTATATGCTAATGTAGCAGGACTTACTTCGGAACATGTGATACAACTTGCATTTTTCTTGTGTTTTCACAGGGCCCTAACTCTATCTTGGTGGCTCTAGTGATGCTGTTGAATGTGGGTCTAGCAATCATTTTTGTCCATTTCCTCACCTGACCAAATCTGATATCAGGTAAGATTTTATTTGAACCACTTAGTTCCAAAAAGTATCTACTCGTCATAACTTAAGCTGTGTTGGTGTTTCTCAGTTTATACATTTCACATAGTTATGTGGATAATTTGAAATCATTTGCATGCATTTTGCCTATGTTCTTTTGACTAATTTATTTATGTGTTCATCTTATTCAGAGCCATGGAATACTAATCATACTACTCACACTACTATTGTCTCATTAACATATTTTTTCTTCACTGACAATTCACTTTCACGCATGCAGTAAAGTTCTGGTCTTGGGAATTTTCCTTATTGTGGCAATTTATCCATGCTAAATATGTTGGGAGCTTTGCAAATAATCTAGAGGCATAGATTAAACCTGCACTGGACTTTAAAGAGTGCTTGCATGTCAAACAAACTGGCTTTGTGACCCTCCACTGGACATGGGTTAGACACTGATTGATATATACAAAATTTAAATCAAAATTAAAACAAATCAAAGCAGAGGAAAGTCAGTTAAATTAAGAGATCAGTCCATAACTGTTTCCAGCAATTTCCATTTTGCATTTTGCAGAGACAAAAGTTGTCTGAAGTACATACTTACAGTCAGGTCCATAAATATTTGGACATTGACACAATTTTCAGCATTTCAGCTCTGTACACCACAGCAATGGATTTGAAATGAAAATCAATCAAAACAATCAATATGTGCTTGAATGCAGACTTGCAGCTTTAATTTGAGGGTATTTACATCCAAGTCAGGTGAATGGTGTGGGGATTACAACACATTTAACTTGTGCCCTCCTTTTTAAGAAACCAAAAGTAATTGGACACTTGGCTGCTCAGCTGTTCCACGGCCAGGTGTGTGTTATTCCCTCATTATTTCGTTTACATGGGGCAGATAAAAGTCTGGAGTTCATTTCAAGTGTGGTATTTGAGTTTGGAATCTGTTGAGATCAATCAGTCCAAGGAGCTGTCACTATCAGTGAAGCAAGCCATGATGAGGCTGAAACATCAAAACAAACCCATCAGAGAGAGCAAAAACATGATGTCTGGCCAAATCAACTGTTTGGTACATTCTTACAAAGATAGAATGTTTGCAAAAAACATCTAAAAGAACCTGTGCAGTTCTGGAACAACATCCTATGGACAGATGAGACAAAGATCAACTTGTACCAGAATGATGGGAAGAGAAGATGATAGAGATGGGAAAGAGCTGCTTAATATCCAAAGCATCCACCTCATCAGTGAAGCATGGTGGTGGTAGTGTAATGGTGTGGGCATGTATGACGGGCAATGAAACTGGCTCTCTTATATTTACTGATGATGCGACTGCTGAGCAGTCAAAAGCAGCAGGATGAATTCTGAAGTGTTTTGTGAAATATTATCTGCTCATATTTAACCAAATACTTTAGAACTGATTGGACGGCGCTTCACGGTGGAGATAGACAGTGAGCAGAAGTATACTGCAAAAGCAACCAGAGTTTTTTAAGGTAAAGAAATGGAATGTTTTGCAAGGGCCAAGTCAGTCACCTGACCTGAATCCAATTGAACATGCATTTCACTTGCTGAAGACAAAACCGAAGGGAAAATGCTCCATTTCTTTTGGTTTCTTAAAAAGGTGGAGGGCACATATAAAATGTGTTGTAATTCCTACACTGTTCACCTGACCTGGGTGTAAATACCCTCAAATTAAAGCAGAAAGTCTGCACTCAAAGCATATCTTGATTGTTTCACTTCAGATCTGTTGTGGTGCTGTACAGAGGTGAAATGCTGAAAATTGTGTCAATGTTCAAATATTCATGAACCTGACTGTATATGGGTTATATAGGTACATAGGTTATTCAACTGAGTGATTCTTAAAATCATAACTATGCAATTTAATCCTGACACATATCTAATTACACAGTTATTAATAAAAGAAAAGTCGAATTAATGTGACTGATTATGACATTTTACAGTGCAAGGCATACAGTAAACATGAAGAAAATAATGATTTTCCTGCATTTCGAACACAATGAATCACAGATTAACATTCTAGGTTACCATGACTCACTCAGATTTACAGAAGCAAGAGATTTGTTGGCACAATTTAAATTTTTAGTTTAAAACGTTATAATTTAGGGTTCTGAGGCCAAATCATTTGCCCACTTTGGCATACAGAGAAATTCAAAGCCGAAGTGATGGGACAGTTGCTGTTTTTGGAAGGGGGTTAGCAAACAGTTAACTGAGCGCGTAACAGCATCAGTTTGATATGACCATATAATAACATATGCTATAATGATGATATATACCACTGAAGTTTACCTTGTTGTATCAGCTATGGAATGTGTATAAGTGACTTTCCTGGATGCCACTGCCTCCATTCTGAGGCCTCTGGGCCCCCACTCCATTTACCACTCAGGTTTGTTTTTGCTGATTTTTAAAACACTCAGTGTTATTAGATTTGTTGCCTGAGAGCCATAATCATCACTGGTATTTATTTATGCACAAAGCCCTTGTTGGTAAATTACCATGTTTATATATCATCCCTGCTGCTCTGGCACATACCTGAAACAGAACTGATCTAGGAACAGCTACCATCCACAGTGTTTGTATGGAAACTCAATGCAATATTACAGAAAGATCAAAGTATTTCATCATCTCTGTCACATCAAGACCGTTCTCAACAAACCCTCTCTTCTGGCCTGCGATTGCTTTCGCTGAGCCTATATCTTCTTCTGCCAGTTACGTCATTTGACTCTTCACTAAGTCTCACCCCCTTGGTTACTGTTGCTATGCCTGTCAAGCTTTCCAGTCTCCATTGGCACATATGCAATTTCCAATGAACAGTGGCAGATTGATTTCAGACAGATGTAGACTGGAAATAGACTTCTCATATCGAGGAGACAACCATGGTTTTTCCCAGCTGAAACGACAGCTGTTGCTGACAAAATCAGCTGTACCTGATAGGTAATGAAACTAATTTTAGCCTTGTGAGTTAGTTGGAAACTTTGTTTCCAGTCGACTTGTTTTAAAAGAAGATAAGATAAGCCTTTATTTGTCCCACAGTGGGGAAATTCACAACCCCGTAAAAGGGTCTCAAATATCCAGTTGGTGGCTGTATTCATGATATTGTACTGAAAGTGTGAGGCTAAAGCTAACAGGTCGCCCCAGGCATTCTCATGAGCTGATGATACAAACTCGTAAGACATGGAAATGAAAGAAACAGCATTATTCTTATATTGTATTGTAATGTAGTGTAAAGCTATTGTATTATGAGTGTGATAAGGAAAAATGTAATATTGAACCATTATTTCACTATTAATATTACACTATGCAATGCTTTTAATAATGAGGACAAACTGATGTGTTTGGCAAATATAATAAAATCTCAGGAAACAGGGCCTGGGGTTGCTGGGCTACAAACTTCCCAAATTTGATAAAGAACTGAGCAGAGTAGCTAACGTTACCATGAACTCAATTCACATCCAGGAGCAGTGGGGAAATACTACGCAGTGAATGTGCTTGTCGTGAACAGGGTGATCTAACGCTTGGTTACTACTGTAGATAGTAAACCAATTAGCCAGACATCGCAAAGTATACAGCTTATGTTAGAAAAGATTAAGACACTAATAAATTTGTTTAATCCATTCCTAATTCCAGTTTGGTTGTTAAATCGTTAGAAAAAGACACCACCCCCTGAACTTTTCAAATGCAGTGTATTGCTCTTCCTATATTCCCATGTACATCACTTTGGCATTCACAGAAGTCCAAAGCCATGATTAGACAATTGCTGTTTTGGGGAAGGATTTACACTTTACTGACTCTATAACAGCATCAGTTTGAATTAAAAGCCCACCTTTAATATAGGCCTGTTTCAAAGAAAGACCAGATTGAGATGAAGATCCCAGTCACTATGTAAGAACTTATAGTAATGTTGAGGAAAAAAAAAAACATTGTATGTTTTTAGTTCCACTTTCAAAATTTTTGTGTTACCCTTCCTCACCCTCACCTATATCCATGCACATCAAACAGCATAGTAAGACTTACTTATTTTTTAAAATCCAGGTTTTGTATATAAAGAATCATGTTTCTGTTTTTTAAAGTAGGTTGCTTTAATATATGTGAATTTCCCCACTGTGGGACGAATAAAGGTTTATCTTATCTTACATGTGCGTCATTGCTGCAAACACTACTAAATGTCATTCAGCATAATGATGCCATTCTATCCCTAATCCCCAACTTTTCTTACCCTGCAGTGGACTCATCCAAACTAGTTGCCTGAATGGCTAACTCTCCATCAGCCAAAGGGGCCTTTTTAAGAAATGGTGCCAGTCAGAACGGCAGACACAGGCAAAATGGAGGACTGAAAATAGAAGAATGAAGGAGGAGGAGGAGGAGGAGGAGGAGAAGAAGTGGAGGGGAAAATACACAGAGGAGAGGGGAAAAAGCAGAGAGGGAGAAAGATGAAACCTCCACCATAACCCACCCCCCCACCCCCCGACCCTTGGTGTCTGAGTCCAAGCTGATTGGACTGGTGATGATTTGTGACTCCACTCAGAGTGCAGTGACAGCTGAAGCAAGCAGTCCTTGGTTGGTAAGGGGCCCCTGAGCCCCTCTATCAGGGTAACAAATAACAGGAGGCCTGGAGAGTAGAGTGAATGTGAACGAGTGTGAGACCTGGCATCTATAGTGCCTATAAATGCCTGTAATGTGTGTGCTTGTCTGTCTGTACTTCCATTTCCATCCAACTGTTCAGAAAATTTGGAAGTTCTGAAATGCTGCAATAAAAAGATTGTGCGTTGTCCTGCTGAGTTGAAGAGAATTTGTTTCCTAAATGATCCACAGGAAGAATGAGGAATTTACAATGTTCTTTAGTATTGGAGAAGTAATTATTGCTCTTCAGTACAGCTAATGTTGTTCATATCCCATGCTTTCATGAAATGTATCTGGCATCATATAGGCTTCTTACACTGTTTAGAAGGTTGCAGGTTGTGGCAATCAGATATGATACCTAATGCATTTCTGAAAGCACATTTTGAAATGCAGTGAACTTAAATGGAACTGTTTGCTAGGTCAGTCACACCAAGCCTTTATTATTCAATCAATGAATGCCTTTCCTGCTGTTGATTAAGAAAGATTTTTCTGTCTCAGCTAAGCATGAAGACGTTTTTGCAATGGTGGAGAAACTTTTGTATGGAAACCAAAACCAAGCTGGTGTATGTGTATTTTCCACATATGTCTGCTTCTGCTGTTTGTGTGTGTGTCAGGGTGGGCGGGCGGTGGACTGAATATGTTCGGAGATGCACTTTGAGCTGATGGAAGCCAACAGCTGCCTTACCATTTTACAGAGTGACGTGGTGGTGGGTGAGAAGGGCCCAGGCAGGAATGTGAAGCACTCGGCTGATTCTCCCTCTGCCATGTCCTGAGAGAGTGGCTCTATTTATATCAGCCTGTCTATCGATTGTTTCATATCTATGTCCGTGGTTCTCAGTGCCTGCTGTTTTATATGCTCAATCAGGTGCACATTAGACAATCAGAGGGGCTTTATTCCAAAATGAAATGATAAAGCAACGTTTGGAAAACTTAACCACAGCCTCACTTTAAAAGTTTTATTGCAGTTTTGCAAAAGTTTTATTTTTCCACAGTGTATTTCCTAGTTGTCAGAGTTGTTATTTTAGAACTAAATTCCTTCTTTTTGTCCACTGCTTGTGTCTACCTTTACTGATACTATGAGTGCATATAGAAGATTTTTTCATTGATAGATGAAACTAAGCCCAGTTTAATACAATACTTTTGGAAAGTGCAAAAATTGTAAATTGTTCTGCGGACTGAACTGCTATTTTCTATTAGGTGCAGTGTATTCCACTGGCAGATACACAGCCTGTGAGCAGCCAGTCTCTGAGACTCATACCTTGTACCTACTGTAAGCTATATAGCTGTGACTATATGAGCGAGCCAGCTTTGAAGAGCAGTTAGTGCAGCAGCTTGCCAAGCAGTGTAGCTGCTTCCACAGGAGAATCCTCAAAAATGGATTGTAAACTAGCAGACATGGCTCACCTCACCGCGAGGATCTGTGGCATTGGTCAACTAAATTCACACTACTGAAATTCAAAATGTCATCTTCAAATCTGTAGTCTGCTTTGGTCTAAATCAAATCACTTCATACAGAATGCTCCCCTATCAAGATACATAAAAACACAAGTCAGCTCTCAGTGGTGTGGACAGTTCTGTTTCATTCTTCTCGATCACCACAGATGGTAGAAATCCAGATATTGCACAATGTCTCTGGCAGTCATCCACAATTCAGAACCATAGATAAATGTGCAACTCTTGTTGAGGAGTGCGTAACCATAAGTTTGCAGTTATGCTGCAGCAAAGCACATGCTGTTGGCATAGACAGGTGTTTTCAGACTGAGACGGATGACTATTAAGCAAGGCTGAAAGAAGTCCATTTCAAAATATCTGACGTTCAAGCCAAAACATGATGTTAAGTTCCTTTTATACTTACAATGATATGAGGTTGCAATCTCCTTTTCTACACCTAAGCTTGCCCTAATCAGTAAAATGAATATTCAAAGGAACTGCATAAAGGAGGAACAGACTCTTCCAAAAAAGTTCAATTTGTTGTTTATTCTTTCCTCTGCTTGAAGCTGAAGTTTGCATACTTTGCTGAAGGGCTAACTTTATCATTTTAGTGTCAGGCCTACTGGGCTGTTCTGGGAAAGGTGGAGCTGTGATAAAATGATTTTGTTGTACCATTTTAAGTTTGTATGTTTTTTGTATTTTTGCTGTTAATTTGAGTACTGCTAAACTACCAGTAAATAATTACTCTGTAAAGGAAATACTATTTATTGATGTTGATATGAAGAATTCTTTTAAGTTGTCATTCATCATACAGTTTAAACAGGATTTATGTCAGAGACTTTGTCACACACAGACCTACTGCCAAGACCAATGATTTTAGGAGCACAGACCATCAAAGGAATCCTCCATAATAATGCCATAGTGCAATGGAAAACGTACTTGGAAGAAGTACATTTTCTGCTTAGGTATTTTGCCTTTACAACATATGTGCCACAAAACACAGAGATATGATGCAAACTATTTATTATTTATTTATTCATATTTGGATGTGAAAACGTGGCTTTAACCAATAGAATCATTTGTTCTTCTGATGAAGTTGAATAATGATTGAGAGTATTTGCCAATAGTTAATAGTCTATGTCTAGTATTTGATGTATTATTAGCAATGAATTTTGCCAGACAAAGTTAAAGTTGATCTGCAAGATGGCGTAGTATCTGTTCTGTATAACAATGATTTCATGATGAATTTTCACTCATTGTTCAATAGTTTGTGTGTTACAAAAAACTAGATTTTCTGCTTGTGATGGTTGATACACTTCATTTAGGCTTTGTAATTTGCAAATAAGTTCCATGACGTTCTATATTTTTTCAGGACACTTTCCAGGAAATAATTAGACACAGACATGAAAACTAAACCATTACCATGAAAAATAACACACGCTATAGAAGCAGAGTGCAAGGTTAGCTGTTTGTTTGGTGGCTTTTGGTTTGATAACTGCATTTTTTTTTTTTTTAAATCAAATCAGGCTTTGAAATCAGCAGTTTACTAAGATCAATGATTCATGCTCTGAGAAACATTTTTGCTGCTGGTGAGTGAATGGTGGTTTCAGAATGAAGTATTTGAAGTTTGAAATCAGCCACAACTAGCACAATGCCATGTCAAATATATTTATGTATTTGGATGAAAGGTTTAGATATAAATATTTGAACTCTTAATTAAGTTTACATTAGGAGAAGGAAAAAGCTTTGTCTTAAACATGTTTCCACCCTGATTGTTTGATTTAGCAAAACTTATTTTTGTCATGATAGGATTGTGGTGCCTAGTTTAGCATGCAGATATTGGCCAGTTGTGATTTATTAGTTCAGATGTTAGCGTAAAAAACTTTATAAAGTGGGTGTATTCAGTCACATTAGTTGTGAGTATGTGTCAGTTTGGAATGGATTGCAGAAAAAGCAAAGTCAGTTTGTGAAAGTTTTTTGTTTTCTTTGATTCGTTTGGAACTTCAGCCCCAACACGGCAGCAGTCTGGTGCTGACAGTGCATTATAGTATATATCTACAGAATCTTAGGAGTACAAGTTCACCATATCATTGAAGGTTAGTCAGAGATAAAGGAAGTGGGGTTTTTGAAGGTTAGAACAAATGGATTCGGTATAGCTGTAGTAGATATTCAGTGTCTTTAATGTAGCTGCATTTCAAACACACTCCACTGAGCCCACCCTAATGATTTTTTTTTAAGATTGACCAGCTCTGTAAGAGCAATTTAACACTAAGCAAACTGTAGGAAATCCGTTATTACATAGTGTCTCTGGCAGTCATTCCAGAATTCATGAAATGTAGTCTCATACATAACATTTATTTAGAGTTTAAAATAGTAGGCCTAAATTAGAAAAAAAAGAAACATACATTTTATTTGAAAATGTAAAGCGGGTGTGCGCAAATTGAAACAGGGCGTTAAATTGTACTTCAAGCCATGGTGAAGGGTTTAGCTATACAGTGGCATTATAAATGAGGTCTTAAATATAATGTGACACCTGACACAAAGACAGGCAAAAACAAAAAAAAAGGAAAAAGTGTTGTATTGGAGCCTTTTGCAAAACTGGATTTCCACGCTTTGCAGTAACTTATTACCAGGAATTGAACATCTCAAAGAATGTATGAAATTACAAGTCATTAATTGAGAAATAGCATATAGACAATAGTAATTACACATATTTAAGGAAATTTAATATAAAGGAGGAAGCTTTGTTTTGTTTTTCTTGTAATTTTTAAAAAGGGTTTACAGTACATGGATGTTTTGAAATAAGACTTGATGAGCAGAGGCAGAGTGTGTTAGCAGAGCTTGGATTGATTATGTGTGAATCTTTTTCACTTTAATTTGTTGCCACTGTAGTGGAAGATGAGCAGAGCCTGAATATAATGAGCGCAGATGTGTAGCTGTTAGGGAAAATATATTGTATAGTAGGGGGAGGTGTAATGATTGGAAAGCTTCAAATGCACTGTGGTGACTGTATGTAATGCCAAACATGTATAGTACTGTGCCATTGTAACTGGTAGATGTTCACTTGGGCTTACAGGTATTGTGTTACTATAGGTGAAACAAGTTAACAGTATGGTGGTAAAACATAGTTAACATGCAGAGGTATGCACGTCTGATGTAAAAACTGAATTGGACCCACTCTCCAGCAAATGAATAAAATGTCTCTTAATATGACATAGCTTTTTCTGTCTTATTTAAGGCCTGGCCACAACAGCATTTGCAGGAAAATTAAATAATTTCAATGGATTTGCTGTGATCCATGGATTCACTTGCAAGTCTGAGGTAAGTTCAACTGGCAAAGTGAGAGAAGCTAATTTGTGCTCTTGACCTATAGCATGTAGTCTTGACAGTGCTCACCTTTGAGAGAATAGAGAGCCAGTGTCCTATACACTACACATATGTAATATAAAATTGATATTGATATATCATACAATTTCCCATGGATGTAAAATCTTGTCCCATAGTATGAACTGATATGCAGCGTTAAGGCATCTGATAGGCCTTTGAATTAATTAATGCACAATATTTTTTCTTCTCATTGTTATTACCCGAAACAGACCCACGTGCTCCTTTAGTTTTAAATATGAACACTCGCATGTTAGGATGAACAATAGCTTATATGATGTAGTTGATCACATTTGATCACAAGTAGCCCTGAGGAAGGCCTGTGGTGGGTGCGAAAATGTGCTCCTTATAAATAACACCTTTGCTGGAGTGTGGGTGTTTTGTTTTTTTTTAGAGGAAACAAGGTTGTTACAGAAAGAGGTCATTTGAGTGGGAAAGAAAGAAAGAATTCGAACAGCACTGCACTGGTATTTCTTTGAAAAAAATAGTTTTACAGGGAAGGAGGGATAAGGGAGTCTTGGACATAGCAGGATAAAGAATAATTGGCAATTATGAAACTGAACCTGGGTCATTTAAGATTTAGTCTTGAGCTAGGTTTAGGTTTGTCTGAAATAAGTGTTGATTCTTGTGATAAATGACTCCTTTAATGGATGTGTCTGGAATGGGCTCCAATATTATTCTTGTTAAAACGCTCTTTTGTACAGTAGAGTTTCTGCTAATTCTACCTAATGTGCCATCAACATTTTTGCCCCAGCAGGACAATCAAATGAGTGACATCTGAAATGATAATGACCTTTTTTTCTCTCTGTATATGATTTCTACATTACTGTATATTGTGTATGAATTTTAAGGTATTTTGAGAGGCATTTTTCTAAAACGTCATGAGTGTATTTTGAATATTTAGCTTGATTGCTAAATGACCTTTGCTGGCAGTTGTTTCTATTGACATAAATTAAAATGTATGTTTACATTTTGCATAATGTGTTTTGTGTGTTCTTTGTCCCCTGCCTTTACATTTTAGGTTCGAGACTCACTTCACAAGCAACAAAGAATTGATTAACTATCACAATGCTAAACACTGCACTAAAATGTAATAAATCTATCGTGATTGCACTTGATACCACATGTACTGATCAAAGTATTACAGTCATCCATTGAAGTTGTAGTGTAGTCCAGGTTACAATGGCCAGGAAGAAAACAACATTCCCTGTTTTTGAAGTTGATCTGTCCCCCAGCAGGCAGCATGCTATTCCATTAGAGATACTCTGACTCTGAAGTGTGAAAGTTGGCTCAGCTCTTTGACCAAAATAGTCCTGATGGCTGACAGCTGCTGGCCTGCCTGGAGACTGCAGTCCAACACTGAAGGTTTTAGAGAGGTGGGGGTTCCAATCGTCTCATTTGTTGTTTTCACTGAAAATGTAAATGTAGCCACAAAATTGCCTTTAGTTTTTGTGAAAAAAGACCTGTCCTGTAAACCACTGGTATATTTGAATGGAGGCATTAGATAAATGGTAGAAATACAAATTTCACATGGTTAAGCCCCCTCTACTATGAAGCTACAAGGACTATTGGTTTAATGAAACTGATTGAATGACCATGAAGTACTGAAGGAAGATGTTTCACTATTTAATTAAACCATTACATAGTACATAGTCATATAGGATTCCTTATGAAGACAATGAATACATTTTGTGCAGTTCTCCAATACCCGAAAGATATGTTTAAAATTAATTTCTTGTTTTTTTTTTAAAGCGAGGAAGGTTGTCTGGTTAGGGGCCCACTGCATTTTACAATCTCTGACATAATGGTCATTCATGGTCATTGATTAGGCAAAGGTTCAGTTTGTTCCAGTTCATTTTATGACCTGTATCTTAGTATCTGCAATGTTATTATGGAACTTAAAATTGCTGAGTTGCTGAAAGAAGTAATCACATTACTGTAATGGTTATGAGATACCAGCCTTATCTGGCTGGTATGCACACATGCATTCTATACCTGCTCCAATTTTACATTTATTTGCTCAACAGATTAATCATTTGTCTTTGAAATGTTAGCTTGCAGTGGCTGTCTCAAAGCTTTCAGTCCTGGTTGATTTGCTCTCACCTATACCTGCAAATGTGGTTCAATATGACAGATCAGAATTCTGGGGCCAGCAAAACAAACAATTTTTGTATTCATAAAGAAAACAGGCAATAATTTTTCCTTCTTTCAGTGGGCAACCGTGATCTGATTTTATGCTGCACCCAGCATGACTCTACACACAGCAGGGCACAGTGAAACAAGTTGTCTACATCATGCAGAGGTTTGCTGTGCAGCCTGTTGCCTCCAGCTCTTCATCTGACAGGTCACTGTGGCCCCTCCTTCTTATTCCCTTAAATTGCAAACTGATCCCCTGCCAAAAAATGATGAAAAGTTCACTGAAAACACATTGCATCTCCTACATCACCATTAAAGTCAACTCATGTTTTAATGTGAAGCTGCATCGGTAGGAAATGTTCAGACTGCATTAGTGGTAACTTAACAGAAGTTTTCCAGGAATGTTGCCATTGACAACCAGTTGTAATACAGCAAATGTTGTTACAGTACATTGCAATATTTTCATCAGTGGCCCATGGGCTCAATCACCATTGTGTTACCGCTGCCCTGGTGATTTAACAGACATTTATTTATTTGAGACCATTGCTTTAAAAATCAGAATAGTTGCCAAATAATTTTCCAAAATGTCCTCCTACTTAAATGACAGAATATGTCATTAGCCAATTACTTCCTTAAGAACATGTGTGACCATACCAGTGACAGGTGCACATACAGAACGTTGTGGAATAGTTGCAGTTTGGTTAGGGTTAGGAACCAAAACTACCTCCTTAGTTTTAAACAACAAAGCTAATTGGTTAGGTTTGGGAAAAGATCGTGTTTTGGGTTCAAATAAGTTAACTGTTACATCACTTTTATTTAGGACTTAGGAATTAGGACTTATGTTACATTCATAGCATAACATACAGAACATAACCAGGACTTCATGAGTCAAAATGAATAAAAGTTAACTTTTGGTTTTACAGCAGTCACCTGTTGAAAGTATTATGTTTGATCTGTCCTTATGGGGCAGGATGTTCTGTGATTTTCTGTCAGTAAGGTGAGAGTTGTAAAGAGTGATAATAATAGTGTGAGATAACAGAATATATTTTTGTTTGCTCAAATTAAGTTGTTCTATGAGTGGTAATAATGTCACCAAATATGCAACTCTGTCAGCTAGAAATTATGTTTATATACTACTAATGTGCAACAACAAATGCCTGTTGAAGGAAATACAATACTGTTAAGATCACAGTCTTTATTAACACAATGAGGACATTTTATATATTTCCTATCTGACAAGCCTTGATACAAAAAATGTAGTACTTCCTTCACTTAAGAAAAACTTTGCCTTTGAAAATAATCTCGGCAGTGATTACATTTCCCATCATTATGTAATTGTAAAATTAGCAATTAGAGAATTGAGGTACAATTGTAATCATCACTGCGACACATGTACTGCTGTGAACATGTTCTACAACCAGTTAAAGCTAAAATGTCCTGAAAACAGAAGACTCAGCTGTTGTCAAGCTGGAATCAATGAAGCCTGTGTCATTTAAGCTCATACAATTTGTTCTCCAGAACATCTGGTGGCCTCAATCCCTTACAAATAATATTAAAATAGTATAATATTTATGAAATCTTGTCAAAGCACAGGGCCCCCTGGCTACCTGAAACCATAGCCTCCGAGCCACTGATGTGTTTTTGTATTGTAAAAATATATTTAACGCTGTCTTTGCGAGACCTGCAGAAACCAAACTCCTGACCCATGAAATGAAACCTTCTCTAGTCTGAGCGGCTCTTCCTCTCTGCTAGTCCATCTGTCCTGTCGAGAGAGGAATAGGGTGAACTTAGTTCATGTTCTCCAGTTTGATGTGTGCAGTATTTCAGTGTGAGAATCACCAAGGTCAAACAGCATCAGTTTCAGGCTGCCACCAGCATGTGAGCGAGAGACAGTGTTACACCTCAATCATCTCCGGATGCACGCACCCTCTCCTATTTCACAGGTCTTCGTTGCCTCTCACAAGGACAACACCATGCTCAAATTTGCTGACGACACCACAGTTACTGGACTATTACTGGTTACTGGTGGTGATGAAACAGCGTACAGGAGAGTCTGGTGACGTGGTGTGAAGACAACAACCTTCTCCCTCAACACAGACAAGACAAGGAAATGATAGTGGACATGAGATCCTGGGCGTCCACATCAGTGAAGACCTCACCTGGACACTTAACACCACCCAGCTGGTCAAGAAAGCACAACAGTGACTGCACTTCCTGAGGAGGCTGAAGAAATTCGGCCTGTCATCAAAGATCCTCAGAGCATCCTGACCAGCTGCATCATGGAGAGCATCCTGAACACCTGCATCACTGTGTGGTACGGGAGCACCACTGCTACGGACCGCAGACACCTGCAGAGAGTGGTAAAGCCTGCTGAGAGGATGGTCAGAGCACCACCACCCTCTCTGCAGGACATCTAAGACCTCAGAGTCCACAGCAGGACCAGCTCCACAATCAAGGACTCCACCCACCCCCAGCACAGACACTTCACACTTCTGCCCTGTGGCAGGAGGTACAGGAGTGTGAGAGCCAGGACTGAGAAACTGTTTTTATCCAACACCCACTGCCCCTGCCACCACCCTAACTACCTCAACCACACATGCTTCACCCCATCCCAGCCCAGCCCACACACAACCACATATTTGGACTACAGTTGATGTTGAAGCAGTATCTCATCTGAAATTCATATTTATATTCATATTCAGATTCATCATCTCAGGCTGTATTTGTATTGTAAGACAATGTACATTGTTTCTTTTTCTATCGCACTACTGTGGATGCAGTTACTGCTACATTCATTTATATTCATATTCATCATCTCTGTATCCATACTGTATAATACTGTCATTGTATTATGATCACTTGAACCGATAATTGCACATCCATGTTTTTTGCACTGGCACATTTTTTGCACATTGATGTTATTGTGAATATGCTGTACATATCTTTTTAATTCTGATTTTATTATTCTTCTTGCTTCCTCTTTTTTGTAATTTCTAATTTTAATTTTAGTTTTTTTCAAAATGCTGTTCTTAGCAGAAGGCAAAGGAAGAAATTCATTGAACAAGGAAACTTGTTTCTTTTAACTGTGCACATGACAGTAAACGCTTTGACCTCTGACCTTCTCTGCCGTGGGATACCACATGTTATCATCGGTGCAAAATGGCAAGTCTGACCAAGGACTCTTGTCGGCAAAGGAAACATCAAGAATCATGTGCAGGTTCTGCAACAGCTCTGTAACTACCTCACTTTGGAGCACCAAGCTTTGTTGGTATTGTTTCTCATCTTATAAAACACAATGATTTATTAGACATGTAACCAATTGGATACTCTCTCAATGCTTTTAAGTGCAATGCTATATTCATGAGCAATATATTTTTCTGTGGTTCAAAAAATGGTGTGTCTGTCTGAATTGAGTTATCCATGTCTCTCTTGACAAAGAGATGAAGAAAGAAGGCAGAAACAATATCAACAATAATGGCATGTTTGCCTCAGTACTGGAGGTGACACCTGGCTCAGTGGGTTCACATTTAAAACTCAATTAGCCATTGTAAATAACAAAAAAAAAAAGTTTATCAAATATTTAACAGATACTCATAAAGTATAGAGCATGGACAAAACAAACAGCATTCAAAAGGATAAATGTCCTCTAAACAAAATAAAATTTAAAATAAAAAAACTGTGCTGTGCTGCTGTTAGTCCCTGATATGGGTCAAGCTAAAAAAAAAAAAAACCTACATTCCCCATAATGTAATAATTATACCTTCTCTGCATGACTAATGGAGAGACGGTGGACTAGTGGTCAGAGAAGCAGGCCATCAACTGGATTGGCAACAAGATACCTGGACCGGACCAGACCAGACCTTGCAAGCCCATGAGGAGCAACATGGACACTCTTTTCTGTCAGGACCACTGCTCCTGCCCCTGCAGGCCACTAGGGGTAGACCCTGTCTCTCTCTCTTCCTCCCCTTCTTTCTGTGTGGGTGTGGTTGTGTATGCGATTGCAGGAGTGGAGACAGCTGCGTGGGAGGCTGAGCCACCTGCACCTAATCACCGCTCCCTGCTACTTAAGACTGGTTCGGCCATTCGCTCATCGGCAGAATATAGACTCTGTTCAGCAGTCAGTGTTTCTCAGGATTATTTGTGCTTGTTACTCACCAGCCACTATTTCCTCACTAACCATTATCTGCTCTGCTTCCAGTCCCCCGGTCAGCCTCCTGCCTCGTCTCCCTCCTGCCACAGCACATGGACTCAGCACACCTCACCCACTCCCATTTGGGCTGGATCCCTGATTCCCCCACCGGCCTCCTGTCAGCTCCAGCTTCTGGCTACCCCTCCTGCTCTGCCCTGCCTGCCCCGCTCCCTGCTTCAGCCTCCAGCACTCTGAGTATCGCTCAACTCTGCTAGTCCCGACCAGCCTCTGAACCCGGGCAGTTTTAGCTTATTGTTTGAGGCTCGCCTTTTGTTAGTTTGCTCTGCTGCACTTAGCCAGTCCTTTTTCTAGTCAGGATCTCCAGCAGCCCTTTTGGCTGACTCTTTTGGTTTTCAACTTTTGTCTAGTTTAGTCTCCTGTAACCCTGTTGGTTATCTCCATTGTTTGTTCCTTTTGTTCACTTGCAACTTTTATGGTTGTCGCTTTCAGTTATCCCCTTTGTTCATCTCCCCAGAATAAAACCTAAGTTTTTTTGTGAAATTGAGTCTGTGTTTCTGAGTCTGCGCTCTGGGTTCCCCGTCCAGCCTTAACACTTTTCCCCTTCCTACCATCTAAGTGCCCCTGAGCAAGGCACCTTACTCCCCAAAGATCTGCTTCCCGGGTGCTTACAATAACTGCTCCATGTGGTTCTGGTGTTTCACGTGCAGAGACTGAATTTCCCAATGCATGTAGCATGTATGTATATGTGTGTGAATGACTAAAAGTGGGACAAATAAAGGGTCTTCTTCTTCTAATGCCCACATGTGTCAAATTACACACCTCTTGTTAATAACACATATTGTGTTACAAATTTGCAGTGAAGTACCTCAACCTGAGATAACCCAAATGACATCATCAGTTATTTACCCAACAGTCATAAGTGTACGAAAATATACGGACAATATTGCAAAACATAAAACAGAGTGTTGCAGAGTAAACGGAATAGGACCCAAATGCAGACACCAAGGGGAATTGGAGAAGTTTCATATTTTTATTGAAAAAGCCAAAAGGCTTACTTGTTGGTCAGGCAAGCAGATCCAAATGGGTGTGGGCAAAAATCAAGAGTCCAAAAGCAAGAAAGGTCCACAGAAGGAGAACACAAGGAAGGGCTGGAATGCTTATGTACAAGAGCGAACTGATGAAGAGAGGTGAACACATACTAAATACACCAGGACAAGAGGAACACAGGTGAAAACTATCAATAATCCATAAAGCGGGCAAGACACAAAGACAGGAAGTAAAGCAACTGAACACACTTGAAGACACACTATCAAAATAAAACAGGTGACAGCTAAACAAATAAGCCTCCCCTCTGGGGACAGTTCAAAGACCCCTTTCAAACAATTCCAAAAAAGTCCAAGATGAGCTGGGTGGACAGAGGGGGTCTGGAGGAGGGACAAAACAAGGCAAAAGAGTCCAAAATCTCATCCGGAGAGCATGGGGACAAGGTAAAGGCAGCGCAGGAGACCTCTGGCAGATGGCCTGGGATCTAGAGAGATGGGTGAAGCAGGTCTGGAGGACGATCACACTTGCAAGGACACACTGGAGACACTGGACAGGACATGACCAGAAGTGCAGAGTCATGCTAGAGATCAGGAGGCCGGGATTCAAGGCAGAAGCTCTCTAGAGGTTGAACAGCATATATATAAATATGTGTGTGTGTGTGCGTATACAAATACATACATACACACACACACACACACACACCTTCCTGTTTTGTGATACTGAGAAGTGCAGTAATTATATCTGGACCTCAGAAGGCTTTTCATGTATGACAGCAGTGAGCAGCTGATTATGTACCTCTGTCTCACTGTAATAACTTTATTTATAAAGCACTTTTCAAAGTGGTTGGCAAAAATAGATTAACAACCAGACACCTTGAATATTTTTGTCTATCTTAAACATCCTTCAAACATTGAGACTGTTATCATGGTTCAGGCATCTATGGAAGGATTGAGCATATGTTTTTTTTTTTGGGGGGGGGAAGGGGGTTGGTTGATCCTTATTTATATAAAATACATTATTATAGAAACATGATTGGTAACAAATAACTGTCTACAGTCAGGGTCAGGTCAGGCCAGCTAGCAGCACTGATGGCAAATGATAGATGAACAATTAGCCGAAAATTTAATTGATGCCATTAAAACTGACATAGTTTGGGGGTTTTAGTTTGTTATTTCCTGTTCTATATTGAAAGAACATTTTATCGGGTATGTTTCGGTACGTTACTTTCTGTCTGTGTTTTTTCCACCTTTTGAATTGTTGATTTATTTTCCCTCCTTACATATTTACTCCCTCTTTAGCACTTGGTCTTTTTACATAGTGGCAAGTATTATTTTATATATATTTTGGATGTTTTTAATGGTTTTCCTGGACCTTGTCTGTTTATAGGACTTTTGAATCTTGCCTGCTCCTCTCCTCCTCTCTGGACTGCCTGATTGCCACCTGTAAATATCTACTTACACACCAGCCAGGCAGTATTTTACTATGCTTTTGCACTATCCCTTACATTGCATTGCTTATTCTAGTCTATTGTTTCTTAGTGTCTTTGTCTTTTTGTTTTTTCTACTGTGCCTTGCTTGTTTGCACCGCGGTGTGAGAAAAACTGCATTTCAATCCCATCCATGCCCTGCAAATATGGCAGAATTGACAATAAAGTTGGCTTTGACTTGCCTTATCTGTTTTTGATTCTTGTGTGTCTCACCATCCAGTAAATCTTCTGATTTTGTTAGTAAATATAATTGAACTGCACTAAATCTGCCTCTCTCTACATTTTGGGTCCCATCCCCGTGTTTCTGCTAGCCTATTTGCACTAATTACAGCAGAAAGTATGCCAAATAAGAGTGCAATGTAGCCTGTGATGAAGACGGCGTCACTGGTTGAGGACAGCAGCTGGTAAAGATGACACTCAGCAATACCTTCACAAATGTTTATCCACACACACAGCAACACCGTTTCCCTCAGCTATGGTGGTGAGTGCACCACAATAATGACTATTACTCCACAATCACAACATATTGATGAAAAAAATAATGACACTATACCCAATGGCACTCTTTATTTAAGTGTGTTGGTGGTAGAAGATTCCATTTTTAACTAGGTCAGAGCCTATGTTGCTTTATCAATGAAATTGGGTTTAGAAAGTGTATTTGACTGGTAAGTGGTGAACCCTATGATGAGTAATATTAGTTTAATGTAAGAATGGCAGAAAAATGGTCTAATTATGTAAAACAGAAGGTAATTGAAGTAATCGGCTGTTGGTTGGTCCAGAGGAAGGGGCTCAACATGTATTAGCCTCTGGCCACCAAGGATGGCTAGAGAGTCAGTCTGAGGGTGGCTGTAAACCGGACAGGTAACCAGAGAGACAACAGATGATTCTCAACTAGAATGCAAAATAAAGCTCTGTAAGGCTGAGCCATGCTTTGCTGCAAAACATGACCTTTTATTTATAAACCTACCTGGTGTATGGTGACAGAAAACAGATGTTATGCTGTCCTCTGGTGCCTGAAAAGTAAATTCCTTCTATGTCTTTTAATTAAGGATTTTTTCAGTTAATATCTTCTAAGACAAATCTTAATCATATAGAGAGAAAGAAGAAAAGATGTGAAAAGAGATCAGTCTATGAGTAAGAGAGTAAGTGTCAAAACCAAAGTAGTCATCTTCTAGAGAAATCCCAAGATTGGATTGAACATTGGAAACATTTATCTTTTATCCTAAAGTCTTAACACCACAAACTATAACACTTGTTATTACTTTTTGACTTTTCTTGAATTTAACATGGGGGTCAAATTTGATTGATTCCCTAGTGGAGCCTGCCCCTAGTGTTTATTCAATGAACTGCAGCTTTTTGCACTTCCCTGTTGAATGTTTGATTTATGGAATACTGCAGGTTTTGAACACCCCTGTAGGGCTTTCCTGAGGACAGGGCATCTGGTTTTAAACGGCCGAAAAACCCAATGATCCTGAGGTACACTACTGATGCATCATAACAGATTTTAGAAGTTAAGCTGTTATCACTTAAAGACGCATATGCCTCCTGTGCTTTTCCTGATAATACACATTGAAGTAGCGTTTGCTCTGAGTCCAATTTCTAGCCTGTGCAACCTGTTCAAATAAAGAGAAAAACACATCTCTCACTTCTTAAGAGGCACGAGATTTGAACACACTAGCACCAAACTAGCACCTGGTGCTTCTTTGGTGGAAAAGAGGTATCATTAAACTTAGGCAAGTGCTGCAAATTATTGACCAAATCAGGTGAACGTGATGGCAAAAGTGGATCTACTTCAGTTCTCAACTCTTCACCTAGCAACTTCCCCTCTTTTATCAACCCCAAGCTAGTAGTCTCCAGTGCTATCTTAGCCTACCCTGTCTCACACCATAAATGTTCAATTGCAATCGCACCTAGAACACCAAACAGCAAGCCTCACAAGTCCACTAGTATCTCCAACCAATGTGGAAGTTCCCTAACTAAACCTGCCTATCCAAATACATAAACTCTCACTGAACCCTAGTCTTCATGTGGATTATTGTTGGGTTCTTTAAACACTTATTCCAGGAGCCCAGTTAAGTCCACAGCCAAGCTGATTACCCATCTGAAGACTCCGACTGAGTCCCTGAGACAACCACTCCAACCACACACCTCACAAAAATAACTTTAAAAAAAAATGAGCCCACATGGACCAAGTTGCTTAAACCTAAGCTGGGAAACCCCACCAAAACATATGTACTTAACTAAAGGATCATGTGACAATCGCTGCCGTCTCCACCTAAGAACAGGACAAAACTTTCTCTGCCCAAAATCACATTTAATTCAAATTACCAAATCAACTATCCAAAAAGCATCTTCCAACTAATGGATGTGCCTGACACAAACGTACTTCAGCCACAACCCATGCATCAACGAACTAACAGTATGTCAAAGCCAAAGAATGAACTACAACAAACAGCCTTAACACACCAAATTCAACCCATAGACTGTGATGCAACCAAACAAGACGGACGAGCCCCCACTTGTCACAACCGGCTGTGTGGCCATGACAAAGAAGAGAGATGCACACAAAGAAGTACATTTAAATAACGATTTTATTAAATTAATGACTAAGTAAATCTAAAGTAGTCATAGTGCGTGTAATCAGTAGAATCAGTGGTGTAAGTGTGTGCATGAATGGAAAAACATAGTGGTGTAGTGTTGTAAAATGCAGCAACACAACACAAATCAAATCAAATCAGATCAAATCAAATCAAACCCAGATGTGGTCTCAGGCTGGAGGAAGCGAGAGAGACTGAGCTCCAGAGGGATTTTTAAAGCACATCCTCACACTTCCTTGACCTCAAAGAAAAGAGACACTCTTTCAACTCCATCTGTGTCAGATTAGAGAAGTGAAACATCTTCAAGAACCTACACCAGGTTCAGTTGCCTTTGATTCAACTTGCACTTGTATACTATGACCTGGATGACTGGGAACCTTCACAAACACACTTACTATACTTGAATCCCTTTTGCTTATGAATTATATCAACCATGGCTGCCCAAATACCAATAACTGAACACCAATAACACAGAGTAAGTGTTTGACTCACATACAAGTCATAGTTTTGACCCAATGTTACTATTCATTATAATCCAACCCTCTCAACAATTCCCAACACGCTTACAAAACCATTGTTCCAAGGCAGAGTTGAATCACAAACCTTAGACCTTTGCAGTCAAAACAAGCAAACATGCATGCAATGTTAATCTATTTACCTAACTACCACAGTTACAAGCCCACAGTTAATATTTACAATATACATCTAAAGAATAATAAAACTTACTTACATTATATTGAGTTTTGACCACACAAGTTGTAATGTTATCCAACCACAGCATTTCCATAACGTAGAACAGCCTATTCAAAATACTCTATTCTCTATTTTTGAGGAGGGAACGGGGGAGGAGTAAAATGCAGTTGGACTATTTGAGAGACTACAAGTCCAGTAAAAAGATTCTAAAATAAAGATGGCGCAGTAACGGGCCACTTCCAGACGGTGGCAGCAGTGCAACATATCAAGTACTTGTTGTCGTAAGACAAAGAAGAAGAAGACGAAGAAGCGGAAGAAGAGGACGGAGTTAAGAGAGAAAAAGAAGAGAAAAGAAGTCAAAGCTGTCATTATTTAGTTTTCTTCCCAACTCTATTTTGTCCGGTCATCTGCGGGAAATGTCGCGACTCCAGAGTCTTAAGGTTTTAATCTACCAGCGCCTGTCTGCGGCCGTCGAGGAGATAATTGGCCACTTAGAGACGACAATAACCGAGTATGAGGAGGAGGCGGGGTGCCGCTGTCGTCAGCTGCTGGCTGCGGGTTCTGAACCTGAGCATCAGCTGCAAACAGCAGGTTTGTACAATACCACGGTAATATGTTGCTAATTTTGCATGCTGTAAATGATAAGCTATTTCAGCTGTTCAGTTAGCTGTAGCTAACTGCGCCTGCTGAAGTCGTCACCTGGGGCCAGATGTAAACAGTGCATGCGCAATTTGCCACACACATACTGGTACAAGAGAATGTGCGCCCCCGGCAAACACTTTCGGAGAGAAGGAGCCACTGGCTGCGGGTCAGCCATTCTCCTACACCGTTAGCCTTTCTGTGGCTATGGCTGTTAAGCCAATCAGAGGAAGAGTAGGGCCTTTTCCACAGTAGGATTTGTTTCCTACCTTTTATCATTAAGTTGGCATAACTGTTGACACTAGTGTGCCCATGTACACTTACCCATTTTTCACCATGGCATCTCCAGGCTTAGTTTTTAGCTGGTGACTAATATTCATTTCCTCTCATCTTTAATTAAACTGTCCTGTCCATAGTGTATGTATTGTATGTTCCTATATTTCTCTTGTTAATTTGCTAATACTTTTTTTTTTTAGCTTGGTTTAAATTATTAGTTCTTTTTATACTTATCTTGTTTATATTGATTATTTACCATTTATTATTGTTGCTTTACTGCTGTACACTGGAAATCTCCCTGTTGTGGGACTTGTAAAGGAAACTCTTATCTTGAGCCAGTTATTCTCATTCCAACAGCTGAAGAACTGGCTCTCGACCAGGAAAACTAGTCAGAGGCATGGTATATACTCCTGACCACCAAAATGTTGGAAAAAAGGTTTCATCCTTAACTTTATGCCTTTTGGAGATCAGTGCATCTTATACCTACTTAACTATTCATGTTAACATCCAAACTGTTGCATGCCACTGCTTGAAGGTATAAGTTTGAAGGGTTCACTTAAATTTGATTGTGTGCTTGTATTTCAGTGTTTCCTGCAAACCTCCAGCAGCCATTGCTGGTTAAAGAAGGGCCGCAGGCGTTCGGCCCCAGGCTGGACCAGGAGGACACAGAGCGCCTACACATTAAAGAAGAGAAGGAAGATTTATGGACCAGCCAAGAGGGTGAGCAGCTGCAAGGACTGCATGAGGATGCTATCACCAAGTTGCCATTCACTCACGTTCCTGTGAAGAGTGAAGCTGATGAAGAGACACTTCAGTCCTCAGAACCTCATCAAAGACAAAATGAGGGGAACAGAGAGGCAGAACCTGCAGCCAGCAGCTCTACTGAGCAGATAAAAACTGAAGCTGAAGGAGAGGACTGTCAAGGATCAGAACAAGACAGGATCTCAATATCTTGTTTTAAATGTATGTCTGGATCTGATGACAAGACTTCACACTCTTCTAAAGCTGCGACTGAATACAATAGTGAGGATTGGAAGGAGAGTCAGAAGCCTGAGACAAATTTAAATATTATGACAAACAACATTCCTGTAAATCATGTGGGGCACGATACTGGCAATAAATCGTTTAGCTGCTCAAAATGTGGTAAAAGGTTTGGCCAGAAGCACCATCTGCAGACACACATGAGATGTCATACCGGAGAGAAACCCTTTAGTTGTTCTCTTTGTGGTAAAAGATTTACTCAGAAGGGAAATCTGACACAACACCTGACTGTCCACACACGGGAGAAACCATGTAGTTGTCCTGTTTGTGGTGAGAGATTTGCACAAAAAGGAAATCTGACACAACACATGACAGTCCACACAAGGGAAAAGCTTTGCTGGTGAAAGATTGACAAAAGGACTTTGAGAAGATGGAATTGTATTTATGTTATTACAGCAGTGAATGAAACTGCTCTGCTGCTGTAGATTGAGCAATGGTGAATCATTGAACTTATCACTTTCTTACCATTGAACTCATGGGACTCAAATAGCAAAAAGTCGCTTTTGGTTGGTCCCTGTTCAACTACTTCTAATCTGCCATTGGTGATGTCTGCCAATTTAACTATTTTTTAGTGATGGTTGGCTAAAAATGAGAAGCCTGCTACTGTTACTGTTGTCCGTTTTCCTTGCTCTTTGGTAATGAAAATGATATTGGAGAAAAGAGTTGTTTTTGCTGGAGCTTAACAATTTTAGTTATTTTTTCCAACCTTTAAGCGGATACAAAATTGAACTGGCTATCACAACCAGACCCTATTGTCAGTGCTCAGGTGCCAGCTGCATGTCAGTCCTGAAACACATCCATGTCTGCTTCATATCTATCTTAACAATAAAATAGATTACAATTTGACAACATAATGTACATCAAACTAAAATAGGGTCAGCAGTATTTCCAAAAGTCTTTGTTTTAATTTAAAATGCCATATTCCTTGGAATGCTAGGCGTAAATGGATGTGGCTTTAGTATGAGGAGCAGCAGCATATGAAGCGGTTTGTATATGCGAGTCCCACATTTCACTGAATAACTTTGGCAATATCATCCTAGTGCAATTATTACAATTGCTTCTCTGTCATGTTTACACTAGTGTGCCATTCAGGTTGTTTTTCTTTTTGTCAATCTTTATGGTACAATTCAACATTTTTTTGTACATTCAAGATGTCGAGCAAGTCCAAAACTCTACAAGGCAAACTGGAAACTCAACGTACTCTTCCAAGATAAGATTGCAGGTTATAAGAAGTTTATGGGTGGTAGGTGAACATGTGTATTTACACATATGTCTGAATAGCTTTCTGTAATGTGAGGTGTGTATTATCTTACCTGTCCGTCTGTAAGCACACATATAATGTATGTTTGGCCATATCCTTGGCACACCGTGTTTCCTCAAACAAAAGCTAATGGGCAAATAAGAGTCAGGTCTCAAATAATGGAAGGGGGCATGGTCGATTGAGTGGATAAACTTGGGTTGATAAACTTTCAATGCCTTTCTGTGCATGCCAAGTAAGCATAATGTCCATTTCCTTTGCTTTAAATTAATAAACCATATAATCACACTATTCTCAACACTATGTTCTTCTGGATTACTCGTCTAAGGTAGAGGCTGAGTTGTTGTCTGTCCCTGCAGGTGGTAGAAGGGTCAAGCAATTTATTGCCATGGGAGATGTTTAAATCAAAAACAGAATTTATCTCCAGTCATCTGTGTGCCTAAATGGCCAGGCACAGTCAAAGTAAGTAAGTTTAAGTTCAGTTAAAATTCATAGATATACCAGATGATGCTAAATACCCAGAATTTAAAAAAAGTTTCTAAAAGGTTGAGCATAAAATTTGCATTAAAGAAAATCTACTACTTGTATATTGTGTAATTCATATTATAATTATGCATGTCATGACTTCTATTTAATTCTGCAACACAGCAGTGGCTGTGTATGTGTATGTTGTGTATTTGCATTTGATTTTGGACAGGCCAGGACAACCATGTTAACAGGCTGTTAATATTTTATATTGTGTGTGGGGTTTTTGTTTGTTTGTTTTTCTTTTGCTCTTGGTTTTGTGAATAATTGATGTTATGTGTATGCTGACTGATGTCTAAACCTTTATGAGTGACATGTAGGAGAGAAACCACCATCCAAAAGCAGTATTAGTTTCCTTTAATTGTAGTAGTAAAACTTAAACACTAGATGGTAGCAACAAGCCATCTGTATGCAAACAGGACCAGAAAAAACATCTGGGGAAGAGGGACAGGGAAAATGGATGTTGAAGGTTTAGAAATTGGCTTGAGAAAGAAAAGATGTGAGGACCAAGGAATGGGAAACTTTCTAACCCTTGAATGCATACACCTTAAGTGAACTATAGGACTACATCCTGTCTAATGCATTCCGATTGTTCGATCAAGTACTCATCTATATTGTAATCCTCACATTATTTGTTCTTAACTTTTTCCTGGTGTAAAAATGTAAAGAATAAATGAGAAAGAGCATTTCTTCTTCTTTTTTTCTCACATGTCCATTGGGTTAGAGACCTGAGATACAGTGTCTAAGAGTATTTTTCACAGTATGTAACAGCAGATAAGGCGTTTTCCTGTTTGGCCTCATGATGGCACAGTTGTCTCACTGTTACTATGAATAACTGAACTGTATTGCTTACCGTCATAGTGGCACTATGGGGCAGTGTCAGATCAGAGCAATATTCAATTAGAGAATTTTGATCATAGTAGTGCTGGATAGATGTACGAGAAGCTACTGATGATGAAGATGATGCAGTGATGCATGATAATGAATGGTTAAATTGAGAAATACGGATTATGGAAGAAGGATGGACACAGTGTCTCTCTTGCTTCTCTTAAAGACCCAGATGTCTAGTTATCTCTATGTAATCAAAGAGGGAAGGGAATTCTATTTTTCACAACTTATCACTGACCAGAAGGTCAGAGTCCTCTTTAAAAAATGTGTAGCCAGCCAGCTGGACACTCCTCAGAGAGATGTGAAGAATTTCTTCATGACCTTTATAACAAACTAGAACAGATTTGGCAGCACATTCAAACAGAATTCTGAGGCCTTCTTATTGATTCCTGTTCACCTTCAACATTAACACACCTCAGTAAAGTCTCTCTGTCAGCCAAGGAGCATACTGTAACATTTTAAAAATCATCCTGCTGTCTTTCCATCTGCATTCCCATGTGCTTTGTAAAAACATTATTTCATATTTATTAACTGTTCTGTGGATCCTTGCTCAGGAGACTAAGTTGGTGCAATGCACTTTATTTAGTATCAGCAGGCCAAACAACCGAAGGCTGCAACTTATGCAACTTTACACTGTTACAAGGTTTTTAACCTTAACCTTCTAAGAGAAGCCACCACATCAAACTAATCCTTGCTGTTCCTTCACTGGTTACTGTACGTTTTAGAACTGATTTTCAGATTTTACTGCTTGTTCTTTAAGAGTTGTCAGGCTCCATATCTGTGATCTGCCACATCCCTGTGAGAATCAGTGCTGCTTAAGATTATCTGGCAGGGATTATTTTCTCATTCAAGGCACTTATCAGAATTCACAAACCACACACCCAAAGTTCAACACATATATCATGCAAAATGAAAAACTACATAAAAGCTTTGCACCAAGTGGCACACACTTAATTCATATAACCAGGTTCCAACCAACCAAGAGATCTTTTATCTTTGGTCAGCTTTACATAAAAAATAGTTCTGTACGTATAAAATACTGAGAGAGAGATTGCTGTAGTCTACAAAAATATGTGCAGAATCACAAATATACTGTTGAGACCAGTGAAAGTCCACAGATGAGTTTGTTCATTGTGTGATGTAAAACACCAGATGAGATAAGACACTCCAGCTCAGGGTCTGTCTCATGTCTCGTGTGGGGGGCAAAGGAGCCCAGCCCCCACAGTCCTCCTGTTAACAACTAGGTGTTAACTCCAGCTGGACCCATCTCCAAGCCCCCTCCTCAACTGATTCTCTTTCTCTTCAGCCCTGCAATGAAGCAGGAGCTCCCGGCTCTTCTCTCCAGCTCTGCCAAGGAGGCAGCTCGAAGCTCCAACAAAGGAGCAGAAACCAGCTCTCAGTGTGGCCTGCTCACGGCAGTCACACCTCAACAAGAATCAAGGAAAGAACCTACAAGGAAGGTTCTCCCACCAGCAGCTGCAACACGAGCCTGCTTGCTGACTTCAACAAGGGAACAACAGCCAGTTGGCACAGAGGTGCTAACTGTAACCAAAGAGCAACCAGCTTCATCTGACCTGGACAACCAAAGACTGCAACCTTCTCAGCTCGGATCTTCTACAACCGCAGGATCCCAAGCTTCCTCTCCTTCAAAGGACTGGTAACTACACTGGGCATAGATAGTTAGACAAGCTAAGCTAAACATAGCTAAGCACAAGACTGTTTGACTTTCATGAACATGTGTTGATTCAATTTGTCATTGAGCTTCATTGATGTGATGATAGTAGGATTAGTTCAGCAACTGTAAATTGATGCTAGCTGTGCTTCACACTGACACAGGGTTTGCATGCTAAACTTCTCTTTACTAACCAGGCACCCTCTATCACACACATTTCACACTCACACATACAGGGTTCACCAAAGCACACTGTCCTTCCCCTGGCAGCGTCCTTGGGGTCGGCCATCTTGTGCGTAGCCTGCCTTTTGTCTCGGCCTTGCGGTCTGACACCTTCTTAACCAACCATTTTGTTAAGTCACTCACACACACACACACACACACACACACACACACACACACACACACACACACACACTCTCACACACACACACACTTGTAGACAGTACATGTTAGATTAGTATGTGTTTGCTTTTATTATTTGTTAATAAATGCTTATGAATATACATGTCGTGTCTTTAATATTGTACATGAGTGAATGATACCAACCTCTGCTCCGCCAAGAATTCCGAAATCCTTCATTTAATGAAACTGTAACAACGAAGCGGCTATCATTTTCCCAACATATCGGTGCCCTGTGTAAGGCAGTGTACTGTTGAGGGTGGTGCCCCGAGGTGATCCGATGCATATCAGATCCTATTATTTAATATAATTAATAATTATTTCTGATAATTATTAATTCTTATCGATAGCCAAACTGCCCATTAAGTTGATCCCCAACAATACTGTTGAAACAAACCCTTTTTATTTCAGTCCAAAAATCATAATCACAATTACATTATTATCTATTATATACACACACAAAACTCGTCTGAAACGAGTATCCGGCTCATCCCTAGCTACTGGTTTTAGTAAAATATAATTTCTTTGGAACTATAGTAAATTAATTTACTATGCCCTTACTGTTTGAAAATTAGTAATTACTGTCAAGTTATAATAAACATTGCAGATGCTATAATGTTGTATTTATAATTTCACTATATTGAAAGTAATTTTATAGGACGCTTATGTTAGACTGATATTCAGGTATTCTGCTTTTTTAAATACATATATACTGAAGTAATTCCAGTCATGGAATACAAAACTATTCATATTCACTATACATACTTTGATAGGATAGCTACAGATATTGAAATGCAGTGCTAGCCAACTCTGCCTTGTGCATTTGCCTAAGCGTTCCCATCCACATCACACCTTTTTGGCATTTGTAATACACCCGGCAATGCTCCTTGCATGCCTAATAAATCCCAGGCATTATTTTGCAGATATGTCCAGACATTCAGTATTCATTACGTCTAAGAGGGACATCTGATCATGTTCAATTGCAAAGCTTTCAATTTTCCATGGAACACAATTTTTTTTCTTTCCAAAGTTTTTGGAGCTTAGAGCTTGACTCTTCATTGTCCAATATGCAGCAAACTTGACATCTACATATATTGTGCATTCTACACTTAACAGCAACATCTGTTAATGTGCCGAACAGGGTCACCATGACAAACTCATGCGTCATGTCAAACAGGCAGTGGGAATAACTCAACACTTATTTCGTTTGATCAGCCTCAAACTTCTCACCTCCTATTCCCCAGAGGACAAAAACTCAACAACTTGTTCTCTTTCCTCTTTTATTCTTCATCCTCTTCTCTGTCCTCTCTCTTTACTTATCTTGCTTTGTCTTTTACTCTTCTAGGTCTTTTTTCTCTATTTTATTTAGTTTTTTTTTTTCAAGCTTGTACAGACTTCTTTTTCTTTTTGCATGCAGCCTTTGTTTAAAATACACTGTTGGTGTCAAAACTGCTCATTTGTTCCACCCTGACTATTGTCTTATGGTAATAAGTCATTTTATTTATCCTGTGTTAGTAGACATTAGATCTTCACATAGACCAAGTTGTTGTCCTGACTTTTCCTTTGGAGTACAGATAGAGATCAATTTAATCAAGAAGTCATGCCTTTTGAGATCAGACTGATAATATGGTAATTATGTAATTTGGTTAATCAGTCACTTTGATTATTATTGAGAGTAAGATTGAAATAACATAGTAAGCTTTGCTACATGTAAGTTGATATAACTTGTGTATACATGTCTAATCTGCCCCAAATTTCACATGTTTAGTAAGAGTCCTGGCCTGAGGACATCTATATGCCAATTAGAAGTGAGAGTAATTGCACCGCCTTCTGGCAACAGGAAGTAAGAATTGCACAACAATCATGATTTGATATACAGTATATGAAATATTCACAGTGCGGTCTACCTTGATATTGAGCAGCACAACATATTAGTATATTATAACATATTAGTGCATGCTCTCTAGTGCCACACAGTGGACACAGGAAGTGACAATGCAGTCCAACAAAGAGACAAAAGTACTGAACCAGACCCACAATGGAAATTGGGTTTGTGTATCTTGTGTGAGTGTGTGTGTATCTTGTGTGTGTGTGTGTGTGTTTGTAATGTGGGGAGGAAGGGTGGGGGTCAAAGCTGGCTGATCAAAGTGAATGGTGTAGTCTGTGGTCTCTAGTAGTCTCTGCATTCTGATGGCAGAGAGCACAAATGAGCACCTGAAGCCTTCCATTTCGCATCAGAGTGGGATGATATAGAGGGATACACAGGTTTAAAAGACTTGGGGAACCACTGGAGTATAAAGATGCCACTCACAGAAACGTGCTTGGTCCATGCAGACTGATGAGTGATGTGAACTGTACAAAATACCATGGCAACAAACTAGAGTAGAGTAGAGTAGAGTTTTCAATCTACTGTCATTTTCTCTTATTCATTAGTGGCCTGTCTTAAGCAAGAAGAATAAGAGGAGGTAGGTAGGTAGGTAGGTAGGTAGGTAGGTAGATACTTTATTCATCCCCATGGGGAAATTCGCAAATTCGAGTCCTCTGTCATCTTTTACTGTCCTGATCATTGTTTCTTATGTCATCTTGCAGAGGTCAGAGATCTTCCTGAGTCACCATCAACTCATTTCATTTCATTAATTTCATTTGATCACAGTCTGCAGTCAAGACACCTTCCACCCACACACTCATTCTTCAGACTCCCTCCCAATTCTGCACAGCCCCACAAAATGTCTCCACCACAGTGGAACTGATTCGCAGTGGGATTAGTATATATNCACACACACACACACACACACACACACACACACACACACACACACACACACACACACACTGTTAAAAGAGGGGGTGAGGTGCTCACAGCCAGTAGTTCAAAAGTGGTAAACTATGCTTGCCCATCCCTCACACACACACAGACAAGTAATGGTTTTCAGGTTGCCAGGCAACTTTTCGCAAACTGCATTTCCAGGTTCCTTGATTGGTAAAATAGTCTGTCATTCTGTGTCTGATTCTTCTCAGCTAGTTCTAGCTGTCTCTCCTCATCACTTTCTGGATGCATACATTGTGTGCTGCAGCTTTTTTTGTATGTTTTAGTGGCCCTCCCTTCAGGTTGACTGAATATCACTGTTGTCTTGGATCAAATGTCCTTAGTTTTTCCATTTGACCCCATCCATGTCCCTCCCACACAGTCTATTGTATGGTTGGTACAGTACAATACAGTCTGTTGCAGTGTTTTAACTACTGAGCAGTATGACCACCAAGTTGATACTAAGTGATGCAAAACTTCCGAACACAGAAATGTTAAGTAATGCAGAGCACATTACAAACTGTGCAAACATGTTGCATTCCTAGTAGCTTGAATGATTCACGACTGTACGTGAGTAAAATATTCCTACTAAGGAAGTAATGAACAGTTATTATTTCTGGGTCATTTATTGGTGATCAAAAAGTAACCAGGAACAAATCATTATGAAACTGTTCATCAAGCAGAAACACGTCACTGGTTCTGAGTGATGTATGGTGGTTACTGGTTCTTAGTTCTAAAGTAGCATATAATTATAATCTACATTTATTATATACTATAATCTGTGATACTGTAGGTATTCACTGATTAGTAGTTAGTACCTGATTTATATCTTGCTGGTTATTTTCTAACTACTTACTTTGTTACAAAGCCATTTTTAGCTTTATATTGAGCTGGTTATGCAACTTAGAAGAAAAAAAAAATCAAAAATGGACATGATAAGGAAAAAAATGTTTGGAAGGTCAAGGTGTGAACCAAAGGGGCCTAGAGTCTACTATATGTGAGGTGTCTTGCAATGACAGGATTCAAGAAAACCTAGAGAGGAAGAGGAGGACTTGTAGCTACTTAGCTGTAGACATATCGAATTTATGTTGCTGTAGTGCTGTCCATCACTTGAATATGCCACATATTTGCCAATAAAACACAGGAAATGGGCATTTTACATTCAAACATATTAATTTGGTGAAGAGTGGGAAAATGTGTAGGTAAATGGGCAAAAAAATATTCAAAAGGATGGGGACACCAGGTTACAAAGGTTAAAAAGTAGTAGTAGTAGTAGTATTGCAGTTCAAGTATTTTAAGTAGACACTTTATGTAATCAGCTTCATCCATCCATCCCACATTAACTAATTCCATATGGAATAAAGAAAGCAGGAGTAAAATATGATCAACAAACATATATTTTACACCATGAAATACAAAAACAAACGTCGCCAAATGGAGTCCTATATCACACTCACTTTTTCTGTTTCTAACCTATACATTACCATGTCATAAGATAAGATAAGATAAGATAAGATAAGATAAGCCTTTATTCGTCCCACAGTGGGGAAATTCACAAAAGATATGGTAAAAGTGCTGCTCTGCATCCTGCTCTGTTGAAGACTTTGAGCATACTGGCTCATACTAATGAACTCATATTGTCGAAAATGCCTGACATAAAAGGCTAGAGCATGGAGACTAAATACAATAGAAGAGAGGAGAAAATGAAACCAATCAGAAAGGATGAAACACAAAAGTGGGGAAACAGACAAAGTCAGGAAGTGGGGAAGTGTCAAGGGAATAAAAATATTCAGTTTTATGACATGACAGTCATATATAGAGGACAGATGGGGGAATGTACAGTATGGACAAACATGATGACAGCTTTATGTTAAAACCAGGGCTTCATTTTAGTGGGAGAATGTGAAGTTATGTAAAGCGAGTACACAGTTTTTGGAAACTTGGTAATGCAGATGGTAACTTGGGCTTCATTTTTAGAAATGTGAGTAAGCAGTTGAGAAAAAAAAAACTGCTGTGCCCACTGGTTTGGAATGAAATATGTGATGTTTATGTGTCCACATACTTTTGACCATATACTGCACACAGGAAAGTACATTCACATATATGTATATAAGTGTATCTTGTTGGTCTTTCCCTCATTCACACAATTCTGTTATATTCTAATTGTAAATCCAACCTAATTGACAGGCTGCTCCTTCATCATCACCATCACCATCATCATCATCATATCATCATCATCACCTCCACCCTCGCTTCTCTTCCTACGGGCGCTACTTTCAGCACCGGACAGCTCCACCGTCTGTTTCCCACGCTCCGCCCACCTCCGGCAGACTGGCAGCGAGAAACAACCACACACACCGGCGGGCGACACTCATGGTGGCCAATTAGGGCTTTAACAGGGAGGGACCGAACTTGAAGAACAAGTCGCTCCCTTCCTGGTCCTCTTACTCCTCTCACATGGATCTCTCCGAGGAGTACGGGGCTCGGCCGTAGCGTCGCTTCATGTGGACGGATGCTGGAGGAGTCAGTGTTGTTTCCCCCCTTGAGTTAAGAGGCTGTGCGGCTGTTTGGATCAGAGCCTGTGAAGAAGACAGGACAGAACAGGGAAAGTCTGGCTTTTCAAGTGGACATCCTTCAGCGATCATGGCTCTAAAACTGAGGACATCCGGTGTTCTGAAGTGTCTCTAATCCAGAGAGAGTGTGTGTGTTTGGTGATGATCGCCTCGCCGCGCCGGGTGTCCTCTCTGTGAAGCAGGATGTCTCTCCTTGTGCTGCTCCTGCAGACAGGGCTGGTCCTCGGCTCCAACTACGGCTACGTGGAGTGGTCCGATAACGATCGAGACGAGAGGAACCCGCCGGTTTTCAGCACCCAGAACATCAACAGGGAGCCGCCCCATCACCCGACCTTCTCCCCGGTGCCGGCCACCGAGCGCGCCGTGGTGGCGCACAAGATCGAGGAGGACCTGCCGAGGGTTGTGACCGCCTTCCTCCACACCGGGGACTCCTCGGCGCTCAGGCAGGTCAACTGCTCCCGGAGGTACGAGCTGAGAAGCCTGCGGGGCGGCCTGCACGTCGCCTCCCACCTCTCCCTGCACAGCATCCTGGACACGTTGGCGCACGCCACCAACTTCCTCAACATGATCCTGCAGGCCAACAGGTCCAGAGAGCACAGCCTGAGGAGGGACATGCACTGGTACCACGCTCTGGTCCAGAGCATCCTGGAGGGGGACCCCAAGATCCACAGGGCGGTGGTGACCTTCCACGCGGACCCGCACGTCTTCCTCCAGGCGACCCGCACCGAGAAGGAGGAGGTGCTGCTGCAGGACCTGTCCGGCTCCGCGCACCGGCACCTGAAGAGCAGGAGCCCCGAGTCCGACTGGTACCACGAGTTCAGGGACGGGAGGAAACCGCCCGCGCGCAGGAGAGTCCCGGAGGGCGGAAGTTACCTGCTGGACAAGAACCAGATCAAGTGGTCCGCTCCCTACCTGGAGTGTGAGCACGGGGCGTTCGTGCCTTACTGGCTGCTCACCCTGTCTGCAGGCTTCTACGGGCTGAAGAGCAACTCCGCACCAGAGTTCAGGTGAGAGCTGGAACATGCAGTTTGGGTCTTTGCAGCACTTTTTTTAATCCCCAAATTTCATATTGCATGCTTTAATATATTCCACACTTTCACTGAAGAGTCAACCAACCAGCTATACCTATTAAAATCCCTTCACAGCAGTCAGCCAGAACTAAGTGTCCCTCCTTTGACTGACTGTAATGCACTGTGAGACTTCATGCAAATCTGTTCAACTTGCAGCCTTGATGCAAGAAGCAGATGGTGTAAAAGAGGCTTCACACACACGCACACACACACACACACACACACACGCACACACACACAAACACACACACACACACACACACACACACACACACACACACAGATAGACCTTTCTCATTTAAAATGCCTGCCTGTCAAAGCGCAGCTGTGCATCTCTGCTGCTGCTGCATCTCACCGTCTCATCAACACTGCAGCCTTTATGCACTGTGTTTGTTGGTGAAAGGTGAAGAGATTTGTACAAGTTGGTAGTTCTGTGTGTCTGTGGACGGCAGTCGGCTGAATAAAATCACCAGAGGATCTCATATTTCAAGGCCGCAGTCCAAGAGTGTCTCGAAAAGATCAATGAAATCATGAATAAACAATGAAAGATCACACACCGCACTATGGAGGCATTCTGAAATTCAGGTGTGCCGAACCTTCACATTTATCAGAGTGGAGATGTATCACACGCAAAAATGTCTGCTTCAGTACCATCACACAGCTTAGTTACAGGAAAACCTGCAGAGAAAGAATTATAAGGTTCGTCCTTGATGCCAAACATTTCTGGAGCCAAAACTCTGGCACAAACTCACACCCACATCTTCTCACACCTCCGACGAAATGTTGACTAAAGCACAACTCAAGAAGTTGCGACCAGAGAATAAACTGGACAAACGAATGTGGGTGACATCTGATTTGGATGACACATTAATGTTGCTCAGCGGTTTGTAGGCAGCAGCGTGTCGTGCCTGTGATTTCGGCCTCGGGTTGGCACACGTCCACCTTGTTGACGAGCAAAGTGCTGCATCACTACCTGCTCCAGGGACACTGATGGAGCTCGTGACGTGGCCAGGAGCTACTCTGAACACTTCTGGGAGTTGTACCACATTCTCTGTCATGGCTGCATGGCATCCTGGTGTGACTGATGAGTTACCACAGAATCAACACAATCTTCAGTTTTATCTTATGGCGCTATGTAAAAGAGACACTTATCATTTGCTAATAGCTCACACATTTCTGGCTTTAATGCTCTGTTTGTCTCCAAGAAAAGACACACTTCCTGTCTGGAACCATCAACAAGCAGAGATGAGGATGTTGAACTAGTTGAAAGAAAGGCAAGATCTACTTGTGCCACTTGCCTTAAGCATCTGCTAATGTTAGGTTTCATTAAACGGATTCACTGAATGAATTCATAATGAATCAATTGACGATTCAAGCTCAGTCGAGAGAGTATTGGAGCGAGTGTTAAAATGATTGTGACATTTTACAAGAGACTGTGATTTGTGACACAGAAGAAGTAGAAGAAGAAGTCAGATAGAGAAAAGAAATTCCTGAACACTGTACTTACAATATAAAACAATATTTTAGTTAGCTGATGTCTGTGGAAATAATACCAGAGGCTTTTTTTTGTTCTCCTGTAAGACTAAACATTTAGAGAACAGAACTGGGTTTTCTGATTTCTGGTCTTCACAAGGGATGTGTTATATATTGATATAACCTAATGTAGTTTGACACTCTCAGTTTTCATCTGTGCCATGGAGATGGATCTGTTGAAATGCAAGCACAGTGGTTATTATTTCATCCATAGCACTTTTAGGATTTTTAGCCCGTGTTGACTTAAAGATATGCTTGAAATTCATTCTTGAACCCGAATGTAGTTTGATAATGTTCTAACTCAAGGACCACTCACAAGCTTATTCTAAAGGTCAGTGTTAAGCCAACACAAGAGAAAGGTGCTAAACATTGATTTGGAAGAAATCTTAACATCTCCAAGACACCGAAGCAAACTGCATCTGCTCATCAAGACTATGTCATATAGTTGAAAGCACCAGAGAAAAATGTAGTACGTGGACATTGACTTGGGATTATTTTACCAAATCAAGATTTCCAATATCAAGAATTTACTTGCTAACGTCCAGGCTTATAGTAATGTAGTTTGGCCCTTTCAGCAACAGTTATGATGTCAGCAGAGGGAGCCAAGTTAGCAGACAACATAATGAAGTGGTTGTTTAAAACATTTAAAAAGTTTATACACTCTCTAATTCAGTATAACGAACAAAACTACAGAACCAGATGCGTGCTGTTTTTCTCCTCATTCCACTTCTTGTGGTTGCCGACCACAAGTAGGCAACTTTTCTGTGAGTTCCTCCGCTCATCTCGGTCCTGTGATGATATTTCTAAAAATAGAAAGTCGGATGGTTCTGGACAGAAGAGAGTAAGCCAGTGTAGATGATGGAGTCAGTTTCACCATGTCTTCTAGTTTCTGCCCCAAAGCAAACTCTTCTCATCTCCTTTCCATATTTAAAACCCACTCTGCTCGAAGAGAGATCGCTATTTTTGTAAACACAGTCAAAGTGTAAGTAATAGTTGCAGATTTGCAGCAGAGAGACAGACTGTCATGAGACACAGCAGGACTCGGCTTTATTTACATTTGCAGCTGGCTTTAAAGGAGCAACAAGTACCATTTTGACGTTAGATTTTAGACACGACAAACAAATGACACCATCACTCTGAAGATTCCACCAGTCTCACCTTTGGCCAGGTTATAAAGGAACAGCACAAAACAGCTAGAATGGTGTCCAGAGCACCTGAAGCTAATGCTGTCACAGTAGGCTTGTTGGTAGAAAAATGACAACACAAAATTTAATAAAATGTTTATCCTGTTCAGTCAAATTAAAAACACCTGAGAAGGAAGCTTATGGAAACCAATTTCTAACAAGAAAGAAAGAAAATGATAAATGCATGATAAAATGAAAAACACTTTCCATGTTTTAAGCCATGGTTGTGACTCAAAGGATGGCAATGTTGGTTTGCTGATCCACGACTGCATATCATGTCAAAATACATATACGCCCCAGGATGACTGCTAACTTTGTTGATCCCTTAACTTTCCATCTAGCACCATCCTCAGATCCAAATTTGGGAATTGGCTTACATAGTTGCTAGAGAGGGTGGAGGATGATCACAACATCCAGACTTTGTAGTGAAGGAGCACTTCTGATGGATATGTCATGGATTTTTAGAAAAGCTATCTTTAGCGCTTAATTAACATTGACCTGAGCTAGAGGTTTGTATTTGTCTCCGCCACGGTTATCATTTGTTAGCAAAAATCCCAGTGAGGAATTACTTGTTCTGGCAATGACATAAACAAGTTTCAATGCTGCTTGACTCTTTTCTTAGTTTTTGAGTAATGGAGCATGTGAAGCAAATGCATCTCCATTTTTCCATTAAGGGGGGTAAAGTTATCGTTTTGCTACAGCACTTTTTGTCTTTTTGAAAATAAGCTTATCATCATAGAATTGCAGCTATCAAGCAGCCTATATCAATCATCATCTTACTATTTACAGCAACTGACAAAAACAAGTAATAAAAAAATCGCACATTTTTGTGATCACGCATTCGGCTCTTCAAAGTGTTACCTGGCTATTAATATTTCCATTAGCCCAGTTGATTTTATTACTTGAGATGCAGTGGAGCATAAGCACACATAAACCTACCCACTTTTTTCAAATGCAGCACAGGATTTACTCACCTTTGAGTTTCCCATTACTTAACATTGAACAGCTTAATATACATTCATAGTTTACCCACCTTTTATTTCACTGCTCCATCTCCTCTGTGATTCTGTTCCATTACTCTTAATATCTCAGGCTATTTTATATTTCTGCTCTCACCTTTGTCCCACACAAAAACAGACCAACTGAGGATAGTAGGAATAGAAAAGCTGCAACCTACTACCATTTTAGGCCACATAATGTTTTTATAAATACAAATTTAAATATGAAAAAAACATTCTTCTAACACTCATTTCTTGTTCTTGGTTCCATCTAACAAATCTCGACTAGTGCAGGTGGCTGTTAGGGTTAGGGTTGTGTCCTCAGCAGGATTTGCTTTAAATTACAATTATGTATCTTTCCAAGCCCACAAGACTAAAAAAATGTCATTTGTTGTATTTATCCTGGCTGCAGTTTTGCTTTGTGACGCTCAACATTTGTGCCTTGTCTTACCGTGCACGGGTCCACAGATGGTTCACAGATCCGACATCTATCACTCTGTCTCTTTTCACTCTCTACTTCTCAGTCTCTACCAACCAAGCCTTGACCTGTAAACATGACCTGTAGCATGCACGCACACACGCACGCACGCACGCACGCACGCACGCACACAGACACACACTGTCACTCAAAGGTAGCAACACCTTTTCCTCCCTCTCTTTCTCTCTGATTTGTCGCTTAAGGGAAACTGGTGGCCAAAGCCTCTCTCCATGGTTGTTTGTTCCACTTCCCAGCAGGCAGATGGAGGTAACGGGTGTCAGGCTCATCCACTAAATCACAGAGGAGAGAGAGAGAAAGACGAGAGAGGGAGAATGCACGGGAATGTTCAGCTTGTATGATGCTAGTGGAAATTAGTTGTAGAGTTTTGCAAGAGGGACAGTGAGAGCATTTCTATACGGTAAGCTATATGGCAATAGCTCAAGTGAATTTAGGTCCACTACTTTAAGTCCCAGGCAGGCAGTTCCTCTCATGCTGTATTGCAGTCACATCCCCTGAACAGTATTTCACCTTATTCACTTCACAGTGTGGATCTTTGATGGCTCACTGCTGCATCAGCCGGCAGTCTCTATATATTGAACTTAAAACTGCACCAACGTCCTGCAGAGATATTTGGGTCTAAGATCAGAGAGAAAACATGAGGTTTTTTCCTCATCATTGGTGGGAAAACACTGTGTGTCTGCGATGTTGCTGAACAGCCCCTAAAGGCAGAGAACAGACTACCTGTGTAATTACTGTTATAAAAACTCTGTGGTACAAAGAAATTAAACCAGCTAAATCACTGCCTAACATTATTTCTGGTGATATGTTATATATTTCCTTTTGTCTACTAACCACATGAAAACACACACACACGCCAACAATGAATTGATCCTTCTAACAAGTACCGTCTGTGTAGCCAAGGCCTGATGTATCATTCCCTCCGTGTGACAGAGCTCCATTGTTGTTCAAGGGCTATTAAAAGCCACACTGTTGCACAGAGTGACATGTTCATTCATTACACGGGCATTGCAGTGTATTTTGAATCAATCCCAAATATCCCATCTTGTACACTCACTGTAGCTGGATGTGTATTCATCTCAGATGAAAATAATCCCTGAATAAACACACTATTTACTTTATATTTTCTAAAAATGACATTGCTGTGCTGTTTGAGGAAATTCATCGGCTGTCAGGTTCGTAGTTAAAATAATACTGTCATATACCCCACCCCCCTCATGAAGGTTATAATGCTCAGTTGAAGCTAGTTTCAGAGAGGTGTTGATATATCTTTATGATCATTTTGCAGGTTGTCATTAGTGGTGCTGTTGAACTGTATTGTGATATATGTGTTTCTATTATTTTGTCCACCCCATGTATATCAACGTGGGTAAGCTGAATGCAGAAACACCTCTCTGTATGATGCAATACAATCCATTCATTTGGGGGTTGTATTTCTGGGCACCTGTCCAATATTGACTCACCTTTCAGCTCTGCTTTGGTCTCCACCGACTCCTGAGTGAAATACCTGACTCTTCAGCTGCTAAATGCTCCACTTTGCTCACCAGTTTGCTACCTCTGTCTGTCGGGCCAGAGAGATTTCCACCAGCTTGTGCAAATATTGGCGAACACCAGGGACCTCACACCATTAACAGCATCCAAATATTGTTTAGTGAGGACTTGTTGAACAGTCTTATGTTAAAATAGCACTTCAGAATATAACATGGAAGAAGGCAAACCAGGGGTTAAGAATGAAGAGAACGAGGATAAAATGTAAAAATTCATTCTTCTTTGGGGGGAAACTTTTGTTTTATTAAAAAGGTGAAAACTGGAGACAGCCTGATATTGCATTGTCCTATTTTACCCAAATACATCTTTTATACTAAGTATAAACTCCCTGGCAAGAGATAGCATAACCATAATACTGTGCAAGCATTTATTAAAACCTTGCTTCTGTTTCTTTTCCTTTACCTCCCTCCCTCACTTTGTCTTCATTACCATCCCGTCTTAATTTCATTCCCACTTTCAATCTATTTCATTCATTCCTCTCTATTACCGCCCCCCTCTCCCTGCCTCCTCCACCCCTTGACCTTACTTCCCTTGAGCATCGCTCTTCCTGGTCTTTTTAATTTTCTTCTCTTTCACTTTGGCCTTCTTGCCTCCACTTCCTCCTCCTCCGTTCTCCTCCCTCTCCCTCACACTGATTTGCTTAACCTCTTGCGATTTTGTCACCTGTCCTCCTCTTTTTCCTTTTCTCCCTCGCCTCTCTCTCTCTCTCTCTCTCTCTCTCTCTCTCTCTGTCTCTCTCTCACTTTTTTAAACTTCTATTTCACTTTTTTAATATTTGCATTAAATGCATTTATTTCTTTTCTTTGTCTTCATTCATCATTTTGTTTAATTCTTTGCTGTTCTCATTAAATTTTGCCTCCTTATCATTCATCATTCTTTAATCTCTTCCCCTCTCTTTCTTTGCACCATCTTCTCTTATGATTTCCCTGTTATTATTTCTTCTAACTCCACTCATCATTTTATCACTATCTCCCCCCCCACTTGCTTCCACCTTCTTCACTTGCAGGGGTGTTGTTCGTGTGGATGTGAACCTGCAGGACGTGGACATCGACCAGTGCTCCACCAGTGGCTGGTTCGCCGGGACCCACCGCTGTAATCTCACCAGTATGGAAGTGAGTCTGCTCTACTGTGTGGTTGCCTTTATTATAATCTTGATCAATCGAAATCAGCTGTAAATAATGGTGTTTCATTAACCGCTTGTTCTACCATACATCAGTCTGTTGAAATGAATACTGAAAATCTGACATTGTGATTCAACAAGACAGTCTACAGCCATAGAGGCTCTGTGAGGATTTTTTTCATGCTGATGTTTAGCTGATATAATGTTTTCCATGACAACCATCTGAGTTTAGCATGTTTAGGACAGATCTTAATAATCTGATGAAAAGCAATCACTTTAGTTAGTACAATTCATCCCGAAGGGAATAGGAATGTCTGAACTTTCATGGCAACATTTCACTATTGTTAATCTTGTGGTGTTGCTCATTTCTTCATGGAGGAAAAGTCTGGATCACCAAAGTCATTAGGATTCATCATCTGGGAACCATGAATATCTGTAACACATTTCATTGCAATCATCTAATAGCTGTCTAGACATTTTAATAAAAAAACAACCCCATGGTGGCTCTAGAGGAAAAGACGGGATCACAAATGTCAGCAGGCTTTATCTTGGGGCCAATGAATACCTGTAGAAAAATTCATATCAAGAACAAAGTGGTGGACTGTCTGACAGAATGCCACTGACAGAACCACAACGCTTAAAGTCACACAAGGACTGTTGGTGTCATTACATGGTAAATTGTCTGAAATGGAAAAAAAAACCCAGACATCAGTTCAGCGTCTGCAGACAGTGAGTGTGCTGCAGGGTCCTTGTCTGGAATTGACGAGGGCTGACGATGATGACACGTGTGTGTAAGTGTCTCCTCAGAGGTGGAGTGTTTCTACCTGTGTGTGACCGCTGTGATGGAACTGGCAGCAGCCGTACATCATGTTTGTATCCTTTAGAGCTTCTGTGTGTGTGTGTGTGTGTATGTTTGTCTTTGTCAGTGTGTGGTCTCACCTGTGCATTCGCTGCCTTGCTCATATGCCCGTGCATTAGTTTTATGTGATGTATTGCAGGAAGCCTCTCTGACTCCAGCAGGGCAGAGGAGCTGCTCAGGCGTGCATGGCATGTCGCTGGCCATATGATGTATAATAAATGCAGTGTAATGGATTGCAGCAAGATGTGGTGAATAATTGACCGTGCTCTTTGTCTGTGTACCCCCCCACCTCCCCATGTCCCAGTCTGTCGGGGGGGGGACTTCAGAGGAGACACAGGAGGTCTCCATATTTGTCTTGATCTGTTTTCCTCAGCACTGTTTCATCTCAATCAGCAACTCTCTCATGACTGGGGCCTGGTAATATCTGAACGGTGCTGATTATAGCCGTAACACCGTGCTGTAATTCTTCTGTTCAGATCAGTGCTGGCTGTATAGTGTGTGCAGATGGTGGGCATGTTTACTGTGTGTGGTGTCTTTCTGGTCACAGCACTCGGCAGAAGCAGCCTTTTAGTTACCAAGGCCGTTCTCGTACATCCATCTCAGACCGCTTTCATGGAAATGCTTTGAATAATCCAAGGTGTCTCCTGTGTCTATATGAAAGTATTTTTGTTCGCACTACATTTATGTGTATGTGCATAGATTTTGCCTTCTACTCTCTATACAAACATTTGCTTTTAAACTGCTTATGTTCTGTAAATTAAAATAACCCAGACCATGAAACATCACTCACATCACATCATGTTCAGGTCAATACAGAGCTTAGAACTCATTATTCTCATGATTTCCCTTAAAATTCATATTTGCCGTCTTGAATCAACAGTGTTATTTGTGTGTCACTCGTAGGAATGTTGAAAGCAGGAATTCAGACTTTGAAAACAGCATATAATGAAATCTATGAACTATCTACACTCTTTACAAATGTTTTGTCAGAGGGAACAAGTATTTACCATGAAACTCTCATTTCTAACAATGCCATCAATCTCATCCTTCTATAAGTACATTTTTTGCAACTAGAAGAAAGAGCTCAGCAGAGTGCACCAGGTGTGAATGTTGTCCCTCACTCAGGGGCATTCAATTAACATTCAGAGAGATACAGTGAGTTCCTCAAGCAAGGGTTCAGTACTTCATTATCATCAATACTAATTCAACAATAGCTACTGCCACTTTTCACATTGAACCAGATGGATTATAAGTAATAAGTACTTTGATAATAAATATATGTTCTGTTCTCATTTCAAGTAAACTAAGAACTGTGTTTGCAAAATAAAAGAGATAACCTACATACAATACATTTAGAATACAATACTTTTAGAAAAATGAAAAAAGTCTAGCCTGAGGTTCCCCTCTTTTGTTAAATCCATTTTACATCTTTAACAGTCTTAACCAATTAAACAATCTCAAAACGTCTTACACAGTTGAACAGCTTTATCACATTAGTTTCTCTCTCTTTCCCTCTCATACGTTTTGTAGCTGTGCTTAATATTACTGCTTTTAATAATGGCCATGGTCTCGGAAGATATGACACATATTGGTTTTGAGCTGCCCGTGAGAATAATGAACACGTAAGAGTTTGTCCCTACTTGATTGAACGCTCTGTTGTTGCCATCTACTTTTGTCTTTTTAGAGCAAGCCATGTGAAATTACTTTTCTCTGACTCACCTAATTCTCCGATTGCTGTCTCTCATCTTGTTTTGTCTCTCGCTAGTGTGTATGAATGTCACTCACAGACTCGATTTGCAATGCTTGTCATGATGCGCAGTTTTGACTGGCTGAGTGGCATCGTATGAGATGATTGACACACACACACACACACACACACACACACACACACACACACACACACACACACACACACACACACATGCACGGCCAAACACATGATCACATGAGATAATGAAATCAACAATAGTTTTATTTTTAAGCAGAAGAGGGAAGGGGGGGCAACAGAAAAACTTCTGGGCCAGATTTCATGTGTTTTCACTCAAACCCAAAAATATTAACCTAATGAAAATCCAGGATCACCAAAGTCACTGTGATTCATCCTCTCTGGACCATGAATGTGTGGTCGGTCAAGTGATGGCCAACATTACCACCCACAGAGCCACACTGCAACCATGGCTAAAGATACATAAAAAGTAAAGCTCAAGATAAATCTAATATAGAATATAATGCAAACAGTTTTAGTGAGGCAAAACTGCTTCCATCACCTTTGATTTACAAGGCTGTGGCAAGGCATGAGAGCTGACACTTTGCTGATGGTGTTTAAGCTCCTGTCTGTCAGTTAAATCACTGTTATATAATAGAATTGAGAAACCCATTACATATTTATAAGGCGAAATGATAACGAGTTGTCATGATCTTGAAAAAGAATGTCAATCTTTGTACCCTGAAAAATACTGGGTTCATATTGACATATTGTGGATAAAGTTAGCCCAGTATTGCAGCAATATTGTGTCAATACTGACCAATGATGAGTCAATTATTAACCCAGTGTTTTTTAGTGTATAACAACTTAGATGAAAGTATAAACTGTAAACAAGTAGAAGTTTGCACTTGAATATGGAGTAGTCAGAATATTGATTGATAAACCGTATATATCCTGTATTAGTGAGCATTACGATTACAGTTCTGTATAAAACTTCTTTTAAAAGTTCTTCTAAAAATTCTTTTTAAAACTTAAAAGAATTTGTTTTGAATTGAAGATATGAAATGTTCTATGTCCTTTGGCTTATTTTTCTCTCAATGCTTCACTCTTTTCATTTCATTTCCTGGCTTCTTCCCATTTGCTGTAATCAATTGTTTTTAGCTGCTGTTCAACCAGCACATTGCCCATACTTTGGTGCGGCACTTCTGGGACCTTACCTCAATTTTCTCTTTCAAATCAAAGTCTGGAAACAGTGTAGTGAAGGGCTTCCAAGAAATATAATTTTGGTCCTAAAATAGTATCTCAGCACACTCCACATAAAATACTACATTTAGGTGAAGCTTTAATAAAACAAAATAAAGAGTTTTTTTGTAGCAGAAATGAATTGTTTTTTGTCCCAAAGTCCCCATTAGAAAACCGTTCATTTCTAAATCTCGCTAAATACATTTTTGGGGAAATGGGCTGTGGAAAGTCAGTGTGAGGCTCATTGCTTTCCCCATCAAGCACAAACACACCCGAGGCTCCGTCTCATAGAGAAACACAATCAGGAGACCGTCTCTGTAGTAATGTGATGGAGCATCATGTGTTCTGCAGTGTGTGCAGGGTTTTACCACAGCAGCTGTTTTGTCATTGTTACCTTGATGTTCAGCCAGTTTGTCGACTGTCTGCAGTTTTCTCCTCTGTTCATACTCCATAATGCAGAATATCCTGTTTTTACCGACACACCCTCTTTTTGTTAAGAAGTCACTAGATAAACCTGAAGAGGTTTGGCCGTGGTTAGCAATTTATCCCTCAAAGTGTAGGTCTGTAGGAAAAATTTGCTCACATTTGCCTTATATTTATAATTCAAAATCCAACCCAACCAGTCGTGGTAGATGCTGCCCGTCTAGAGCCTGGCTCTGCTCCAAGGTTCCTGCCTGTTAAATGGAAGTTTTTCCTCACTGCTGTTGACAATTGCTTGCTCATGATGGGAAATGTTGGGTCTCTATTAATAATATTATAGAGAGTATAGTCTAGACCCGCTCTGTATGTAAAGTGATTTGACATGGTTCAACTAATTTTAAAGGAACTACACACTGCATCTTAAGATAAGATATACCTTTATTCAGTGAAGAAATTCAAATTCTTGTTCCGCTTGTTAAAAAAACAAACAAAAAAAAACATCAAAAATGTGTAATTCAAACCAAAGCAGCTCATCTAGGATACTTAACAATAGATATCATACCACATCAGGACTGGCGATGGAGGTAACCAGCTCAGAATAACGAGCGAACGCTCCCAGTCCGAATAATGAATGACTTCCTGTTCTTAAAGGGTCGCCAATGACGTGTGAATCATAGACTGTATATAAATATACATATATTTATATCTCTCTATAAATATATGTATATACATTATATATAATATATATAAATAATATAGATATTTGCATACAGTCTCTGGTATGAAGGCACTGTAGCATTAAAGACACTCTCCAGAGCTGAGGGTTCATGCAGAGATGGTTGACAGTCGTCAGTGGGTTCGTCATTTCTAATGCCATCTTTCAGATTACACACTGACATGTGATCCATTGTTAAAACAATTTTTAAAAATTAATGTATCTCTAAGTGAACCTAGGCTAACTTAAAAAGTGATTTTGGTGTTAAAACCAAGTTATTTGGTTAGGGTTACAAAACAGTGCAACTGTGAGCTGGGATTAAAATTTGCTGCAAAGGGTTGAGCATTCTTTCGCTCACCTACATGAGCTTCTTCTTCTTCTTCTTCTTCTTCTTCTTCTTCTTCTTCTTCCTCCTGTTCTTCTTCTTCTTGGCCTTTTTTCTGGTCTGCCCAGATACAACAAGGCTGTGGAGGAAGGTAGGATGTGTCACCGTGAATCAAATACAAGACTTCATGCATTATGGATAGTCAGTCGTAAGGGAAGCATCTTACATAAGAAACCACTGCTTATATAATTAGATGAGGACTTGATGAATGATTAGTGTGGGTGATTTGTGACTAGATGCATCTGAGATTTTTCTTTTTCTTTGTGCTTTTTATATGTAAGTAATCATAAGTGTGTTTGCATTATGTTTGCATGTGCATCTATGTGTGTGTGTGTGTGTGTGTGTTTTCTCTCTCCCTATCCTGTGAAACGTGCCGCTGGAGATAAAGGGCTTCAAAGGCAGAGCTCTGCTAATGAGTGTAAACTGCTGTGACAGCCAAGGAGGGTTATCCCCTCTGTCTCTCCTCTCGCTTTCTCTCTCTCTCAATCAGCTCCACTTCCTCTTCTCCTTTTCCTGCTCTCTTTCCAACTCTCTCTCTGTTTCCATGGCTATTCGCACTCTCCCCTTAATTTCGCTTTATCTTTGGCGATAACTCCATCTCCGTCTCACTTTTACTCTCTTGTTTTCCAGCCTTGCCTTCTCCATCACCCTTGCCCCCGCCTCTGTGCTTCCATTTCCTTGAAGCCAATTAACGCCTCCGAGGAGGGCACAAAGACAAGCCAGAAATTACACCTCCATCTGTCAACATGCCATTCTCTGCTTTTTGCCAGTCTAACACATTAAATCATCATTTGAAGTGACCAAGTTATAATTGATGGGAAACTCCTTGCCTTCTCCTGCTGCTTTAAATGCTGCAATGGCGTCCCCCTCGGCACACATCGGTGACCTTGGCTGTTATCACTTTGTCTTTGCGGCGCACACCTATAGTTTGTGGATCTATCTTAATGCAGATACAGAAAGCGCAATCTGACAAAGAAAATAATAAGAACAGCACTATTATTTCTTGCTGCAGCTCAGGCTCTGTTCATAGTGATGTGAGAGTCTTTTTATTCTGAAAAATTAATTACCTGGACACATGTGGCTCTTCTCTGCCCCGCTGCAAGAAGTCAGACTGGCTCTGCAGTCTCAGGCTGTATGGAGCAAAAAAAAGGACATAAATTAAATATTTGTCCCTCTCTTCCTGTGTGTCTTTTTGCAATCCTTATCGTCTCTGGCACATTGCGGAGAAAGAAGAGGATTCAAACTTTAAAAGAATTTAGGTCGGTATAAATACTCTGTGTAAGGAAAGGGATACCCAGCCGAATATGACACCGCCTGTGTAGAACGTTAGTAGCGATGGATATTTACGTGGAAGGAATATGCTGGATTTGGGGTTTCTTCGAAGATATGTCATTCTGTATTTGTCAGGAAAGCACGCTCGCAAGACTTGTTTTTGTATTTATTTATTTTTTTACCCGCCTTATCTTGAGCTGGTAAAAAAAAAAAAGGTGACTTGAAGAGACAGAAAATAACCTGTTCTGCTCCGTCTTTTCCCGTTTTACTTCTCCTCTCTCTGTTTTGTTCTGCCAGAGGCTCTCCGTCTCTCCTCGGGGAGTTCGAGGCTCTACAGCTAAAGCTGGGTTGAAGTGTTTCAAGACTCAGTGCATCTGTATACCAGCTGGCAATACGTGTGTCTATGTGTGTTTAAGTGTTTTTTCCTCTTTTTCATCTTCAAAGGGGCCTTTAGTGTTTGTATTCAAAGACTCATTTTTTTTTTTTTTAAAGGTCAAACCAAGGTAAATAAACCCTCAATTTAATGAAGCGGACTATACTGTACCGCCGTGGAAATGTAAGAGGCTTTCTGTGCATTCAGCTATGTACTCCGAAAACACTCTCTCTTCTTGGGGCTGCAGAGAACACATATAACAGAGCATGAATTCACATTGTGACTTAATATACAGTACCAAATCCATTAAAAGCTGTTACCATCTGGAGCGATCTTATACACCTCGATGACTGCAACACAAAGGTGTTTCCTTCCAAATGGGCCCACTCATGCAAAACTTGTATGCCACTGCAAGGTGTTTGGTATGAAAGCCTCTTACAAAAAGTGTATTTACGTATGTATGGCACACATAGACGGTTATAGAGAGACTATGACCAGATGGTGGTTGACGGTGTCTGAAGCAGTGTTCAATTCAATTCAATTCAATTCAATTTTATTTGTATAGCGACAAATCACAACAAAAGTTATCTCAAGGCACTTTACATACAGAGCAGGTCAAGAGACCCAACAACATATAGAGACCCAACAGTTCCCGTCATGAGCAAGCATATGCATATGATGCGACAGTGGCGAGGAAAAACTTCCTTTTAACAGGCAGAAACCTCGGACAGAACCAGGCTCAGTGATGGGCAGCCATCTGCCGTGACTGGTTGGGTTGAGACAGAGACAGAGAGAGAGAGAGGGACGGGGGGGGCAAGCAGCAAAGCCATCCACAGGCGTGTACTTAGCGAAATTGAACGGAGGGACGCATTGTCAGTCAGAGGCTTGTAAACATGGGTCCGGACTATGCAGATCCAGTGACACAAGAACCTGCAGAAAGCGATAGGAGAGAAGAGCACAAAACTAGGAGAGAGGGAAGAAGTTGCATTAGTACGATGCATTGATGGGTTATAAATGGATGCAGGAGGAAGAGAGAGAGGAGAATGAACCTCAGTAAATCGTGGGAAGTCCCCCAGCAGTCTAAGCCTATAGCAGCATAACTAAGGGATGGCTCAGGGCTCACCTGGACCAACCATAACTATAAACTTTGTCAAAGAGGAAAGTTTTCTCTGTGTGTGCAAAGGGTGTCTGCCTCCCGAACCCAGACTGGGAACTGATTCCACAGGAGAGGAGCTTGATAACTCAAGGCTCTGGCTCCAAATCTATTTCTGGAGACTCTGGGAACCAATAGAAATCCTGCATTCTGGGAGCGTAGTGCTCTGTTGGGAAAATAGGGCACAATGAGCTCTTGAAGATATGATGGTGCTTGACCATTAAGAGCTTTATAGGTTAGCAAAATGATTTTGAATTCCATTCTTGATTTGACAGGGAGCCAGTGCAAAGAAGCCAAAATGGGTGAGATATGATCTCAAGCCCTCAAATGCAGCATGGTTCGAAGAAAACTCACCTTCAGCACTGTTTACTATGAGAAATGTGTTGCTGGACCTTTGTTAATATGAAAAGCACATCAATAATGTAAGACCAGGCGTAGTAGTTTAGAGTCATGCATCACAATTTCCATTTGCGCTCGGTTCACTGACCATATATACACTTTTTATCACGAAGGGAAATTTGCAATTGCTTTTCAATCTCTAATACAATATTCAATGGAAATCTCACTTTTAAAACTACAGTAGCCTATATAGTAATGGTTTTACCCTGAAAAGGCCTAAAGTTATTGATCTGAATTTATATTTAACACTGCTGATGGATGTTTCTGTCATCTGAAATGCAAATTAAGAAAATCTTCTAATTCCACCAATTTACCACATTAAAATGACTTTACTTGTCATGATCAGTGCTACTCAGCAGGAAAGCAGTCGTAAAGTATATCATGTTTTCTCTAGAAACTTGGAGTATGAAGTTTGAGAGACATGGCAGGGAGAGTCTGACGAAAATGTGCTATCAAGTTGCATCTTGGGATATAAAGCCACAATGAGCTCCCTCCATTGTTCCCTATCCTTGGCAACACATGCAGCCTCCCCCCAAGTCCAGTTCTTCTTGGCTTGCTCGTCCGTCACAGTTCTGTGCCAGGTCATTTTTGATCTTCCAGGTTTTCTTTTGCCTGGAGTCAAGTCTGTGCACATTTTGAGATGCAGTCTGCCTGATGATTTTGTAATTCCAGGGCTGTGATCTTGTGATCTCCGCATCAGCTTTGATTTCTCGCCATCATTTGGAACTCTACAACAGGATGAATTTGTCGTTGCTGCATAGATGTGCCGTATTAAGGTTGTATTGCTTGATCATCATGATGTGTTTCACACCTTGTCCTCACGTCCTTCTGTGTCCTGCTGTCCTCAGTGAAAAGGCTCCTTGAATAAGTGAAGATTTCCTGAAATTAAGTTTGAGCTTTATGAGCCAAACCACAGACAAGAACAAACATGGATATCTTGACCTTGGCTTCTTCAGTTTCAAACATCCTTTCTTAAGCTCATCTCCTGCAACTTCTGAGTTACTACTAAACTACTAATGAATTGCTGGAGTAGCCGTTTAAAGCCTACATTCTGCAAAAGTCTTCATACTGGACACAACTATAACAACATATCATTATAAGTATTATCAATGAAAACACAATATACAGTAAATACATTTTTTGACAAAACTATACCAAGACTGTGCATATGCTCTGCACTATTTTCCGGCAAGTCCAGGATATTTCTTCTTGGATCTTTAATTAGGTTTGATGACGCATGCATCATAGGGAAAAACTGAGGAAGGAGAGCAGAAGGACGAGGATGCATGTAGGATGGAGAGGAAGGCGAGAAGGGGAGGGAGGGATGAGGAGTGACAGCGGAGAGGGACAGTTGTCGGGGAGGAATTCATCCTCCACAGAGAAACACCATTCACTCTCTAATCTGTTGCCTGCAGCTCAGCGGCTGCCACGGCAAAATGTAGGAGCCTGTCAAGTCGGCAGCAGCAGTTGGATCTTAATTGAGTGAGGCCTCCAGTGGAGTCTACGCAGGGAGCTGGGGACCACCCACCCAGATGTCTGTGTGGGAGAGCTGAGGGTTCATCTCAAAAGTCCTAAAATGCCAAGTGAGACTTGCATTTCACATTTCCTAACGCTGCACAGCCAATCAGCGGCAACATTTCCACACTTTAACTAACTTAAGTGTAAATCACATTCCTGAGTTTCGGAGTGTACATTCCCATCACCTCTGCTCCCTCAGCTAAATGTCCTTTAAGGATGCAGGGAAACCACTCAGCTCAGCCCTCATTGTGACTCTATCTCTAGTCACAGCAGTGCAACCGCAACAAGCCACCAATCAATAACCGACTATATATCGCTGTTTTTGCCTCTTACATTGATGGAGAAATTCCAGACAGGCTTAAGTCCAAGGTCTCCTCTCCTCAGACAGCCACTGTTTCAGTCGTCGGTAGTCTTGTGAAACAGCAGCAGGCAGATTCTCTGCCCAGGGGACACAGTGATTGTAATGCTTTTAGGGTTTAATGCTTTCAGTGTATTTATAGATCTCTGAGGGACGCAGAGTGCTCTCCCTCTCTTCCTCCCTCCCTCCTTTTCTCTCTTGCCAACTCCCATCTTGGTGTCGTGTTCGCAGCTTTTTATCAAGTAGCACGGTGAGAAAAAATGAAACAGGTACCGCGGGCCGCAGTCCAAACATGAGGGGCCTCCATGTGAATGTTACAGATAATTCATTTTTGGTCTGTGGAGGAATTGTGTTTGCTCACATGAGCAGGATGTTTTACACTTTGCATGATAGTATCAAGTCATATTTGCTGTGCACCATTCTGCTCTGCTCAAACCTGTAGTTTCATACTTGTTAGACTGAGTAGCGAGTGGTAGCTGGGTCATAGGCTGCATCAACATGAATATGTTTTCATTTTAAAAAAGCACTTTAAAACAAAACCAATGTCCGTCCAGACAAGCCTTTTAGCACTCGCAGAAATAATCTTTGTCTAGTCTAAAGTGCACATCACATGACCATTCACATAAACTGTGCATGCACAGTCCAGTGTTTGGTATTTGCCTTCTGCACATGTAGGCAGTCGCAGTATGATAAAATGCAGAATTTAACTGCACATCATCTGATAACACAGACAGCAAGGCCAGCAAGGCCTGTAATATGTTATCTATGTTGAACTGACCGCTGTATTCAAGGCTTGTAGATATATACTGGATGATGTTTGATATTCTCTGGAAAAAGGTCATGTGATGGTGGTGTGACAAATCAACGAAGAGCACGTCTTGACTTATAAGACCAATCAGGAAGCAAATGTGGATGCTCATCCTTTCCAAAACTCCAACTTAAACAAGGTGCTGACTTTGTTTAAGCAGCTTTTCCAAAAGGCTCTGCTTAGGGGTAAAATTTTGGAGTCAGAGAAACTTTTAAATCAGCATTTTTCTTTGATCATTGTGACAAAGTTAACCGGTCTTAGACCCTCCTCTGCGCTGTCACACCCTACCGTTCGGTAAGGGCAAAAACAAAATAACCTCCTCTGCCAAATTTAAATAGGCAACTATGAACACAAAGCCAGGCTAAATGAAGTCTGGTTTTCAGTGGGTGTTTTCTTTGTGTGCTTGTGTAGCTTGAGGGAAATAAGGCGCTTTAAATGATTAGAGTTTGGTAAATATCCTAAGACCACTGCTGTAATGCATAAACATCACAAACTGTTTGCATTTATGACTCCAATATTAAAGTACGCCACAGTATCCTCTCCTTCGAAATTAGCATTTAAATGATCAAATGCCACTGATAAACTCTATAAGGTCTGAGAAAATGTAAGGATTAGGTCTGGGCTCTATAATAAAACATCACCTCCTCAGGGTGCCCTTCATAGATATGTCTTTTACACTTTCCGTGATTGACAATGCAACCTTGAACCCTGTCAGTCAAAAAATGGAATTAAAAGCCCTCACTGCATCCAAAGTGAGATGCAATTATAAAATACTTTCACACTTTGAGCCGGCGGTCTGATGAAGGTGATCCATCAAACTGAGACACGTCAAACGACTGTTTCATTCCGCTTTCATTGGGGCTGAGGAAAAACGAGGCTGGCCTTGGCACACTTATACTCCCTGACTTCAAATGTGTGTGTGTGTGCTGCATGTATAGCTTTGCTGGAAAAAGCAGCACTGGTGATAGACAACATATGGAGCGGTTTGCTATGGAGGCAGTTCAGGGGTATTGGGTGACATTAATCTAGCTCTGCTGGTCCCTGTCAATCTCCTATGTGACACGTGTGCTTTCATTATTATTCACATGGGATCTGTACTTGAACTCGTTCTGTGAGATGCATGGGTTCAACTAATGTACAGAAGGTAGGTAGGAAAACAACAGTGTTGCCGCTCTCACAAGCTTGGAAATAGTCGAGATATTGAAGACGTGCGCATATTACAGTTTTTTTCCATTGGTTTGGCTCATTTCTTGAAACAGAAATTACATTCTCAAAACTCTAAGATCATTTGGCAAAACAGTCTTACAGTTCAGCACAACACCATAGCTCACTTGCAAAAGCTCATATCTCTCCCAAAACTGTTCACTCATGTGTCAAAACTAAGTTTCTTTGCCATATATTTAGTCAGTGCTCCCAAAATGCAAAGATCCTTCTCAATTGCTTTGGCTCATTTCTTGAAACAGACCGGACGTTCTCAACACTCTTGGTTCTCTTGCCAAAATCACCTGGATGGTTCAGCACAACAACATGGTTCACCAGCAAAAAGCTCATATCTCTCCCAAAACTGTTCACTCATGTGTCAAAACTAAATTTCTTTGCCATACAAATAGTCAGTGCCCCCAAAATGCATCGTCCCTTTGGCATTGTGTAAGCACTGCAGGTCAAAATGTTTAGGTGTTTTGTCACTATGGCAGAGGAGTATTGAAACATCCCTCATGTCTTAGCCCAGTCCTTCATTGACTGTGGTTACTGTACTAGTTTGTTTTTGTCTAGCTAACAGAATACAATTGTGTAGAAAACTGAAAAAAAGGATGCCAAAGAAACAGTAAGGAGACCATGACCATCCTTGGATGAGCAGTGAACCAGGCCCTGATGAGCCACGGTGGAAATTCATTGTCCCACACAGTGACATAGTTTGGTAGGTGAGGCCCAACGAGACCTCTGTCATTGTCATGGGTTCAAATCAGAATAAAGGTGGACCATGAAGATGAGGAGCTTCTGTGTGTGTGAAACTCCTCTTTCATTAGTCAAGTTCTAGTTTCACCTGACTGTCAAGGAATCAGTTTATCAAATGTTCCAAGAGATTCACAGATGATATTCATGGTATTATGTTCTTCTACTCATTTTGACATTTGAACAGACTATTTTGCATGTGATGACTTATACGATGAAATGATGCTGACATGTTTTGGAAAGAACGACCATTAGACTGAGAATCTGACAGTCAGTTTAGATCAACCAGATCTATTGACTTGAACATTGTGCTAACAGCAGGCTACCTGTGCTTAATCATTTGCAAAGATGTACTAAGACATTGAGACATGTACTAAGACATTTGCAATTTGAAGAAATGAATGAGAAATGCCTGTTGTGAACAATTGCCAATTTCCACGTTGTTTTGAGAATGTAATTTCTGTTTCAAGAAATGAGCCAAGCCAATGGAAAAAAAACTGTAATTTAACGCTCTTATTTGCTGTGGTTAAAAATGCACATGGGGGCCAAAAACTGCTTCTGCTGTGATAGTGCAGGCAGGTTAATAAATGCAACGATTCTGATGCACAGAACCCAATAAAGGTCTAAAATAAGCATCATATTTCATCCTAGCCCACCTCAGTGTCCCTGGGTATGTCTTATCTTAATGAGTCTCCACTTCCTTTGGAGTAAGCAGAAAATAAGTTCATAACAAATGCTGGTGTTGAATGTTTATCTCTGTTAGTGCGAGCGTGTGTGGTTAGTTGTGGTCAGGCAGTTTGTCGGTATGATATATTTGTGCTATCTATCTATCTATCTATCTATCTATCTATCTATCTATCTATCTATCTATCTATCTATCTATCTATCTATCCATCCATCCATCCATCCATCCATCCATCCATCCATGTCTCATCTTCTCTGCTCAGCAGATGTTGAAAGTTTCTGAGCTGGACTCCGACTGTGCTCGGGGCCCTCAGGGAGGCTGAGTCCTCAGCTCACCACCTGCTCCTCCTCGTCAGAGAGGTAGAAACGTCCTGGCCAAGACCCAGATTCATTCTGGGTTGGAGAAATTAAAAAAAGAAAAAAGAAAAAAAGATCAGGCTCTCGCTCAAAGCAGTGACCCCTTCCTGTGTGTTGTAGACTTTAATTTCACAGGTATGCTTATCTCCTGAGAGAGAGAGAGCATAAGCACAAATAGACACACATGCACAGATTCACTCCAGCAGTGGATCAACTGCAGCTTGATGTGACTCACTGTCTGTTTTTGGAAACTATAGAACATTTGAATTACATATTTGGAAAATAATGATTAATACTGTTGTAAGATTTAGTCACTGAAAGCTGCATGTTGGTTGAGCCTGTAGCAGCATCAGATAGTGTAATTGTTTGGACATTAGAACTCAGAAGCTCATTAAACAGACTCATCTGCCCACACAACAGAACATTTATCTACCTGGTGGAAAAATACCCACTGGTGTGTGTATGTGTGTGTGCCCACCTTTTTTGAACTATACACTCACTACTATTTTTGTGGCAGGTTGGAGTTTTGCTATTTAATTTCTATTCATGACTTTCTGTGGGGAGTGAAGTCGCCATACAGATACTTTATTTGCATAAATGAATGTGAATCTGCTTGGCCTCTCGTAGGGAGAACGAGATGCTCTTATCTTTTACAGCAGAGGGGGAAAAAATCAGTCTTGTTGTTTCATTTTCATGAAAATATTTCAACAACTTTTTGGATGAATTGCCGTGATTTTTTTTCATAATCCCGAGAGGATGTATCCTACCTTTGGCTTTGGAGATCCCCTGACTTTTCCTCTAACTCCAGTATAAATGGCGATAATTTTTTGTTTAGTGCTAATTAGAAAATGTGAGCATGTTAACATTGTCATTGTAAATTGCAAATTTCCCCACTGTGGGATGATTAAAGGTTTATCTTTATCTTATTGTAAATGTTAAATGAATGTTAGCATGTTTCATTGTGGCTCCTAAGATGAGATTCTTTTACATTAAAGTGTTCCCAGTTATTATTACTATTATTGTTAGTAGTAGTAGTAGTACTAGTAATTGTTGAGTTATAGTAAATAGTGATGAACATAATTATGCAGCTGTCCGTTTGTACTGAATGTTATTACAATCATGGAAATACAACAAATGCTTCAAAAACATTCCTTTGTCGTTTATATATATATATATATTTGCTATATATCATATATGTTTGCATATATATAGATTATCTTTTAACAAATAGACACACTCTACAGTGGGTGCACGATGGCTGTATTTGAGTGTATCAGGGACACTGGCTCATTCTTATTAAAGCCACCGATGACATTTATCTCTTTAAAGGTCATTATCCATGGATTTACCATAATACTTACCAATGATGAAGAAGGGGCTTAAAATAAAGAGGCAGAAAAGTTCAAGAAGGACGTGGAACTATTGACAGAAAATGGCTGAAACACACACAAATGTCACTGATATTTTACCCACTGTACAATCATTATTCTTGATATTTTTTGGCTGTTCTTTTTTTTCTTTTTTTTTAGAGCAAAACCCAAAATAGCTTACAGGATCCCTACTTGACACAGTTCATATTTCGGAGCAGCACCTGCAAACTTCAGCACCTCATAAGAAAAATGCAAAGAACAAGAGATGAAGTCTCCAAGGTTTTAAACCTACGTTCTCATGCATCACAACTCCCAGGCCTGCTCGCCGTCACTGGTGCAACAGTGGAGCAATGATTTACTGTATCTGTTTTCTTTTTTCTGTCAAACATTTCATTTCAGGCATTTATACCCTTTACAGCCCATTCCTTCTGCCTGCTGCCTCCCAGTTTAGAGATTTTGGGCTGTTTGTCAGCTTTGAAAAAACAACTGATCTGTACAGAAGTTCAAGTGGGAAGCTTTAGCACGGAGAGCTTCAGAAAGATGAAGACATGAAAATAAATCGGATCAAAAATGACATGTAGTTAAAGGAGAATGCCGCTCAAATAGGTTTTACATTGCATTTAGGATCTTTAATGTTCAGAAGTTTTGTCCCCTGTACATGTAAATGGAATTATCATTACACCAAATCACTTAAACATTGACATTGGTTGTGTATGGTTTGACTTGATACTGCTCCACAACACAGCAAAAAGGGGTGAAAATGAAAATGCATGAATGCTATGACCACAAGGCCAGCGACGGGTGCAACCATCTTGGACTAAAGTCTGGATAATGCGAGGTTTTCTTGTTCTTCCCATTCTGCCAGCATTGCAAGTCTGCAGCATTAGTATAGCTGGAGATGGAGGTAGACGCTTGCTTAGTGTAACCCTTATAAATTGTGGACTCACTCGTCTCAGGGGCTGTGGGTCTGGCAGGTTACAATGATCTTGGTTTTGTCTTTTAATGCGGTCTTCCGTGCTAACAGATTCACCAGTACGGCAGGACAGATTCAGCAGCTTTTATTCACAACAACGGCATACACACGCGCCAAGCGCTCTCTCTTCGTCCGTTCCCTAAAACTGCTGTACCAGAACATAAAGTAGGAACCAACATTGGGCAGGGCAGTAATACAAAATAAAAAATATCTGGTTAAATAATTAATGAAATAATATGTAAGGTCCAACATAAATTAATACCAAAATAATAAACAATCCAAACAAATGTAAATGAATATAATAATTCACAAATCTAGTATTACACTTAGCACAAATACTGAGTTAACAGCCAGCATGAAAGTTCCCAGATACATAATAAGTATTGTAATATATAAGAATTCTCTTTTTTCATCATTCAAAGAAAATGACAAGATCCAACATGTTAATGAGCTTTAGAGGTGTTGATAATCTTATTTTTAAAGTGTGAAGACAGCCAGGGTGGCTGTTGCCTCCACCCATCCTTCCAGGCTCTCCACGTATCTGTAGCTCCTCTGCCTTCAGACATGAGAACGGCATTGACCTTCACATGTAACTCTCAGTGAGAAAGCATCCAGCTCATTCTTCGACACGGGTTGCGCTTTGAATATCACAAAAAAAATAAAGGCTCTATTAGTGACTGTCACTGATTCATGAAGTAACAATACATCAGCAGCCCCTCCCACAGGAGATATACTGTTTTTACTGTTAGCGTGCAATGTAATGCACTAATCATGGATGTTCATGTCAAATTTATCGCAGCTTTATTTTAGCACGAGGATGTGTGCGTTCACATGAGCGTGCGGTATCCGTAATGGTGCCTCTGTGTTTGTGTGTGTCATGGAGTGTGTTTTCGCTCCAGATGGCGTGTAAGCCCGTGTAGCTCCCACAGTTATCAGTGCAAGCCGGAATTATGCAGACGCGCTTTAATTCTGCAAACAACCCTTAATTCTTAATTTAGATATTAATTAGTTTCCCTGTTACTTGGCCATGCCGCGTGATTTCCCCTGACACCAGGCGTGTTCATAACTGGGGCGTCTGCTGCTTCACGCTCCAGAAAAGCATGTAGACGGTGTAGGAGACTCAATAACATGATTGAAACAAGTTCATTAACTGAGACCACCGCAGTGGGCCTGAGAAGAAGTGCAATAATAAGCAGGCAGGGGAAACACAAAGGAACTGTGCTTTATTCAGCTTATGATGTCGCCTTTAACTACTGAGACCCTGTAAAATGTTCACAATGTATGAGTTCAGTGATAGAGGAGGACTCTGCAAAACACTTTGTTCTATGTTTAGTCTTTTGCATTATACATGTTACAGTATCCTCTATCAGTATCAGTACAGACTGTACTGTTAGGCACCATAAATCAGCCACATCTTGACAATATTTTCCTACAAATGCAACTATTTAGAAGCTCCAACACTAGCTCATAATTACTGAAGAGGCATGTTGAAGTATGTTGTGTGGCCAGAAATACTAAAAATATCTGAAAAAAAAATTGCTGTTCATGTCTCTCCAGCAAATATAATTTCAACCTTATGTTTACTTGAGATTCATTCTGGTTCATTTTCATTTCTGGGTGATATAATCTTTTTTTATTAGTGTGGGTGTGCAAACAACAATTATTTTTGATTAATCTGCAGATTATTTTCTCAAATTTGGCCTGTAAAATTTTCATTTCCAAGATGTGACTTCTTCACATACTCAGTTGTTACTACAATAAAACAACAAAGTGTTACATTTTTTGGAGGAAGAAAAGCTATTTATCTGATTATATTTCTGACAGATGTATTTGTTGTTGTGTCCCATGAGTTTTCATTATGATTCCGTAATCCTAAATACCAGAAAGAATTCATCAAATTACTCCCACTTGCTTTTGGATTCAAGAAGCACAACAGAGCGGCTTTGGCTGACTCACCATCTCGGTCGATCGGCCCTCTCTCCATCCTGTTGTTTTGTGTTATTTCCTCTTCAGCTCACTCAGCTCTCACTTTTTTGCTCCCAAGCATCTATTCTCGTTGATAACAACCAAAATAAGTAAACACTGATTTTTTGTTGTTGTTAATCTCCTCTTCTCTGCATCTTTCTCTTCCAGTGCACTCCCATCATTGGCCATGGATTTGTGTTGGACAAGTACAAGTGCCAGTGCAGGAGAGGCTTCTACCATCCGAGCCGAGTGGCGCTCAATGGCTTTAAAAGTAGGTTACAAATCCCTCTGTGATGTAAAAATACATTTTGCAGCGAGCTGTCAGATCAAAACTTTGATTCTTTCATAAGCAAGCCTTTGGGATTTATGAAAAAAAAAAAATAACAGCCTCTTTTTTTTTTTTACGTTGACAGCCGTTCATTTTGTTTGAAATTCTACTTATGTCTTTGAATGAGTATCCTGGGGTATCCTTTTGAGGATATGAAACCTCAGTCTTAAGTCAAAGGATCCTGGCGGCTCTTATTGTGAAAATGTCTACTATGTTTCTCTTCTGAGCTCTAGTGGGAGCAACAGGTGGCATCTGAATCACAGACCTGTTGGATTATGAGGTGACTGTGTAGGCAGAGAACACATTGGCGGAGTAAACTTCAATAAAAGTTTTGTCACATTTTAATTCATTGTTCACTGAGCCCAACAACCTTTAGTCACTGCTGTTTTGCCTGTCAAGCTTTGCCTTGTCACACAAGATGTTGGCTAAGTGGCAGATTCACCATCTGAAATTCTTAGTAATTTCTGAAACAATGGCTCTTTGATTTCATCCAGAAGTAAACAAAAAAGCAGGCTCCATTTCTACCTAACAACTGTGCTTTCTGTCAGCTGTGATGACAAATGTCGCTGGCAGATTTTGTCAGCTGTGGCTTGCAAGCGTAAACTAATGCTCCAGCTGACTTTTTAATATTTCCATCTGAATCCTGTAGAAAACAAGGCCGTGAAGCAGCACCGTTGTTCACAGCAGGGTAAATCTATTTATCCTGTTTATGATAGTCCAATATTATAAAACCAAGTGTTATTAAAATGTTATTCAATCTAACATGTCCCTTAATGGTTTGGATGTTACTAAAAATATTTGGACAAGCAACAAAGTGGTTGGATTTATGCTTTAATGCCCTCAAGCCAACTAAAGAGCAGGACAGGGCTGCTAAGGCATCTTGGATATAGCCTACTATGGATCCCACAGAGTGGATTCTAAATCTCTAAATATTGTTCTAATGCAACCTGTAACCCCTTAACACTCAGTAGTATGTTAGTTAGCTGATCATGAAATCGTCTTACATTAAGAGCAGCTTTTTTATTTTCAATTTTGTAAAAGTAAAAAAAACTACATATAATTCTATGTGCGAGGAAATGAAAAGCTTATTGCTAGCAATGATTGGACAATACCTGTTTGGGGGAGGGGTTTAACGAATGGTCACTTGATATTGTCTGTCCTATAGATCACTCTCATATTTCCATTATTCTTTTTTCTTAATTCAGGTGTGACAGACACAATGAATATGGTCTGAAAACTTGTAGTTGTACACACAGTTTAGCTTTACTTTTTCTTCACACTGATATTTCTCCTTTCACCCAAGTATATCCTTAACTTTACCTCCCTGTTCGTGCTCAGGATTTGAATGCCCGTTTTCTGACACCTTGACTAAAAGCGCTGCAGTGTCCTCCGGCAGAAAGCTCGGCCCTGATGAGCGAGATAATCAAGCAACGGCGGCGGTTCTCATTCCTGACTCCAACAATACAGCACCCCAAGGGGGATGATATGCTAAGCTGGAGCTTTATTGTAATGCAGCGTGATGAGGCCTGTAGTGAAACGGCTCACTCTGTGAAGAACATCATCCTCCAAACCCCATGCAGATCCCATCATTAAAAATCACTGCAGCTAAGATTGGGTCACAGTAGTTGGCGACCCTGATTTCCCCCCCAGAACCTGTCTGTTATTCTTTGTGCATTCCCGAAAACAAACCAGACTGGAAACAGATTTTATATTGTTCCCTAGCAACAGGCCAAAAGGACAGATATCAAAGGGGAGAAAGGATGGCGAGAGAAAAAACACAGCCTGCAATAACAAATGAATTATTTGGAAATGTGCAGTAAAACCTCATGACATTTGACTTGAAGGTCATAATCCACTTTTTTTTTTTTTTTTTTGCATGTGATAGATACACTGAACAAAAAATATAAACGCAACTCTTCTGTTTTAGCTCCCATTTTTCATGAGCTGAACTCAAAGATTTAAGATTTTTCCTATGTACACAAAAGGCCTATTTCTCTCAAATATTGTTCACAAATCTGTCTAAATCTATGTTCGTGACCACTTCTCCTTTGCTGAGAGGTATATCAAGATGCTGATTAGACAGCATGATTATTGCGCAGGTGTGCCTTAGGCTGGCCACAATAAAAGGTCACTCTAAAATGGGCTGTTTTATCACACAGCACAATGCCACAGATTTTGCAAGACTTGAGGGAGCAAGTTTTGACTGCAGGAATGTCCACCAGAGCTGTTGCCCTTCAATTAAGTGACAATTTCTCTACCATAAGCCGTCTCCAAAGGCGTTTCAGAGAATTTGGCAGTACTTCCAACCGGCCTCACAACCGCAGACCACGTGTAATCACACCAGCCAAGGACCTCCACAACCAGCACCTTCACCTCCAAGATCGTCTGAGGCCAGCCACCCGGACAGCTGCTGCAACATATAATTTACATGACCAAAGAATTTCTGCACAAACTGTCAGAAACCGTTTCAGGGAAGCTTGACCTGACTGCAGTTCATCGTCATAACTGACTTGAGTGGGCAAATGCTCACATTCGATGGCGTCTGGCACTTTGGAGAGGTGTTCTCTTCACAGATGAATCCTGGTTTTCACTGTGCAGGGCAGATGGCAGACAGAGTGTATAGCGTTTTGTGGGTGAGCAGTTTCCTGATGTCAACGTTGAGGATCTAGTTTCCCATGGTGGCAGTGAGGTAATGGTATGGGCAGACGTATGTTAGGGAAAACGAACACAGGCGCATTTTATTGATGGCATTTTGAATGCACAGTGATACCGTGACGAGATCCTGAGGCCCATTGTTGTGCCATTCATCTACACCCATCACCTCTATTGCAGCAGATAATGCACGGCCCCATATTGCAAGGATCTGTAAACAATTCCTGGAAGCTGAAAACATCCCAGTTCTTGCATGGCCAGCATACTCACCGGACATGTCACCCACTGAGTATGTTTGGGATGCTCTGGATTGGCATATACGACAGCATGTTCCAGTTCCTGCCAATATCCAGCAACTTGGCACAGCCATTGAGTGGGCCAACATTCCACAGGTGACAATCGACAACCTGATCAAATCTATGCGAAGGAGATGTGTTGCACTGTGTGAGGCAAATGGTGGTCACACCAAATACTGACTGGTTTTCTGACTCCCCAGACCCCCCCCAATACAGTAAAATGGCACATTTTAGAGTGGCCTTTTATTGTGGCCAGCCTAAGGCACACCTGTGCAATAGTCATGCTGTCTAATCAGTATCTTGATATGCCACACCTGAGAGGTGGATAGATTATCTTGGCAAAGGAGAAGTGCTCACTAACACGGATTTAGACAGATTTGTGAACAATATTTTAGAGAAATAGTCTTTTGTGTACATAAAAAATCTTAGATCTTTGAGTTCAGCTCATGAAAAACAGGAACTAAAACAAAAGTGTTGTGTTTATATGTTTGTTCAGTGTAGATAGACAGATAGATCTGTTCATAACCTTAGAAGACAATTTAGATAATCAATCGAAATGTGTTTCATAGGATAATGGGCAATTTTTTTCCTTTCACTGGAAGCTTCAGTGGTGGTAATCATGAAATTATTATCTATTCTTATTAACTCCATATAATTCAAGACTTTTATTAAGAGGACACAAAAAAAACCTACTAAGCACATAACGAGAACTTAATGGATGGTTTGTTCCATTTAGCAGCTCAGACATTCGCTGAGTCAGTGCATTCAGAGATATCTTCTAATCTACATATATTGGTTCCTTATTAGTAGCAACCTGTTCTCTTGTGACTTATGACCTATAGAGTCCGGAATCTTGATTTTTTTTTTCTTGATTTATTTTGCTGTTCACAATATGTTTCTTATTTAGAACTCGGGAATTTACGGTAAATTAAGCATTTTGACTGAAACCGATCAAAGTACAGTTTATGGGTAGATTAGTATGAGTCATTTATCTGTGCATTTATAACACGTATATACCACATGCCTGTCTTTGCTTGTCAGCTCCAACTAGCTAACATGACAAGTTACAGTAAGAAATGGCAGACAGTTAAAATTATTATGCTAACTGAGACTAGACAACAATGATGATGTATGTATGATATTTCTACTGTTTGCCTGCTGCACAAGTCAACAACAAAGAACCTCCCTCATTCTTGATATCGTATTCAAAATGTCAGCATGGATGAAAATCTCTCCTCAACATTACATATTTGCCAGATATGTTACATCATATTAGATGACTGCAGCGTAAACAAGCGAAATGTCACTCACAACAGTCTGTGTTAATACAGAAGTTAATATTCATCAGTCACACGTGATCACAAGGAGGCTCCTCAGACTTGTTTGATTTTTTTTCCTCTGAAAGATTATAAGCATAATGACGCATTTTCCATCCGGAGCCATCTGTCTGCTCCTCTGTCAGCTCTAATCAAGTCCCACACTTAAACTCTAAACGTCAACCCGATCGGTGAAGCATCGATCATAGTCTGACAAACGCTTGCACAATTCATCAAACAGCCGTAACAGACAACATCAGCGTGGGCTGTCTTTTACCCTCATACAAGTGTTTCTTGCTCACCAGGTTCTGTGCAAGAACTGTCCACCAACATTCAAATCCTGGGCTCTGATTTTTTGCTGCCATAAACCTATTGAGTATGAACAAAAAACACAAGTTCACAATTTTCCTACCTCCACTCAAAGCAAGTGTCTACTGTATGAGTGTGTTCAGGCAAAGCGAGCTCTGCAGCAGCTTCAACAGGACAGATAAAATGAAGGAGATTGTGTGACTAAAGATGTGCACAAAATGAATCAGAGCAAAACTACAGCAGCTGCTTTAAAGCCTAGCTATCACTGAAAAATGCCTCTGTTGAACCCATAACCTCCCTGAATGATCACTCCTGATAGGTAATCTGATGGGTGGCAGGTGCTGCCTCCACCTGACAACTGACCCCAAACAGAGAGGAGTGGAATCACTGGGAACATCTGGTCCAACACTAGATGTGTGAATCTGTTGAGTAATGACAATGAGATTTCTGTGTCTCTCTCCATCCTCTCTCTCTGCATTGTGACAATCATTTCCTCAAATATCAACTCTAAGAATGAACTGTGTGCCCAGATGTCTTAAAGTTGACCAGTTTTGCCCTTCTAATAATCACACACTTAGAAGGAGTGTAAACTAATACGAATACATTATTTACATAGCCTAAGATAAATCACTTTGTACAGATGCAAAAAACAAGCTCATTGTTTCAGTCATATCCATCCTTAGTAACGTTTTATCAGTTTTCGCCAGATCCGTTGTGTAGCACAGGATAAAGCTTGACTGGTGTTGGCACCTTGCATAACTTGACAGTAGGTGGCCACTGAAGAGCTGGAGTTAGGGAGCGTCGCAAAAGTGCATGCAATATGAGTGATGGGAGCTTTTCAGATTTTTGTCAAACGCTTATTGATTTTTTCATATTGAAACCAATTGTATTTTCATCTGGACATCCTCCCATTGTATGCGCTACTTAAAAAAATACAATAGTCTCACTTATATTATTCTCATAACCTCCTGTTTAAACAGTTACACAGCTTTCATTTAGTCTTTTTTGAAGGTGAGGTTCCAATTGCTTAATGTTCATGGTTATAACATGATTAGTTTGTTGGCAGCTACATGTATATACAAAATGAATGTGTGAGAAGTACAAATGGCAATTTATTACAGTAAATGAAGCAGACTGGACAGTTTCTAACAGCTCCCTTTACAAAGCACAGCCAGACTGTTTTAAATCTAAGTTCAGATACAAATACAGATAGTTTTGTGGCAAAAATCAGATATAAATAAGATAGTCGCTTTGTGTCACACCCATAACAGATAGTTAACAACATCCTTGCCAATGACCAATGAAACTCAAAATGTGAATATCAGTGAATGAATGAACAGCAGAGAAGATAAACTGCAAGAGCCCTCCAGAGCCGGAGCTGCAGTTTCTTGACCATCTTAAGCCCGAGCTGCAGCCTTTAGACTCTCCAGAGTCTGCTGCTTCACTTCTGGGTCCTTCCTGAAATCGTGACAATGAGCTCTGGCACTTAGGAGGAATTATATGCTTATCAAGCATCATTTTCAAGAAGAGCCGTGCAGTGTCTGTGTGGTGGAAAATGGAGGATTTAAAGTAAAGATTGACTCTAAATCCTGCCACAGCAGACACGTCTTAGAATGGAGAAACTCTTTTTTTTTTTTTTTGTAATTGATTAAATTCAGGGTTCAAATGTGCTTGACGGAACACGTCCAGTCATGCTAATGTGAACACTCTCAAATGAGACTGAAAAAGTAAGTAAAGGGACACATTTGATGGACCACATCCAAGTGTGCCACATGCTGGCATAACAACAACTATGCAGACTGGAGTGATGAAGGGAGCTGTTGCACAATATTTTATCCTCCACTCCTTCATTATTCCCTCATCTGTCTAATTAAAGGCTGTATTCGTGTAATCATCACCCCCCAAAGCTTTGTGATTTATTGGATTGATGATTTCTGCTCCTTCAAATTGATTAACTGAGCATTTAATAAGATGTTAGTATGTGACAGCTAAATGCAAATTAATTACATTGATAATCCTTGAAAACGCTCAAGTAAATCAGACCTGGGTCCTGAGGTGTTATTAGATGCGAAATCGTTAAAAGGCTCTTTTTCATTGGCTAAAAGAGCTCCACAGGTACATACAGCATGTGAGTATATGAAGCATTCAGATATCTGATTGTCATGTCTTCAGGTAAGGAGCAGGGCTCGAGAGACGAGACCTCCGACGTGTCCAATAAGTGCCTCCCCTGCCGCGAGGGCTGCCCCTTCTGCCGGGACGACACCCCCTGCCTGGTCCAGGAGGACGGAGCTCTGCGGCTCGCTGTGGCCTCCTTCCAGGGTCTGTGCATGGTGCTGGACCTTGCTAGCATGGTGGTGGTCTACCACTTCAGGAGGAACAAGGTGAGGATCTGAAGTTCTTGCAGTCCACCTTTGTTTATATTTGAGACAGGCATGTGCAAAGACTGCCAACAGAAACTCTGTAAATGGCCTGTGTGAGGAAGTGTAAAGGTCATTATTGCCTCCCATTAGTACAATATTACATTACCAGACTACAAACTGCAGCACTGATTCCATAGACTATTTACACTTTGTGATCTCTCAGCTCAATTTTCATTTATCACTCACATTATAGCCATGGCATCACATCCTTTTTTGTTGCTGAGTAGGGGGTAATTTGATTTACTGGAAAACTTATGTGACCGTACCCTAACTGAGAGCCAGTGTTGACTGGCTTGACTTCCACCAAGGACTGAAGGTCAGGGAATCACATCCTCAGCCACTTGGTTTTTAGCATTCTATTAAATAATCATTCAGGAGTTTCCAAACCTTTAGAGGAATGCAATTTTAATTTGCCAGATTGCTCCTTTAATTCTCAAGACACATTTTTACTGCTCTCAGTGGAAGAAGGTGAAGGGTCATAGGTGAAAGTTGGGACTCATGACATTGAAAACAGAAAATCCAGCATCCAATATATTATATCAGATTTTATTAGAGATAAAATGCAAACAATCCCTCTGCGCACTGGTTCACGCAGTAAATGATGGCAAAATTAGTTTTGTCCATGATTAAGCATTTCAACGAACTCTCTAACTAACTAAAGGGAGGGATTTAACACTGCCACTGGGTTTCACTAACTTTGTGAAAGTCTGATAAATAAATGTGTTTTAAACTGAAGCCATAATAGACAATCCATCTATTATTAACTGTTATTTTTCTTAATGCACATTGACATAACCAACATCCACCACAAATTTACCTGAGCCCATCATCTGAATCCACACAGATCCACAGCAAAGGTGTTGCTGAAGATCCTCTCTGCGAATAGAATAAAGGGAAATAAATATGAGATCCTCACAGTCTAAGATAATTACAACCAGTCCTCAGGCAAAGTTGAGTCAAATCTCTCCCCGAGTGCTATTTATAGACATTTGTGCTTCAAATTCTCCTACGTTTCTTGAGTTCACAAGAGATGTCCCTGGAGCCCTTTGGATTTACATAAAAAAACACAAAGAATCTTCGAGGAGGTAATGTGGGTAATTAAATCCAACCCAGAAAAGTGCTGTCGCCACTCATATTCTTGTTTCAGGGGAAGGCGAAACATAAAAATATGTATATTCATCCCCATTGTGTTTGTTTGCTTTGAAAGACGCGGTGATTTATTATTTGCATTTGCCTGCAATGGCGAAGAAGATGGAGCTGCAACTCCATGATACACAACAATGATGTGAGATTTACAACGACAGAATTTGAAGAGTAACCCATGTCCTCCCTTCTGCACATGCGTTATATTGCGACAGCATGAATTTGAGGCATCATGTCTGTCATCTTGTTGACATGGGCATGTATAAAACGTGGACAACATCTTGGCAGTGCTGGACTCTGACTAGCTGGCAAAGATGTGGAGCGTGGGTGGATGGACGTGGGCCAAATGAAGCCTGTTTGCTGAAACACGCCCACCTAGCTCGAAGCTATGGAGTTAGCTAAGGCAAACTAGGCTAAGAAGCTAGGCTATAAGCTGCGTTGCTAGGCAACTAGCCCTATGGTACTGGCCCACCTCCAGCACTGGTTACATGTTGCACAATTCCACCGAAAATGCAGGCTTAAAGCTATATGTCAATATTTCTGCCTCCCTTATTATGTTTTGACAATGGTGCATGCTGATATATTAACTGTGGCTAGCGTACACTTAGCATTGTTAGCACAGCTGGGCTGTTTTACTTTGTAGACTAACGAAAGGCTAATTAGCTGGCTAATTACATTGCTAATGAGCTAACCTAACAAGTCAAGTATGGTGAGCACAAACACTTATACAAATATTTAGTGCTAATATATAAATAAAATAAGACTAGAATTCTGTTCACCAAAAAAACTGATGAACCGATTTTTGGGACAGTCTGTTAGTACATTTAACAGCACAGCAAGTCATGTTATTTATTTTGTATTTGCACCAAAAATTCCCCAAAAATCACCAACTCGCAAACACAGCTGAGAAATCAATGACTCATATTAGCAGACAGCAGCAGCTAGCTCACTCAAAGCAACCACGCCCTTAATTGTGCATAATTTTAAGCCTGGATAAATTTGTAAATGTGTGAGTTAGATGAAAATTCATCCCCCGTCTAGTTGTCATGAAGGCCTTTCTTTGCCAGGCTGGAAATATGTTTATTTCCACTCTAGAGTTGGTCTTATTTACATGGGGGTACATGCAGATTGACTTGCTTTTGGAGCCAGCCTCAAGTGGCCATAAGAGGAATAGCAGTTTTTTCCATTCCAGTCATATTTTACTGTCCTTGAGGTTGCTGCTTGGCAAAGACCTAGGACTGATAACTTAAGAGAAGCCACTGTCAGTGAATAATTGTTTTTTTCTGTTCTCTTCCTCAGAGCATCCGTACATCTGGTCTCATTCTGCTGGAAACCATCCTTTTCGGGGCGTTACTGCTCTACTTCCCAGTAAGTCTGCATTATGACATTAAATAGCAGCCACAATCCACTTGGCAGCAAACACTCACTGAGCAGCTACTTTGTCAGAAATACAACAGATGCCATGACAACCGCAATCTGATTATCTAATCTAATTATTTCATCTCTGGAGTTGAATACCAAGATGTTGATTACCTTGCTGAGGAGTTTATTCTCTTCATTTAACAGCTCACTGCTGCTGCTTGGAACTGATCTGCTGTGCAAAAAGTGGTAAAAAAAAAAAAAAAAAGAAAAAGAAAAAGAAAAAAAGACTGTTGTTTTTAATTTTGCAGACATCATTTTAATAAATAGTAAATAAATAATGAATGCTTTTAGCGCTAAACATAGTGACAAATTACATTTCCTGTGGCAGTTTCATTGAAGGCTTTCATAAAAGCCACTCCATGTTTCTTTAGTTCAGTGCTTTAAATGTGAGGCAGCTGCAAGGACACGTTGGATTTGCACTAGCAGCAACAGCTCTGATATGGTTGTTGGAGAGATTACAAACAGTAATGCTGGATTACATGCATATATTGTTTCCTGTTAATCCCTCCTGCGTGTCAGGCAATTTAAATCCAGTGTGGTAATAGTGGAGTCCAACTCTAACAATGAAATCTACTTTACAGAAAGGTATTTACAGAATGTGAATACATTGATTGACAGCCATGAGTGTAGTATCAAAAAGGGGGTTTGTTTAATGAACATTGCGAGCTTTCAAACTTTAAAATGAAAGGTCAAGCTGTCAATTTTGATATGACACATTTTCTGAGAAAATTGCCAAGAAAATTAAGCGAGCACTTCATGTTAAAAAGGGATTGTTGATCTCTTTGTTTACAATAGAGGAGATTACTATGTGAAGTAGAAGAGTGCACTCTGGGTAGTGCAGATCTCCATCAGGCGTGCAAAGGTTGATGCCCAAAAAAGACACTGGCACACTTCTTGATTTCTTATAATTCTCTCCTCACTCAAACTTCATCAGAGCCTATAGGATTATGTGCCTGATCATCGTCTCACTGTCAAAATAATTAAGTCTGACTTGCTGGCCCCCCGAACCACACGCACAGCTCTTTTTCATCCAGGTTACTGAAGCTAAAGCTATGTAATTTAGGTTAAAACATGAAATTAGCCCACTTCGTCGTCAGGTTCAGTGTAAAATTCTGAATGACGTGTGAAGTGTCAATCATACAAATGCACCGACCACAATGTCGTGACATTTGCGGTCTAAACATGTGACCTCCACATACTATTGTACTGTCCTGAGTGGAAACAAGTTTCCAAACTGAAGCAGTTGTTCATCGCTTGTGGCTGGTTCAAAGAAGAGAGGAGTCAGCAGTCAATGGCCATATGAAACAGAGCAATCAATAAAATAGGCTTCTCAAAAATTGTGAATCACCACAACCACAATAGGCCCTTGAACATACAGTCATGTGCACAAAAAAATGAGTCTGATTGGTCCAATATTTTGTGAGATTAGCTGCGGACAGATGGACATACGCACACATGACCCGCTTACGCCTGGTGGAGATGATAAGGCAGTAAACTCTGCTTCCTGCTTCTTCAATCGCAGCTAGATGTTGTTATAGTACAGTAGGTCTGATCATTGTCTGAACAAAACAGAGAGTCGGACATCACAGCGTGACTTAGTGTGCATGTGCCTTTGCTCGCCTTCCTATTGTCTGTGCGAGCGAGCAGGCCCGTGTGGGCAGCTGCCAGCGTGCATTGTACAAGTGTGTATTTACACTTGTGCACACAGCCCACGGTGCACCTGGAGCACCGCGTCAGAAGCCCATCTTTAGCATGGAAACAGATGGAAGAAACCTGAGCGCCATCTAACAGTGAGATCTGATGTAACCAGGGAATTCGTTCCTTTTAAATGCTTGTACACGCTGCCAACAGTGAGCCTCTGCTCCACTCAAACACAAAGCCTGATGGCTGGATGTTAGCCATCTTTAAGAAGGAAAAAAAAAAATCTGTTGAGAAGAAAGCTTCAGAGCGCTCGGCTGACTCTTGGGATGAAGGTTTTGATCTTATTCTAAAGTTACTGGAGTGTTACCGTCAGAGGGAATTTTTTTTTTTTTTGCATTAGCATAAAAAGGCCGGTGGTTTGGTTGCAGCAGATAAAGGGCTGCAGGTATTGTACGTTTGTCCTTACGTGACCACACTCTTTTTTCTTTTTTTTTTACTTCTAGTGTGCAGCTCAAAATGGATTTGATTTTGCATCCATCCATCCACCCTCTCCTTCGTTTACCCCAAGGATAACTCAAGTACCAATAATAGCTCCCCAAAAATATCCTGCCACTCTCCATGTTCACACACTTGGATACACTCAAGGGTCTCTTCCTCCTTTTGCTCCACTGTTTCTCCATCTTTTTTTCTGCATTTCTTAGCACCTAGCCTGCGTGTCTACTATTTCCCTGCCCTCCTCCTTTTCCCCTCATGTTTTCCTTTCATTACCCCTCTGCATGTTCTCTCTCTCTCACCTTTGTGTCTGTCTCTTCTCCTGCAGTTTGAACGTGTGTTGCTGCTGCTGTTTCTTTGTTGCTGCCACCACGAGCCTCCTCAGCTGAGCTTGGCGCAGCTGCTCTGCTCTGGTGCTCAATGCATTTTTAAACAGTCCATCAAGTTCTAGCACAACTTGTTTTAAAAATACATCTGCTGATTAATTGATGGAGGGTATGGGCGGTTGGATGCAAACCAAGAGGGCCACCTTCTCTTCTGGGCGATATAAAAATGTGGCTTTTTATTGTGCAGTCCCCTGAGACTTTGTAGTCCACATGGGTAGCACTGCAGAAAGGGCGTCACACTGTTTGCGTCTGCCTATCTCCCTGCATGTTTGATGTTTGTGTGTGTGCATAGGCAGGGATGGAGGATGGATTATGAATGTGTGTAAGTGGCTTTAAAGCGTCAGATTTTCCTGTCATTGTGTGCACGTGCATTTATGCATGGATTTGCATTTCTGCATTTATGTATGTGGGTGTAAGAGAGAGCGTGGCCTACTTTTGCCTCCTTTTTGTGGAGGTGATTTATTGTTTTGGTCCAGAGAGCTGGTAGGCTGGATGTTTGCTCGGGAGGCAAAGAGATGAAGGTGCCAGGTGGGATGCTAATCCTAACCACAGGTTAGCACGTGAGTGAGACATGGAGAGACAGGAGGGAGAGAAGACATTGAAAGAGACCGTATGAAGAGAAAGTGCCTGGTGAATTGCTGCACTCTTAACAGTTTCTTTGTGTATTTGTCGGCTCTGTTATTTGATTTGGCACCAACAGTGGCTGTGACTTGATTCAATATTGCTTTATAGAAGCAAAGAGGGAAGGCAAATGGATACACAAATATTTCCAAATGGATAAATTGGATGAGGGTTAGATGAGCAGTTTCCACTGTAATATTGTGTTTTAAACTCATATTTCTGGTGCAGACTAACAAAGGTGGCAATGTTTACTCAATCAATTAGTCTTAGACTAATTGCACGCATCCTTGATGTAAAGCAACTGTTTGATCATGTTCATCATGTCAACTTTATGAGGTGAATAGTTTGTTGTGCTACCCCCATGTGACAGCAAAATCAGTCAATGCCAGTTTAAAAGAATAATACATTATAGGAACTGTACTTATTCTTCCTCTTTCCCAGCGAGTGAAAGAGATGAGAACATTGCTACCAGTCATATTTCTGGGCATTAGGTATAGAATTGGTACCACGACAAGGTTAGCAGAGCTTAGCATGAAGACAGGAAATTGGGGGGGGGGGGGGGGGGGCAGTTAGTCTGCCTGGAATGTTGACTAAGACATTGTATCTTGTTTAATCTGTACAAACACTGACATGTAAAATGCTAATTTGTGGGTTTATGAAGAGTTGCACACTGCAGCTATTTCTTGATGAACAATCACTCAGCTCAGCAGCATCTGTGGCCACAGTGCGGGTTGCCAGATACAGCAGCCACTGCAGTACTTGACATGGCAACCTCATGTATGGCAAGACTCTGGAGGCTGCACAGTCACTGTACCCAATTGTTGTTAGCCAAGAAATAGTACAGGTATCTATACGACAGGTGAGCATGAATCAAACTCACAGAGTGACAGGGAAGACAATATGGATGTGGCTCTCTGAGCCAAAGGGAACACAGGTAAGTAGACTTATATACGAATAATTTCTGACTGAGGGATGATCACAGGGGAATGCCAACAGGAGACAGGCAGACAAAACTAAGTACGTACAGGAACGTACAGAACAGGAACAAAAGGCTGAGGTGAATTCCAGGTGAAGACAAACCGGTAGGGACAGCAACAGAGAATCAAACTGAGAAGGGTGAAGAACAATCTGGCACTGCATGATTGTACTGGTATGACTTGTATACTGGGTTAATTAGTGATAGGTAGCAGCTGTGAGCACAGGTGAGTTGACGAGTTGGCAGGTGAGGCTAGGCAGAGGTGGGGTGAGTGGAAAAGTGCTGGGACATGCAGGCAGAACTGTGACACTGTTGTACATTAAACATGCTGACATGCTGAACACAATTCTTTTTGCTAAGCTAATTGCTCCTTGGTTCTAGCTCCATACTTAATGCACACATATGCAACTGTAAGAAAGTGTCTTCCACAAAATCATTTTAATTTCAGAAATTTGTCTTTGCCTGGAATATGGAGGGATTAAGTTTTGGTAGCAATTTCTTTTCAAAACTGACACAGAAAATAAAAGCCTTTCTTTTAATACATACCTGTCTGTCTTCCTTATACCAACCGATTTATCAGATCCCAATCTGCAGCAGTGGCCCACAGTCGATAGTGGAGTGTTAAAAAGAAACCACTTTAATTCCTGTTCTTGGGTATAAAATGGACTTGGCTTCCCCCTCTCTTATGACCAGCATACCAATGACAGACTTTGGCTCTGCAAGGTTTTTGATGAGAGTTGTGGATGGGAGGAAACTGTAGCTGCACTCCATGCTTTGACTGTGTGTCAAATTCTTAATCAGGAGGTGAGAGGAACGTCTGTGTAGCAGAGCTGAACTGAGAGTGGACAGACCCATGGCTGAAAATGGGCACCTTAAGACGGTTTAGTTGCAGTTGGTAGAATGGGTGAAACTGATCTTGCCTGATTTGTATGATATGTATTTGATTATACAACAAAGATGTGATGATCAAAATCGGAGCAAGTTCACATTACTTTTTAAAGCAATACACCTTCACTGTTTGTCATCTTGAGACCCTGTTGTACCTGTAACTCCCTGGAAAGCTTCATAAAACTATGTCATTTTTTATGTTTGTGTCACTCCCTTTACCCTTCATTTCTGTTGTCAGTAACATAAAGTGTAGACATTTTTTTCCTATTCCCAATTAGACATTAGTTTCCCTTTTCCTGGAGCAGCATCTTACAGCCAGACTTCTACAGCGTCTGCTGGTTGTTTAGCAGCCTTTGCCACAGATGTTCTGCTTCTTTTTCGAGGAAAAGAGGTTACAGGTGCTGTTGTTACTTAAGCATAATTACTCTGGATAGCTGCTGTCTCCTCAATGCCATCATAGGAGCTGGGATAAATCACTGTCTGCACTCTTCAAGAACGCCTTTAGGCTGCAGCTGTGATCCATCTATACCCACATATAGTGTTCAGTGTTGCAGGGTGTTGGTGCCTGACCCAGCTACACCCTGGACAGGATGCCAGGGCTAATACATGTAGACAGACCTCGATGGATCATCTATTCAAATAATAAATAGGAAATATGAATTAATTTAAACCCATAAGAACCCATGGTGACACGGGTGTAACAAACACTTTGAATGCCCTAAACTCGTCCTTATACAGCTTTATGCTTGACCTTAACTCATGAAGTGTGTTCTATGTGCTCCACTTGGTCTGTGGTATATCCCCCATAATTTTCCAGAAAGTTATGAAATGGGTCTGGGCTCTTATGGGTTAAAATAAATGATAAGTAAATATCCCATTATGCCCTATTGTCTCTTGGGCAACAAGCTACATGGAATAACATCATGTATGATACAGTAGTAAACTAGTCCAAAATATCTCTCAGTAAGATGACCATACTTATTCATTGGAAATGTTTCAACACTTGATAAATAAAAATAAATGTTATTTGGACTCAGCACTTTAAGAGCTAAGTAACTCTGATCAGGTCTTCTTCAAATATTTTCCAAGTCAATTAGGTCACTTTTTCAGTGAGGCCATCTGGAGCAAGTTTTTTTGTTACTTCATTTTTTGTTTAAAATAATTTAAACTTAGATCAGTAAGCATAATGTAAGCATGATACAAACTCCTCTCTCTCTCTGGTGTGTTTTATTTTGTCATTTTACATAAGTAAATTTACATAAGTATAGGTGACATTTTCCTCCACATTATGCCCTTTGTGTAAGGCCCAAGGGTTAAACACCTACGTGATTATGTTGCTCACTTGTTGCTTCAGAGTACACGGTTGAAGCACTTTAAGTGCTATCAGATTTGTTTGGGAGCTGCTTTAACAGTGCTCAATATGAAGGAAATAATATGTTAAAGGATACCAGTATTAATAATATTCATCATTCACCGGGTGACAAGTGAGGCTTTCAGCAGTCTGTAATCATCAAGGTTAAAACTTGAGTTCCGATGTGTGCTTTGTCTGAATCGATGCAGAGAGCATTTAAACAGTCAGACGAGGCTGACTCAGGAAGGAGTCATGCTTTAACATGGTGGTGAGTGTGTCTCCAACAGGTGAGTGAAGCAGGGTGTTTTTGCTTCAGTGGAAGTGAGCACTGGATCTTCAGAGCAGAACGTGGAGCTGCACTTCACTCGGGTCACTGGAGATTTGACATGTGGTGCCCCGCTGAGATCGACACCGATGAAATGAAATGCAGCTGTAATAGAAATGCAAATGAGGGCTCGGATCTTTACGGCTTGGTGCGTGAGACTTGTCTCTGTCACGGCCTCATCTTTAACAGTAATAGGTGCGAATAAAGCTCCTACCAAGCAGAAAATGATAGGCTACCACTTTATTCGCCATCGGCAAATTCTCTGTTTCCTTGCAAATCACAGAGACAAGAAAAAATATCTATCATGTGCACACACAGAAGCATGTTAACGTGTCCATGCAGTCACACATTTAAATGGAAATCAACATGCAAATAATCACACAGATGCAGTCACTCTAATATTAAGTATTCTACAGTAAAGTATCACCAGCGAGATACAAAGTAACCCTTCAAACACTCATATCTAATGTGTTCTGGCAGCTGACTTTTGAGCAACATACAGTTAAGACATGTCAGTGGGGGCTCTGGAGGCGTAAGATATCTACAAGGCCAAGTCTGCCTCCAGCTCTGGTTCTCATATGCTGGAGTCTCACCTCATTTTCATTTATGATTCCTTCTGTGTGATTATGGTAGGAGTGGATGGGTGCTATTGGCTGTTTGCAAAAATATGAATTTCAAATCAATGTGTGTGTGTGTGTCAGTGTGGACAT
>JBBMOC010000023.1:6815258-7102553 GCA_037975185.1 Centropyge bicolor | reverse complement strand
GGACATTTTGGCCTTCAGCTTCACCACTGATACTTGGATTTTACTCCACAGAAAGTCGTTACAAGCAAAACTCATTTTTATTGGGCATAAGCCATCACTTTCAGTATTAACTCGTTTTGATTTGCCACATATTGCCTCAAGTTCTTTTAATATATTTTGAACTCTTTTCTTATAGTAGACTATATGAAATTACATTGAAAAATAGAGAAGCACTGTTGACAGATATTTTTGAGAAAATGTAGTTTGCAACCTTTTTACTGAGACTGGTGACATCTCTAAAAACAAGTTTATAAGGAATAATGGCAGCCTGCTGGCTCAACCTTGAGTAGTTTAAAGTCCTGCGGCTTCAATGCCAGCATGGTCAAAGGGTAAACAGCCTGCTACAGTTCAGAAACTGATGGACACAGTGAGGCAAAAAAGACACTCTCCAACCTCAGAATTGAGTTTTCAATAGTGTAGCCAAACCATATCTGACTCATCAATTGTGGATGGTGCAGTCCTCTTTATAGAAGAAGATGGTACCTGCAGCAAAATGGATTGTGCCCAAATAGAGCATTTGAAGTTAAACTGCATCTTGAAATTTTCCAGCAGGTCTTACACACAATGCATCTATTGTTGTTCAAGTGACAAATCATGTCAGACACATATAAACAGGTGCGGGCTGGGGGATCTCGGTCTTGTATAAACATGATAAACGCCTCAGCTTTGCCGGTTTCCTTGTTGGAGACGAATAGAGCAACCTCTTTAAGCGAGGCATAAAATGCTCCAAAAACATGCCGCCTGCTTGCCAGAAGACATTATTGTGCTGTAATAGGTTATTGAATGCCGTGCCCTCAAGGAGGCGTTTTGGAAAACCTCTGCTCTTAAATGGATGCACTTATGAATTTTGATGATAGTGTCCATTGTTTGAGTCACCTTTCCCTAATGGGTTTTGCTCACAGACAGTTTAATGAATGATGCTGTGCTTTAAGTTAACAGTGAGATGCTCCAATAAACAAGATGGAGTACTCCTCTTTTTACAGTGTGTTCGGCTGCCACCAGCATTAAAGCACAACACCTCCAGACAGCAGAAGGTGCCACCAAGTCCCTAATTTATTTTTACAGCCCTTTACCACAATCTTGTCTCTAAGGACTTTCCAGAGGACAAGTCCGTCTAGGTTTAATAATCGATCACAGAATAAAATGCTTTGATCTATTATGGAACATATTAAAAAATATGAAAGCAAATTTAAACACAACCTATTGGCTTTGTTATCTAAACTGAAGTGAAATGACTGCTTCACTGAATTGTTTTTCAATGTGTATGTGTTATATTGGTGCTCCCGCAACTTCAAATTCAGTATTTCAACTTAACTCCAATTTCAAACTTCATATCTTAACAGTTTTTACATGGCCTAAATTGCACACTAGGAGTGAAATTAGCAATTGCCAAAGTTATGCTAAACACAACAAATGGGGCTCTCTGTTTTACTAGATAAGAGCCAATAAATGACCAGTTCTTAGCATCATCCCTGAATAAATGTTTTAACTGTGAAGTGGCAAATAAAGCCCTAAGACATGATTGTTGTCCTTTGCCTATGGTAAAACTCATTGTTATGGTCTATGGAATACAAAAAAGGCATTTTTTAAACAGTAAATATTGTAAAAAGGGATGGAATAAAATATAAATATAGGCCAAGGCAAAGTTAAAGACCTCTTTTTTGCCATTCAAGAGAAAATACACAACAGTTTCCAAATCCATCGCCAAGCTCAATAGCTTTTGTACAGTCCCTAAAATGAAGTATTTATAACAGTCTATCAATCTAGAGTGACAGTATTGGTGAAATGTCGCAGGTACTATCCCTCAACTATCCTGCGAGTACCCAGATGGCTTTGTGTTCCTGTTACAGTAGCTTCCTAATGACCGATCCTTGAAGCAGGAGGCAGTGACAGGCACCTCACTGAAGCCGGCCTGACAGCAGGGGAGACTAATCCTGTTTGGAATGGGAGAAAGGATGGATCCCTGAGAGATGCTTGGTCTGCCTCTGAAAACTGATAGACAGTCGGACACAGAGAGAGAGAGAGAGAGAGAGAGAGAGAGAAAAGAAGAGTGAAGCCTGTGAAGTATGAAGCTCGTAGAGATGTGGGCAACGATGCAGAGAGAATTTTCCACCAGCTGGAGAGGGGAGGGGGAGGGGGAACTCGAGAGGAGGAGGGAGCTGGTGAAGGGATGGCAGCTAAGGACACTGGAGAGAGGACAGAGGAGCAGCAGCATCTTCTGAGGAACAAACACAGCACTTTTAAATGGAATGAAACACGCAGGGCTCAACAATCCCTTTGCGCTATCGCATCCAGCGTGTGTGTCATTTGCATTTGCGTTCATGGCAAGGCAGGAAATGACGGACCCACCCTGCTGTGACAGCCGGAGAGAACACAGTGGTGTGCTGGGGCCACACGGAAGGACAGGAAGGACCCTGTCATGCTTGTGAAAATTCAACTAATTGATTCGCTGTGTTTTCACTTGTTTTTGTCGTCACGCTGACAAGGGAACACGTGTCTGAGCAAAAATGAATAAATCATCCTGTTTGCTCTTGAAAAGCAGAGCGAAACTGTGCTGATGCAAAACAGTATTGATGATGTCAACAATGAGCAGTTCATTTGAATCAGCAATTAGTTTCCATTAGTTGGAATTGTTATCCTTTCCCTCTTGCAAGCAGCTCTCTATGCATCCTGATTCAGAGGCTAAGTACCATGTAATTAGTGATGATTTATAGACTAGGCCTATTCATGAATATTAATGGCCTGTAATCACTGTAAAGACTTTATGGACTCACATGCCAAGGCAGTCTTTGGCACAGGTCTCGATGCTCTTTGCTGGATGCAAACAAAACTTGTGTAAAAGCTTGCATCAGAGGAAATCCTCTGACTTTTTGTGATGCCCATTTGGAACTATTATTTGCACATGAACATAAGAACTGAAAACATTATTTATTTGAAAACATTGTTTTTTTCCCCCCGGGCGGTAAAATAAGCAGCATCATATTTGTTCAACCAAGAGCAGCAAATACAACATTAGACATTATTTCATACCTCCAAAAATGCAGCAGCCCGAAGGAATCCACTTCATCACATTTCAAATAATTAATATTGATTTTTGCAACTGATGTTCTTTAAAATATCATTACACTGGCAATTTAGGAGATAATAAGCAATCTGTGCACATATGCTGCACAGCACATTCTGATATGTGTTGATGACCATGAAGGCTTTAAACCTTCCCTTTGATTTGCAGTCGGGTTGTGTGTCCTTGGTGTGATCAGACAGATAGCGGGAACGCGTCAACACGCTGTCAAGGAAGCAGCTGCCTCACTTGGGGGAAACACTACAAACAGAGGGAAATCTTGTTAAAATAGGGACTGCTAAATTTGACGCTATTGCCGTCATCAGTGTCAGCACAGGTTTGAGGATCCACTTCTTTGTGCCCCGAGTGGCTGAACAGTGCTGCTTTCATTTAACATGCAAATAAAACAGAGATTAAATCAATGCTCCAAGGAATAGTTTTGAAAAATGCATTTTGGGAAGATTCTCTCTTACGATTAGATGAGAACTACGATACCACTCATGCCTGTGGGAAAAATTGGGAATGGGGAGTAATGACTGGAAACAGAGGAAACACCTTCAAATCACACCTCTTAACACATGTAGTCTCATTTCAACCAGGAGAGACAAGTACATGAAGGAAGATAATTTATTACAACAAGTGACACTGATGATGATATAGATACTGAAATTTGTCAGAGACGTCTTGATTGAAGAATTACTGCCCTCTGTTTGCCTATTTCTGTTTGTATATGGATTCAGAGAAGATACACCATTTTAATTAGTGAGCTTCAGAGGCGCTGGTGGGCATACTTCATTGGCCAGCCATTTATTCCGCATCTAGGCCATCCTCACGTAATTAAACCACTTTCAAATAACCTCACAACAGCATGGAGACTATAGACTATTGTCATCCAATGTAACCACCCCTTATTGGCAGTGAGCTTTATCGAGTGGGATAAAGTGATTTAACACAAAGCTCAACACCTATGACACATTACATACTAATAAATGCAGAAACATGAATACATGTCCAACGCCACAAAAGAAAAATAACACAATCAGGCTTCCCCACAGATTCTAAACACACACACAGGACAGGCCACTGAATCTGAACGTTACTCACACCAGCGGCAATGATCAACATGAAAGCAAGCAATAATCAATAGGTGGTAAAGATATCAAGAAGTCCGTTAAACTTACCAAAGTCCATCCTCCTTTCTCTCTTCATACAGAGTTCAGCGACAAAGTTTTCAAGTACATCGGTGTGTTTCAGCTCCAGTACTCGATTGCGGTGGAGGCCTGTGCTGACAGTCCAGCCTGCCCGCTCATATTTCCAGCCGTCTCCTTGGGCTCGACACACTGTTACGTGCACAGCAGACTCATAAATCTCACCAAATCGCCCTCGCTCGCTCTCGCCGGCGTCACAAAAGTCATTCACTCCTGCCAGACAGAATTGTACATCAAGTGTTTTGGAGATTTTTCACCTGGAGATGGCATGGGGGGGATTTCTAATTGGATTAAAGGTCTTATTTATATGAATTGGGCTGGAAACAGAGGTAGAGAGTAGCAGTGAAACAGCATCAACAGACTGATGGTCCATCAGTCTGATACTGATGGATTCAAATGATGGTAAAATATGTATAGATTTAATTAAAATATATGTTCAATTATGAAACTCATTTTCTGATTCTGACAAGCTCTAGGCCAACAGAGAAAACTTTTTAAAAAAATCTTTGGTCGTCTAATCTAATTGCCTCCCAGCTCCAGCTTTGTACTGAACATCTTCTCATGTCAAACTTGGAAAGAAAGCAAATGAGTGCATTTTCCAAATTATGCTATTACTTTAAAGACTAAATTTAGTTTGGCATTTTATAGAAACTATCTTATCTCCTTGAGTGTATAGGCTTGTTCCAGCTTGAGCAGACTTAAACTCACTAAAACTAATCAGGAAAGTAATGAATTTAAAGACAATATAGTCCTTGTGACCATGTTGTCGTCTTTGCCTTTTGTCTCCCAGCGGAGTTCCTGTTCCTGCTGTGGGGCGTGTACCTCTGCTACGCCGTTCGGACCGTGCCCTCGGCCTTCCATGAGCCCCGCTACATGGCCGTGGCCATCTACAACGAGCTCCTCATATCGGCCATCTTCCACATCATCAGGTGGGTAAGAAGCAGTGGAACAGGCACAAGTGGGCGTGAACAGTCGGAGTGTGTGGTCAGGAGTGAATGGCCAAATTTTGTCCTTTTGTATGCTGAGTGAGAGGGAGAAAGAAAAAAGGGAAGAAACAGAGAAGGGGATATAAAAGAGACATGAGACCAGATTGTAGAACAATGAAGTTTCCTACTTTTCTTGATGACACTAATGAGGAAACAGCGCAAACGGTGACAAAGGACTTAGACGACTTTGCCCGTTCTTTGCGACACAAGCTGTTGTTTAATCATAGTCACAGAGATATTTGCATGTTAGAACGGGCCTAACAAGCGCTGAACGCGTCAGATGAAAGGCAGAGTTCGCCCGCCCCCTTCATCAGGGAAATGAACAGTGTCAGCAGAGCGCCAGGGTAGACCGCTTGAAAGGAGGTGGATAAAAAAATGTCTTCCCCAGGCAGAGACGCACCGTCGAGCCACTGTGCCAGAGCCTGAAATAAACTCTGTGTGCCCTGTAACTGTCTCGCTGTCACGCGCAGAGGTGGAAAGTTACGTAATGTGCTCAATTAAAAATGTTTCAGTGTTTTAAATGTCTTTTGAGTTGAGTGATCATCATGTGCTAAATGTGACCCAAACCTATGGGAGATAATGACTCGCTGGATTATTTCCGCGTGGACAATACTTCTTTGGAGAATACATTATTTTAGCACTGTACTAATAAAAAGTGATCCAATATTAAGAATTGATAAAATAACTATGTATGGTATGAAAGAGGTCGCTCACAGGTGAGCTCACAAAGTATCATCTTGCAGCTCCATAAAGTGTTTTAGCATCTTTTAGTTCATTGTTTTGGTTTTATGGCCCACAACTATAAAGTTTTCATTTTCTCTCACCATTCAAATCAGTGTTGTTTCCACCAAAAAACCTTCTAAAAATCCACTGCTGTTTGCTTGGCATCAAACCGCAGACAAAGTTAGCGACTGTCATGTTGCTTTTTTGTTTTTTATTCCCTCACAATGCACCATCAGCCTTGCTTTACAAGCCTAGTTTGTCTCAAGACAAAGCTAAATGTCTGAACGTTTCTGGTTCGGATGCGCCACACATTTCAAGACAACTTGTGTCAAATGTTTTGGAACACAGACTTCAGACTGGTTTGATAAATATGATTTTTTTTTGTCTGCCTCTAAATCAGTTTGCAGAGACACTTGAATGAGACGGTACATCTTACTTTTTCTTTAGTAACGCAGCTGAAGTTAGGGTCTGTTTGGAAAAAGAGAAACACTTCTTTGTGTAGCATCGAATCCACTGCTTGGAAAAACCCATTACTGTAAACCCTCGTAAATGATATTGTGAATGCCTGAATCATCCTTTTGAACTGCAAAATAAGAATTGACTTGGTAAATTCTGACTCACTTACGACTAAACGTTCTTGTGTGTCTTTTATGAGCTTATTTACTGACAAGCTGTTTTTTTATATGCTTATGTCTGAACACAACCTTTGACTATCTGAGCTACAAAACCAGAGCTGTTTAAGGAACGGAGGAAGTAGAAACAGCCACATTTTTACACAACTCCTAAAGCAAAGACTACTCAGTCAATCCTGTTGCAGTGGGAATAAACCCGGTCAGGTGGTTTTTAAAGTGCGCCTGCGGGAGCCTGGGGCAAAAAATTCCATTTGTCACACTTTCTCAGATAAAACTGTTGGTGATTGAATATTCTTTCATTTAGACAGAGGTCTATTGTGCTCAGTTGGACAAAAAGGAAAAGATCACATCCTTTTAATCTGCTGAGAAACTGAAAAGTCCAGTGGGTACACCTTCATTCAGTGGTGTGAAACTGTTATAAATCAAGCTGTTCTCACTTGCTGGGGAATAAAACATTACTGTTTTTTTCTTTGGGAGCTGACAGAGTCAGTCTGCTGCTGCCGCCCTGAGATAAGGCTGGACTTGCGGTGTGTGTGTGGTGGTTTGAGGTTGATGAAAACACACACGTCCAGTGCTTTTGGATTTCTAATGTAAATTATGAATGTGAATTGGGAGCGGTGATAAAGGACTGAGCCACCTTGGTGGACCTCTGACAAATGACGAGGAGATATCTCCCTCTCTAACAGAAACAAACACACACACACACTCACACACACACACTGAAGCATTTGGCGCTGGCACAGAGGAATGTTTTCAGACTCACAATATTGAGCTTGATACTGTCTAATAATTGCATTGAGTTATCTGTCATGGTGTCTGGCTTTGACTGGTTGTGAACAATTGGTGCCAAAACGCAGCCACTTGTTAGGGCCCATTAAGGCTTTTGTGTACTTTTTACATTCTCCAGTAATAATTGCAGCGATTACCTGTGCAGCTGCTCGTGAATACAATACAAACCATGATTCAAAACAGCGACAACAATGGGAGCGATGACATGAAGGGTTTGAAGGAAGCCACAAGATGCCAAATTGCTGCTGTGAGCTTTGACATAGATTCTGCACATGGCTGGATTGAGTCAGTGGTGACAGAAATGGGACGCAATCCCTTTGTGCAAAATTACCTGATTTAGCGTTTTGCTGATGATGGGAGAAAACAATATGTCTGCTCTGCTCTATAAACTTTTTTCTTTGTAGCACTTTTTACATTTTGGAAACAACGTGACAAATAGTTATACTTTATCAAAATCAAGATAACAGCAACAAAGTGATTGGAATAAAATTAGATTAAAAAAAAAGAAAAAATACGTGTTTGAATAGTAGGATGTATTTAAATGGGGGCACAGATTTTTATCTTTGGCCTGACTGAGGATCTCAATCAGCCACCACACTGATAATGAACAAAGTCCAAGTAAAAGCAGGAATGTGACCATGCCAAGTTTTCAAATACCAGCAGTGAAATCAATTTGAAAGTCACTCAGCCAGTGAAGGTCAACAAGGATGTACAAAATCACACCGGTCTACATCCTGCATACAGTTTGTATTTGGGTGGAAGCAGCTGTCGAGGCTGCCCTTTGAGGAGATGTACAATCAAGGCCTATTCCAATACATAACCAGCTTTAACTGTACAGCAGCAGTGCAGGTACATGCACGCCATTACACAGCCAAGAGACCAGATGAAGCATAGGTAGAAGACAAATATGAAAAATCTTAGTTATGATATGACATTCTTCCAACCAAGACACAACTGTGAACCTCTGGTGAATGTCAGGAGGATGTTGCAGCCTCTGTTACACATAAAGCAGAAAACATACTGTATGAGCTGTCAATATAACGAAGATGGTGAAATGCTGATGCCAAATGAAACCAAGATGGACAAGTTAGTGTTAACGAGGTGAACCCTAAAGGGCCGCTCCGGGTGGTTTCAGTGTACGGATCATGCGAGGGCCACACGGAGACACAGTTGGATAGGTTATCCAATTTTGGATAAATGCGGAAGAAACAGCAGAAAATAAAGAAAACAAGACCGAATAACCTGCAGCCATGCTGGGAGCTCTGTGAGACTGTGTTTAGGCACAGTGGTGTTTACTGACCTCAAAATAGGCTGATGTTAACATGCTGATGTTGAGCAAGTGCAAAGTTAACCATGTTCAACATTTCAACATGTTACCATGCTAAAATATTTATATTAACAACAAACACACACAAAAAAACATATAAGAAACTAGTCTGGATAAAAAATATGTGTATTTTGTTCCCAAGTGTTTAATGACGTCTGCGTCCCTGTAGTATGACACATTCAAAGTGCACCTTCAACACAACATAACTCCACCACCTTCAAAGCCAAGTTTAGGTGAACAGATCTTTCGTAACCTTTACAGGCTGCCTCTCAAAAGAATGGTTTCCTATATACTGCTACTTTTATAATCCTCCTCCCCAGTTTTGCTTTTATGCCTCTGTTTATAGTTTTTGAAGTGGAGTGCCTCAGGTACATTTCCTTCTGTTCTCCTCATCCGCACAATCACTAAAGCCTCTTTTAAATGTGTGTGTTTGTTTGTTTCTTTGTGTCATCTGAGCATATTTCACAGACGCACCAAGTTCTCAGTTCAATCGCCTGTTCAAACATGAACTCTGACAAAGTGACGTCTGTCTGCAGGTTCTCTCTGGTGCCGGGCCTCCACCCTGACTGGATGCTCATGTTGTTCTTTGCTCACACTCACCTGACCGTGACTGTGACTCTGGGCCTGCTGCTCATTCCAAAGGTAACACCTGCAGCTCATGAACCACTTCAGTTATTACATTACTCAGATGTCGGTCGGTGGTTAAATGTAATGGAGTACATTTACTGAAGAACTATACTTAAGCAAAAATTTTAGGTACTTGTACTTGAGAATAACCGATTTGTGTTATTTAATACTCCTGCTCATTTTCCTTTTCTCTCCATTATATTTATGTGACAGATAGTCACTAGTCACTTTATAGATTAAGAATTTAAATATAAAAACAAGGTTAACAACAAAAACATTGTTAAGATTAAACTGGTTCATCCGAACTGTTTTGTCTTGTGACTTCTTGCACTCATGTTTCAAATATTCATGAGTTGTTTGTAGTTCCAACAACTAGTTTCCTTTCAGGTTTCTCACATTATTTCATTTGAATAACTGTTTGAGGCCCTAAGAAATAAAATTATTCGATATATTACAAAAAAGCAAAGATTAGACAAAAATGAGTGCAAACTAGGAATGTGAAGTGGACAAATTAGTAAAACTAATTTCATAGTGCAAATCTATTTATGGACCAAAACATAGATTATAGTTCGCTTATCTTCAATTATTATTTATTTGATAAATTCTCTTCAAAACATAATTTATGCTTTTACAGAGCGTATTTGTTCTGCGCTCTAAATGTGCTATTGCTTGCTCAGAGGCACAAATATAATCCCACAGAGTTCAAGTATTTACACAACTTGATTGGGAAACTAATCTGCAGAAGAGAGGCAGCTCTCGTTGAAAGTGCTGGATGAATGTGATCAGTGCACAAGTCACATATTTCTTTCTGATGAGGGTGTTGGGGTTTTTTTTTCCTCCAAATGTAGTCGGAACATTTAGCACAGAGAGATTTCTATAAAGGCCACTACTGTACTGAGGCTTGTGTACACAACAGTCCATCGCTCATCTGCAGTTCAATTGGTATTAGCCCTCTGGAACACACACGTACACACAGATGCACGCAGGCACATTTGCTACCATTACCTTAAGCTCATTCAAACTGTGTTAGTGGTTATTGTAATTTAGCTAAGCACTCCCGCGGGTGTCTTTATGTGCAATCTCTGAAGTCTGATGGAAAACATTCAATTCTCCTGCTGCGTGAGAAATGCAATACACCATCAGACGCTCCGTTCTCTCATTCTTTCTTAATTAGGCACCTCAGAAGTGCAAGTCAGTCGCGTTCACTGGGATAATTAAGCACAATGGGAGGATGTTAATCTCACAGAGCGTCTGTTCAGCATCAGCGTCTGAATATGGGATAAATATTTGGTCTTCTTTTGTTTGCAGATTAGTTTTCGGGTATTTTTTTTAGCAGAACTAAATATTTGGTTTTTAAAATCAAGTTAAATTCAAACAGATCATCACAGGTCATTTTCTCATCTCAGGTTAATGTTTTATTGTAGTAATTCTTATTCTACTAATGCAATCTTATCTCACCTTTTGAGTTTGTATTTAGGAATCCGAGTTAGGAGATTAGTGCCTACGAATCTGAACTGCATAAATTGGAAATTTGTTACACATGATTTGCGTAGTTGCATTGAATAAAATAAAATTTAAAAAACAATTGCAAGAAACATTTCAATTAAACTTAAATTTGAAAAATTCCATAAATCTCAGACAGTGTACATTTTTCTTCATTCTGCAGCTCATATTTTTTGACAGAGAGGTCATTTAAGTTAAACAAAGTCAAGAAAGTAGCTTTTTTAATGAAACATGTATAAGTCAATATTTTGCCGCAGGAAAATATTGTTCACCACCGGTAGCTCAAATGACCCCTCTAGATAATATATTTTTTCCATCACACAATGAATCTAATCAGAGGCCAGAGTAATATTTTGTTTGATGAGCTAGATGTATAATTTCACATCTTTTCCTCCCCCTTCCAGCTGGCTCCGTGATGCCATTCTTTAACCTTGCTCTCCATCTGTCTCAGTTCCTGTCCAAAGGGACACAGGCCAGGGATGACATTGCCACCGAGGCCTATGAGGAGGAGCTGGACATGGGAAGGTCTGGCTCGTACCTCAACAACAGCATTACCTCGGCCTGGAGCGAGCACAGCTTGGACCCTGAGGACATACGGGTAAAGTAGCATTCAGAAGCATAGCAAGATCTTCCGTCTGGTTAAGTCTAAATATGTACGCTTTGCTCCTGCTATTCTCTGAAGACAGAACTAGTAGAAGGTGTCACATAGGAGACAGACCTTTGTAGCCATTAATAGTACACATGGGTATATTGTAAAATGCTAAAGCAGATGTTTTTGTCCAAAGCTATTTACAATAATTCATTCAAACCATGTAGTTAAAAGAGCTATTTATAATTCAAAATTTGGATTTTGGGGGAAAATGTGGGATTTTAGCCTGTGGCAAAAGATGGGTAATGACTCTGGTGTCCTGAGGGTTGAAGGTTTGACCATGGCATAGAGGTAGGAAGTAGAACTCCTCTTCCTTGCCCTGTAGGTCAGCCTCAGAGGTTTGAACTGGATGTCAGCAACAACAAGGAGCCAGTGTAGTGAATGTAGAAGAGGGCATGAGGGGAAAGTGTCGAAGTTAAATACCAGGCGGGTTGGTAGGAGCATTCTGATGAAGCTGGAGAGACAGACACAGGAGGGGCTCTGCATATGGAGCTCATTTCCTGCCAAAACATGTTTTACAAATGCCCTATGATTAGGTCACTCATTCTTAGGTGGTTTTGGATGCCACTGGTCTTCACTGGTCTGTCAATAGCAAAAAATAGCAGCTGTTCAGCTCCCACCTGAATCTCCTGGATGATGGTGCCCACAGTCAAACAGGGTGATGGGGCGGATGGGGCTGGGTTCTTCCTGAGGTCCACAACCACCTCCACTGTCTATAGAGCATTGAGCTACAAGTTGTTCTGCCTGCACCACGTCACCAGATGGTCAAGCTCCCACCTGTAGGTGCTTTGAGTAACCCTTGTATCAATCCCAAATCAATGCATTATTCGTGTATGGACATTAATCATTAAAACATGAATCAAACACAGAGTAGAAATGTAATTATTTAAAAACTCCCCAACATTTACAGTCTCCTTCCTTTTTTAGGATGAGCTGAAGAAGCTGTATGCCCAGTTGGAAGTCTACAAACGTAAGAAGATGCTCGCCAACAACCCCCACCTCCAAAAGAAGCGCAACTCCAAGAAAGGTCTGGGCCGCTCCCTGATGAAGCGGATCACAGAGATCCCGGAGAACATGCACATACATCGGCAGTGCAGCCGTGAGGAAGGCAGCGAACATGGCAGCAACCGCAGCACCTTGAGGAGGAACCCGTTTGAACTGAGCCATCATGGTGAGATCGTGGTTCCACCTGCTCAGGCCGGTCAAGGCAACAGAAGCATTGAAAATAAGATGATTTATCACCGAGTTTTATCCTTGAAAGGCAGTACATAAAGCCTGCAGGCTCTTTTCAAACTGTCTGCATTTTATATTAAACTCTTTTCATCTTGTGTGAGATTTCTTCATCTCCTCCAACAATCTATGAAATGGTGAGGCAAGCTGTGTTAATGGTTTTTAAAATATGAATGTTCAATTGAAAAGATTACGAAAAAGCAGCCAGCTCTCAAAAAATGCAGTTGTAGCTTGTATAAATAGTCCTTTTTCAAAGCAGACATCTGCTTTCATAGTAGGAGAAGCACAGGAGAATAGGATGGCTCTGTCCCTGCAAACCATGACAGCATGACAGTGAGCTGCATTAGTAAACCTACCCCACTTTAATGCCATTTTATTGTTTTATTCCACCCTCAGGAAAATCTCGGGATGACTCCCTGAAAAACAAAGTCATGGGCTTGAAGAAGTCGCTCAGCTACGACCATGTTTGTGACCAGGATGAGGAAACCGGAAGCCAAACTGGCTCAACCGCGGGAGACAAAATGACCCCTGTTGGAGGTGACGGCGAAGGATCTCTTCTGGGTTCCCTGATCGGCCGGAAACACACAAAGAAACAGCTAGAACCGGCTGCGACCCCACCGAGACTGGAACCGGCTCAGTCCACTGAGTCTGTTCCTCTGTTCTGGAAGTCTGCCAGCGCTCACAACTTAACGCACGAGAAGAAACCTGTCCACCTGCGCACCTCCATCATGCAGAAGTCTCTGAGCGTGATCGCAAGTGCCAAGGAGAAGATGCCAGGACTGACCAACAAGACGCAAAGCGTGGAGGACGCCAGCAAGAAGGGTCTGAAGGGGCAAGAAGAGAGGATGCTGTCTGAGGTGGATGAGACGCCTGAGCATTACCCCAAGATGATCATCAGCCAGTCAGTGGAATACTCCAAGACACCCATGAAGATGGGAATCATGAAGCAACAGGTGCTTTTTGCATGTTTTCATTGAACATCTTTTGAGCAAAAGTTCCTTCTTTACCTTAGAAATATTATCTCTTAACTTAAAATCTTAACTTGAGCTTCACTTACCAACTTTTACAGAAGCTTTCAATTGCAATCTCACTAGATTGACATCTTATTAGTCCGTTTGTTTTGTCTGTTTCTCTGGCCAACAAAGATAAGGAGTGGATAATTCAAATCTTTCCCAGACTTTAGACCAGGACGGATATTGATAAAGGACAAGCAAAAGCATCCTAGTGGCACCCCTTATGTAGCTGGGCCGTTGGATTATCTCACCTTTAAACCAGTAACCAATAGTAACCAGATTTTTTTTTGCCATTTGACAGCAGCGAAAAAAGATGTAAACACAACATATCAACTTATGTTAAGCCTGTTTACACCCACAGAAGATACAGAGCAATATTAGTGGAGAGGAGTGGTGTAAGATATCACGTTCAGCAGCTTTAGACAATATTAACTTGTGACAGAGACAGAGACAAGGGTTATAATCTCCACCCCCTAGACGACCACCTGACAAATTTCCGTACTTTGATCATGTAATAAGAGCTAAGACGTCTTCAGGACTGAACTTGTGTTCTCCTCAGATGAAGACTGTGAAATACAATTGATAGCACTGGAAAGAGTTAGCAAATGGATCTTCAGTGATTTTTGGGGATGGGGGGTTTGTCTTAATTGGCATTGGACTGTTCAGGCAAAACAAGGAATATGAAGTATTTGAGGTTTTTCAACAATGTTCAGACATTTTATGATTTATTTAATCAGTTAACTGTTTAATACAGTACAAATTGCAGCTATATTTTGTTTTAACTGTATTCATTTGATTAACACAGTAATTGATTTACTTGGGAATTGTTTTATTACTTGATTTTAACAGGTTAGTGGCAGCCAGCCCTCCATTTGCTCTGAGACTGGTAGGAACCTCTACGATGTGTCTGAGGTTTGTCCATGGGAGCTGGAAGAACCTCAGACTCCCTCTGAAGCAAAGGCCCAGAAACACGTCTCCATCGCAGAAACCACCACAGGCAGGAGAGGCAGCAGCAGTAGCAGCTCTGGAATCACCAAAGGTAGCAGGTCCCAGCAGAGGCAGAAAGCAGGGCAGTCCCCATCCAACAGACGCCGCTCCAAAGACAAAGGTGGAGAAAGAGAGGAAGGCAGGGAAACACGGAAATCACGACCTCCCAGGTCACCTCTCCCTCTTAAGCCAGATGTCTGTCCCTGGGAATTCGATGTGCAACCTATGCTGGGAGGAGATTCAGATTCCATCTCCCCAGACAGGATCAGGCGTAAGAAGAGTGTCACGCCCACTGATGGGAAACCCAAGGGCCTCCACTCAGACCACTCCAAATCCACAGGGAGCCTTTTGCAGCCTCCCTCACTGATGGTGGAGATCTGCCCGTGGGATTACAACAGCCCACCTTCACCTAAGCAAGAGAAGACCTGCAACAGCCCCATCACGCACAAGAAGAAACGGAAAGGCTCCTGCTCGTCCAACCACAAAGCAGAGAAGGAGAAAGGGAGGGAGAAAAGCAGAGAAAGGCGGAGCTCCTCCAGCAAGCCGCCGTCGGAGAGGAGGCGCGTCAGCCAGTCGTCGGAGTGCAGCGGACCGGTTTCTGAGCGGCGGAGGAGCTCCACCAGAGACCCAGAGGTGATGGAAATCAGGAGGGCGGAGGTCTTCTCCAGGGAGACGGAGCCTTCACACACCAGCTTTGCTCAGACTAAAAAATCACCAGAGAAGAAGAAAGAGAGCTCTTTGAGTACTAGTTACAAACCCGCAGTCAGGGCTGATGTTTGCCCCTGGGACTTTCAGGAGCCAGACTCCGGGGGGAGGGCATGATGACTGGTGTGATGATTGTATTTTTTTTTTTTTTTTTGTATTCACAGACTGGCAGCACAGAGGACAAAGCACAGCAACTGAGAGATAAAGATGTAACACTGCATTTGATAAGAGAGTTTTTCTCTGGGTGACCTCAGTGAAAAAAAAAGATCTTGTGAGGAAAAAAACATTTATTCTGCTGTCCACTGATGCAATCCAAACATTACTATTTGCTAAAAAGCAAACCTCTTGTTGTTACATTGCATTGAATGCAACCTTGAAGTCACTTTAAAGGAATTTTCAGTCTGCACTTTTGCTTGCACATTTATCAGAGTTACATTGTATGTATGTTTTTATCACATTGAGTACATCAAGGTAGAAAATGAATCATACCTGAATTTACCAGCAGATCAGACAATCATTTGTCACAAATAAAACAAGTGATTCAACTAATGGGCTAATTGAATATCGACAAACGTCTCCCTTGTTACGCTGATGATATTCTACATTACACAGAAAGTCCAGTGGAGACTTGCTGTATCAGCTGCTGTTATAAAACAAGCAGGCAGCAGGGGAAAAAAGACCTAAGGAAAAAATGGGATATCAGCTCTGAGAAGCAGGACCAAAGCACCAGATACAGCTGTGATGTCTTACCTTTAGGCCAAATACATAATCCATGACACGAATATGATCTGTTTGATTAGCAATACATGGGAATAACAAAGGATTGTATTACAACTTCAGTTTAAGATGAGAAAAAACTGTATGTTTCAGTCAAAGTACTCAATATACAGTATGTTTTTTTCTAAAAGGCCATTGCATGTGGCAAACTATATCAAGCATCCAGTAACTAAATGTATATTGATTACTTGTAATCAAATATGACAGTGGAACTTTTGATGTTGTTGCTCCTGGTGTTTGTCTCCTTACGTACCACATGATGCTTTTGAAATGATGTGCATCGCCATCAATAATGTACACACATATTTCAAATGGCTTGCAGTTACAGTTGAACAGTACTAAAATATCCATGAGGCGCTCCCTTCTGTTGGTATTTATTTACTGTTTGCTCTTATACTCTTGCCCTGGATGTCCCTTCTCAGAGGCTGTAGTATTTCCACACGTCTAAAAAAAAATGTGCCGAAATCTTTCATGGACCAAAACCAAGGCTAACCAGGGTGGATGATGTGAATAATGCATTTTTTTCTGTCACATAGTCGCCCGTTTTTACATCTCGAACGCACCTTCCTTCAAATCTTTGCACATATTTCAATCGCTAAAAACCACGACTATGCATGACCAAAGCTTTTTTTGCCACTTTCTCGCGAACAGAAAATGAGTAACTCACCATTTCATCATCACCTCCAACAACAACAACAACAGTCAGCCTTTCTGTCCTGTGATCAGCCACCCACCAACGACACCTAATGCAATGCAGTCGAACACGGCCGTCAGTTCAGCTTCATTACGGTAGTGTGTGTGTGCATGACAGTGAAAAAACAGGGGTAATGATACACTAACTTTCACCAGAAGAATCGCAAATATTATGAAATACTTAGAGAGGACTTGGGAGCACATGGCGTTTTCAAATATAGATGTCAGATGTTATGTATTTATCAAGCATTTTAGGAAAGAGCTTTCTGTGTAAATAAGTGGTAAAACCCACCACTCTAACTCTCACACAGGTTTTTCTATCTGATGGTTTTAGGCCGTTTGAAATGGAATGTCGTAACTTGCCCACTACATGTATTTTAATGCTTGTTATACTGTGAGGTGTTGCTCCAAGATGTTACAAAATGTTGTAGCATCCACATGGGAGTATTTATATTGTACATTCATATTGTGTTGCATGTACATACAGTAAATACCCTGTTCTCAATTCTGGATTAAATCTTTCTATAAAAGTCCAGTTTGCTTAAATGTCTTTGTTCTGTTCAATATTGTTTGTTTGAGGTTTACAGGAGTAATCCATACATCTCGATCACCTGCCAGTGCCTGTTAATATGAAAAGAATTTGCTCATCTCTTGAACATCATGGTTGAATCACCAAAACAAACAGGTGTCTTAACATTATCAGGATGATGCTTGAGGCTGGTTGGAGTTTCCTTATAAACAGCTCATTGATCAGTCATAGATCATGATTGATAAAAGTATACAGAAAAAAAACATAATCAGAACATAATCAAAAAAGAAATATAAATGACCATAAAGCCAAAACATGCGCAACTTTTCAACATATTCTTAAAAAGCAATTTCTCATTCTAGTCCATCATTCAGTCTTAAAATGCCTGGGTGTCTCTGCCACATTTACACTTAAAGCTTAAGCTGAAATAAAATTAATTTTAGTTCTCTATAAGCTCTACTGTAGCAGGTAATAGGGGTTCTACCAGTCTGTACAACACTGCCACCATGTGGAGAGTGAGACTATTCAGTGTTGGAAAGTAACTCAGTACATTTACTCTAGAACTGTACATGCGGTACTTGTACTTGAGTATTTTCATTTTATGCTACTTTACACTTCACTGCACGACATTCCAGACGGAAATGCACTTTTTAACACTGAAATGCTTCTTACATGTTTGTGCATCAGTAATAATTACTTTACCTATTCTTTAGTACATTTTGTTCATGATAGTTTTATATTTTTGATTGAGTAAAATTCTGAATGCAGGACTTTTTCTTCTTAAGGATCTAAGAACATAAAGTGAGCCAATACCTGTAGACTGGAAGTAAAATACTTAATAAGTAATAATGAACGCCATGTTTAATAAAGGATGCATATGTTTAAAGCAGCATTGGAAGACTGAGTACTGATGCTTATTATTACTGATCTAAGCTACTGAGCTGATTTCAAAAGCTTACCTTCTTTGTACAAGTTTGTTCAATCTATAACAATTTTGTAAGATGCTCGTTTTGTATGTTAAACTTAAATTCTTCAGAGTAACTAGTAACTTTATCTGTAAAAAGTAGTAGTAGAGAAAAGGTAAGGTAAAAGCAGTAGAGAAAAGGTAATATAATGAAATGTAGTGGAGCAAAAGTCACTCAAAATTCTTCAAAATTGTAATTGAGTACAATAGTTGAGTACATGTACTTAGTTACATTGAATGACTGGGCTCAAAAGCCCATTGTTGGAACCAGTCTAACAACTAGTTGATGATAACCCTACTGAGTTTAATCATTGCACTGCTCCCCTCAGCACCACCTCCTGCAGGACTCGACTCCATCCTGCCACATAATGAAGCGGCAGTGACGTCACCCCCGCAGCTCTGCTCTGGACAGGGCTGAGCCCAGCGTGAGCCACAGAGCAGCTGAATACACGTACACACACACACAGATACACACACCGAGCATCCAAACATCACAACACAGCTCAGCCTTCATCTGTTCGCCTGCTGAGCTGCAACATCACCATGGGCAACGTGCAGGTAAGAGCACTTTTCTACAACTTGCGCAGCGTTAATAATATTAATCTGAAGATCATTATCATATTAGTGCAACGGGTGGATTCGCTGATCAGACTCTTTAACAGTGCTGGAAGTTTGCACTGATGCAATAGGATAAACATGACGAACAAAAGGGATGGTAGTTGTAAAAAAAAAGTAGCATTGAGAAGCACAGGCCGATTATTATAGGGTTGTCTCCAAGAGGTGAAATGAGGATTTTTGCGCAAACTGTGTGAGCGGTGTGGATCGGGAGTGGCACAGTTCAGTCGGGCAGAGGGAGCGGCAGACCGAACAGGGAGGAATGTGTCTGCCAGCCTGATCAATAAGGCCGCATTGTATTAAAGGCAGGGTGGGCGAGGAGGGGAGACTGTACACTGCTGCATACTGCATACTGCTGCTCCATGACTCAGCACACACACACACACACACACACACACACACACACACACACACACACACACACACACACACACATAGAGGCTGCACCCTTTTCCTGTAGGACATGCTGCCCTTTTCCACAACTTCACCCTCTAATTTGTCTCACTGCACTGAATTATAATTGTAGCTTTGTTTGCACTAGTGTTTCATTTCATTGTTAATGTTTCATCAGTTTTATTCTACAATACTTTCTAAGGCTACTTTGAATGCACAATATGTCAGTGATGTATGACATGACCCTAACAGTTTTGAGCATATAATTCCTTAATTAGAATTGTTCCTCATCCTCCAGCCCACCTTAGTCCCATATGAGGACTTTGACATCACAGCTGATATCAAGGCTATCAGAAAAGCATGCAAAGGTTTAGGTAAGTGGACAGTATAAGTATTGGCTCATTCCTCTATGAGTATGTGTATTCTGGTGCTTTTCTTCATTCATTCCTCTCATGAAGCCTCTCTCTCTCTTTCTCTGTTCGGATGTAATTAAGTCATCTGTTATCACCTGATTGGAGTGAAGTCACAATGCATCCACTTATAACTACATCTTCCCTAAATCATGACTCGACTAATTTAATGGATATCAAAGCGTTTTATGTGTTAAAGCTCCAGTGAGAAAACAACATTGTTGTGATTTTGAAGTTAACTGAGGATAAAAGTTTTATTGCCAATACTTTCTCCTTATCTGATCAACTCTGTTTTAGCTGTGTTATAATTTCCCTTGAGGATTGACAGACCTAGCATATTAAAAGCTAATAAAGCATTATGATGAATGGGTAGTTTAACAGTGACGGGCTTCAAAGCACAATGTAGAATCTTTTCAGTGATTAATGTTGAGACTCAAATATATGAGGAGAAGAGTCTCTTTGGAATCATAGATACAAGACTGAGTCGCCCAGCAGATTTAAAGAGACATCAAATGAAATAAATTGTCACAATTATGCAAATAAGCAAACCAAAGCCACATCTCCTAAAAAGCTGGGACTTTAATAAAATCAAAATGCGATTGATTGCAAACAAACTTTGCTTACTGACAAAAGTTTAACAAAGTCTTCCTGAGCCCATGTAGTAGTCTCCTTTATACAGTCATGCGCTGAACAAAGTGTTGAACCTCTCTCCATCCTTGCTTGTAAGCGACTGAGTCTTAGATGTCCAAGATGAACCTTTCATACCCAATCATGATACTATCACCTGTTACTAATGAACCTGTTTACCTGCGGAATGATCCAAACAGGTGTTTTTGGATCAGTCCACAACTTTCACAGTCTTTTTTTTGCTCCTGTCCCAACTTGTTTGAAACATGTTGCTGCCATCAAACTTGGAATAAGCAGATATTTACACAAATCAATGAAGTGGATGATGTTGTCTTTGTACTGTTTCACATTCTGTTTTATGTATTTATTACATGGCATCCCAATCTGTAATCATGTCAGGAGTCAGTTACTGCACTGCTCTATGTTTTTAGATTAGGTTAATTTATTGTGAATATAACATTTAAAAACTGCTACTTTACCCTATTTTAACAGAAATGTGTCTGTCTGGCAGCCATTTTAATAAAAGCTGTGTTCAGGTTGAGTGACAGATTTCTAGACATCCTCCACTATTTAAATGCCTTTTAGGTGTCTAGTAATAGCGTGCTATTGCTATGATGGCTACTTACTTACTTGTACTGTATTTGAAGGATTGTGAAGTTAATCCTTTAAATGTGTACTGCTGTATATCTCCAGGCACAGATGAAGAGGCCATTATTCAAATCCTGGCCAATCGCTCTGCGGCTCAGCGTGTGGAGATCAAACAGGCCTACTTTGAAAAGTACGACGACGTAAGTACCTGTCTTCTTCTCTCTTACATACACTCACACACATACACACACACTCATGCACCATGTTACCTCTGTGTTACCTCTGCGTTTGCTCAGGAGTTGGAGGAGGTCCTGAAGAAAGAGCTGACAGGTAGTTTTGAGAACGCCATCATCGCCATGTTAGACCCTCCTCATATTTACTTCGCCAAGGAGCTGAGAAAGGCCATGAAGGGGGCGGGCACAGACGAAGCTGTGCTGGTGGAGATACTGTGCACAGCCACTAATGCGGTATGTCAATATCTCATACTGTTGTTGTGCATCATGTTACTTTAAGTGTAATAAACATGTCAGCAATGGAGGACTCAGGCTGTCTCAGAGCACTGGGTGGGGCAGCAGTACACAGATAGTCACCCTAGAGGGCACTGTCTTATCTACCATATAGACATCCAAGTCCTCCAGTGCAAATCAGGATTATCAGTTACAGGCTCTATTTACGGTCTGTCCTCACTACCAGTTGATTTTCTATTGAAGGAACAAACTGGTGTGAGTTCAGTATTTTTCCTGAAAACAGCCTCCTGCTGCTAATGATGCTGTACATAATGCTGATGACAATGACGAGAGTCGATCAGAACAGTAAATTTGTGGGTCGTAAAACCAAAACATTAAGCTCAAAGACGCTAAAACACTCCAGTATTAATCTGTGGCGTTGGAGGAAAATTGTCTGTGGATTTGCCATTGTTAGCACCCCCTTTCCCATTACCAACCCAGGATGGTGGCAGCTCATGAGATAATCATGAAATTTTATTGTAGGATTCGTGTACAAGAGCATGAATTGTCAATTCATTTAATTTCACTCCAAAATGTGTGTCTGTGTGCACAAATCCTATAGATTAGATTGCTTTTTTGTGCTAACCTTGACCAAACTTTTGTTGCCTAGCCCTAACCGCAGAGTGGATTCTGGTATCATAGCATGTTGAACACCTGCAATCTACCCCAACCATCCCCAGTTTCTAGTGGGTAGGAATCCGCTCACTGCCATAGCCTAGATTCGATTCCTGGTCGGGGAACTGCTTTTGCAAATATCCCTCTTGTGGGTCCTAATGAAGGACTATCTTATTTTATCTTAACCGTCTCATTCCTAAATTCAAAGAATCATGCTGCAGGTATGAAAAACAGTTGTGCTGAGCATCATGGAAAATGCACAACCATATACAAGAATCTTATAAATTACTTTTCATGACTGTTTCAGAAACTGCTGTGATACTATGTTGATGTTAGTCATTTGATGCATTTCAAATATTAAAATATCATTAAGAACAGCTACAATATGACTAATTCTCTTCTTTCTTTTACTTCACAGGACATCTCGAGCTACAAGGAAGCTTACGCCCAGGGTGATTTTCCTTTCGTGATGAGTCATGAATAATTAGATTACATTCATTTCGTACTTCAAAGTGTGGTCATTTAACCATCACATGGAGCAGAGACGTTTGCACTGGTCATAATATTGTGGGTGTTTCACTGTTAGTAGTGAATAATGGTGTAATGAGCCAGGATTTCTTCACTCACCAGCCACAATTACAGACTGATTTTATCTCCTCAGGGTCAAATTTCACTTATTACAAAATATATTATAGAGCTGTTCTGTAAGGGCTCAAACACATATTGTACATGTGTCGATGGTGTACATGACTTGGTAAGCAACTTAAATTCTTTACCTCACAGTGCATGAGCGAGACCTAGAGGCCGACATCGAGGATGACACCAGCGGAGATGTGAGGAACCTGCTGATATCACTGCTGCAGGTAAAGATTCATTATTTAAACAATGAAGGATATTTCTAGCATTGGCAGTCACAAGGGGATCTGCAGTAAACAAAGCAAGAGGTTCAAGCACAACTACATATTTAGGGGGTGAAGTCTTGAGTCTGGATGAAAGCCATAAAGAGAAAGAGAACAGTATTTGTCTTCCTTTGATAATGGTTGGCAGGATTGTTCTCCACGCTGTGATTCGCCCACTGAGGCATTCGTCACACATCACATCATTGTCTGGCATGCTTTCGGACCTCCAGCTTTTTCAGCGCACCCACCCTTTTTCTGCTTCCCCTCTCTTTTCCTTCCCCCAGAAAAGAAAAGACAAACACATTGTGACTCATGTTCTACTAAACGACGTCTATCCAAAAGAAAGGCCTTCAGATATTTTCCATTAATGTGTGGCAGATGATTGTTATCCCCTTAAATGCCTCAGATTATTTTTGTAATCCATCTTTTTGACCTTTCCTCCACTCGCTAAATCTTTCCCCTCGCTCTCTCTACATGTATCGCCTCCCTTATCCGTCCTCTTAAACCTCTCTTCTCCTTTTCTCCCCCCGTATCTCTCTCATGTATCCGTCCCTTCTCCCGTATCCCTTCTTTCCTGCAGGCGAGCAGAGACGAGGGCTATGAAGTGGACGAGGATTTAGCTCAACAGGACGCCGCGTCTCTGTTTGAGGTGCATTCTCAGATGAAATCTGTGCAGCATAGTTCCTTCAAATTAGAGGCCTTATTCATCGTTTGCCCTTTAAGTCACATCAGTGTTTGCAAAGTAATGTGATCCTAGATTTAGATGGATCATGGTCAAATCTCTCAAGTACAGGTTTTTATTAAATCAACGCTTGTTTTTTCAGTAAGGTTGTACTGTGGCTTTTATTACAGTGAAGGATTGTGGGATCTTTGTGGAAATTTGCAACTAAGGTGTGAAGCTTTATATTTGAAGTTTCACAGCAATAGTGTATAAATATAAATGTGTGCAGAGACAGTAATGTGGCAAAGTCTGTAAAAATATTTTTCCATATTTTTAAGTAGTTTTACAGTCATTCTCACACAGTTCCTCATGTAAGAATGACCCTGAGTCAGTTCTATCTAGCCACATTAGCATCATGACTTCCACCACTTTGGTTTAAGCTGAAAAATGTCAACAACTATTAAATGAATTGCGATGACATTTTGTACAGTCATTCATGGTCTCCAGATGATGAATCCTACTGACTTTGAAGATCCCCTGACTTTTCCTCTAGCGCCCCATAGGGTCGAAATTTTTAATTTTTAGAAAGATTTCTGGGCAACCACAGGATACATTGCAGTGAAAATTAGTGCAGACTTTCATGTTCCTCTCAGCCCGAATCGTGACGACACTGATGATCCCTTAACTTTTCATTTAGCGTTTTTATCAGCTCAGAATTTTAATTTAAGATAAGATATTCCTTTAATTTTCCCACTTTAAAAGCACCACTGTGTCTGAGTACAACCTCATGAGAATATCATAATGAATTACATGATATTGTAATTCATGATTCATGAAAACACAATACCTTTTTTTTTTTTAAGTTAATCATGGTTCATTACAGCTACGATAGCAGTATTTTTTATTTGTAATGATAACTCTGTACTCGCTATATTCCCACATCTAAGCAAATAATTTGAGTACAGTCTTATTATTACTGACAGGAATCATGACCAAAAGTATGAAAACAGTCATCTAATACTAAGACAAATACTGACAGATATATTATTTCCCTCTCTGGTCAGGCAGGAGAAGGCAGATTTGGCACAGATGAGTCGACCTTCACCTACATCCTGACACACAGGAACTACCTGCAGCTGCAGGCCACTTTTAAGGCCTATGAGTCGGTAAATCTCACTCACTCCTGCCATAAAAAAAAGCTGTTTTTCCAAGATGATTTCCTGCTGAAATTGTTCATATTCCAAGTTCTCATGCTAGTGTCTCGCAGCTTTCAGGGACAGACATTTTGGACACCATTGACTCTGAGGCAACAGGAACTCTCAAGGAGTGCTACATCACTCTGGGTAGGTTACTCATGAACAGAATGGTTCACACAATCTAATATCAGTTCTTGTAATAACGCCTGCTGCCTTTGTGTGTGTTTGTGTTTTATAGTCAGGTGTGCTAAGAACCCGCAGCTGTATTTTGCCCGACGCCTTAATGCCGCCATGAAGGGAGTGGGCACTGATGAAGATACACTCATTCGCATCATTGTCAGCCGCTCTGAGGCAAGTCTGTACCCACATGGCCAAATGTCTCATCAGACACCAGATCAGCTAAATCAAATTCTGATATTAAAATGTGCTCTAAAAGTTAATTTACTACCATGTAAACATCCAATTCAAAGACAACACTAAAAAATGAAAAGAGATTTTGTGTTTACACCAGTGTTGTGTTGTCAATCCGCAGATCGACCTGGAGACGGTGAAGGACATGTACCTGGAGAAGTACGACGTCACCCTGAAAGACGCTCTGGACTCGGAGTGTGGTGGAGACTTCAAACGCCTCCTCATCGAAATCCTGCACTGAAATATCTCACTGTCTTCCCACAGGCCTTATTTAACCAATGTGACACAATCTCTCTTCTGTACCCACTCGTCCTTCCTCCTCCCTCCTCCTCTTCTTCATACTCCTTACTACCCGTTTCACTCATTCACTCTGTGGATGTCTTTCTATCTGTCATCCTTCTCACATCTTGGAGAGTCAGTTCTCCTTGCAGCATGGACCAAAAATCAACTCTTTATTATATGACGCAGTATTTTACACATGGTAAACTTACATTTATTTATCTTTAAACACACAGTTTTGCCAAGAACATTACACTAAGTGGAAATTCTCTCACTGTTTTAGCTCAAGATACAAATGAGGTACACTTATTATTATTTGTCAGACAACAATGTGGCAGCATTGTGTAACTTACGTGGACCTTTAGCAGCTGAGCATCATCTTAACGCTTTTATCCAAACTAATAGTGTTAGTGTTAGATAGTCCACTTCTTTATTCACAATCAATGGCTTCACAGTCTTTTTATATTTCAGCTGTGGCTCATCATTTCAAGCACATCCCAGAGCTGTAAACATCCAGAGGTTGCTGCTTAACCATACACTATAAATCAACATTAACTTTGTAGCCTCTCATATTTGTCACTTTGCTCATTTCGTTTCATCATCCACTAACTTCACTATTTGCCTCAAAGATGCCTTTCATCAGATGATAGCGATGTAAATCCCTTTTTTGCTGCAACACTGAACACTTAAGTGCCGACTTATCACGTCTGATCTCTGATATCTGGATACACTAGAGGATTAATTATACTTGACTATATTTTCACTGCTGATATCAAAAGCCTGAACTCTTTAAGTCCACACTGTTGGGTTTCTGTAGTCACATCCCTGAATGCTATATGTGGGATTTTTTAACTCAGACGGTTTGTAGTCTTATTTTTTACCACAGCTCACATTTACACTCTGTTTTTCTGTTGTCATTTAATTTACTTCTACAAAATAGAGTTATAGACCTACATGATAACTGTGCAAAACCTTAAGATCATTGCGTATGTAAAATCATTAGATAATGACACTCATATTAGAAAAAAAGACATTTTCCTCTGTAACCCTTGAGGTACAATCACTGATAATGGACTCACTATCTGTACCCATGTATGGAACTGTATCTTAACTAATTGTATTTAAACCCCAGATCACAGTAACACAGGTTACTATAATATACTCTTGTATTGTCATGTAGCAAATTAATCAACTAAATTATATGAAAGAAGTAACTGTTAATCTGTTATGATGGTGGTGAAAAATGTGGCATCTGTATGCAGTGATAATAAATTTTAACTCCACCCATATAATCATGTTTTATCCTTTTCATCTCCTGTAGAGGGCAGTAATGCACCACTAGGAATATGTTGCACTGCTTTTCAGGAAGACGTGACATTGATGCAATGATAATGAAACAAATTATATAATATTTTGTATAGTTTGATATTTTCTGACATGTACCACCTATTGTGTGCTTACACATCCCGTATAACAAACATTGTGATATTCTTGCTAAACGAGCACTGGGACTCATGTTTAATATGAAGATTTACTGGTTGCATTTTCATAATGTATGTGTCTGAGGCCTATGATCCAAAGCCATACAAAAGTTGTTGTTGTTTTTTTACAACGTCTCACTCAATGCATTACTACAGAGCACAGAAACCGTTGGACGCCTCTGGGCAAGTTAAAAGCTGATAGAGGAGAAGAAAAGTTCAAAACAAGTGAGTACTGCTTCCAGATGCACTGACACAGGAGCAGCCAGTCTCTCACTTTCTTTCCCACTATTATTTTCTTATCCACAGTTTTCTTTCTCTCACTCAATCCGCTGTATCTCTCTCTCTGTTGCTATGATGTTGTGGTTGCTTCAGTATTGAGAGCAAGGTTTGCAGTACGTATACCTGCTCGCTGTACATTCTTGCTACCTGCAGTGTGTCTCTGCAGTCTGTGCACCATATGTAGCCCAGTTACCCCCCCCCATCCACCTCATGCTGCACTCTGGCAGCCAGTCTGTCTCTGGCACCACCACACATGTCTGATGATATGAGAAAGAAACTCCATACTGTGTGTGGACACACACACAGTATGGAGTTTCAGTAAGATGTCAGACTCACTTTTGTGAAACATTTTGTCTCCATAGGCAGAGAAATCAACCTATTACAAGATCTGTGTGATTCATTTCTTGATATGAATAAATAAGGGACTGTAACAAATTATTGATGTGGTGAGGATTTTTTAAAATAAAATCTATCTATCTATGTATTTTTGGAGGCTGTGATATTTCTATACCAGATTCTAAAAGCCAAACATGCATACATATATACAAATGCATGCACTGCCTAAAGACACACCCGTACCTACCCGACACATTCACATGCCGTCTGCGCTGTCTTTGCCTCCATCTGCACTCCATTATCTACTATCAAGTGCTAATGCGTTTGGGCAACTAGTCCTGCCAGACGGATCTCCACTCTGTCTCTGCTGTGGGGCTCTGACCTTTATCCTTAAACATTTGTCATTCTCAGACCACCATAACTCACTCAGTCAGACATCCATCAGCCTGGACGTGGTTTCAATTTGTATGATATGCTTTCTTTCTATTCTGTTTGTCAACTCAGGCCTGCTTATCATCTCTGGTTTTTCTGTCTAGTCTCCGAGAGAGGTTGCGTACAAGATTTAGGCTTAGTGCATAAACTGTGCAGCTCATGTTTTATTCATACTAACAGTCTGGTCAAGCAACCTTGAACCAGAGAGAATTAGAGTACTGAAGTGGGGAACTGTTCTCTTTTGATCCCAGAGACTCCACACCAGCAACTTCGAGACACAAACCTGCATATTAATGGCACTAATCCCCTAAAAGTCATGATTTATTGAGTAATCCGTGGCACACACTAACATGGGGGTCGTGGCTTCAAAGGCTGGAATAATAACATCAACTGGTCTACTGGTTTTCATAGAACGAATGCCCATATGCTTTTTGATCTCGTGCCAAAGCAGAGCAGCACTCTGAAAACGAGAAGAGGTCATCGGTTGGATGTGCTTAGGAAGGCCATTAGGAGGTTAACTACCCGGCTAATATAATTTCAACTGTTTAAATTCATGATAAGGAACCGCTGTTCTTTGATGTGTAATGGGAAACACCTGGCTGCATCTGCCAAGAGCAAATCGGCCTCCATGTCTCCGACTGCAGCACATAGGGAAAAGCTCCTGATTATATTGAAACATGGAAGCAAAGATCATCTATACAAAACATGATGCATTACAAGCTGCACCAATGGTATTAAATGGAATACACTTCTTGTCTCTAACTGAGTCCTGAAATATTTATCGTCTGAATGGAATGATGGAATGAAAGCAGATTGAGTTGTGAACAAAACCAGACTAGATAAAGTACAAATTTAATGTTGGTGCCATATTTTGTCACTTGTTTTGATCTGCTATTATAATATTTTTAATACTATTATAGAGCATGTTGAAAGAGAAGTCTGAATTGCCATGACTGTGTTGCCTAGACAGAGACAGGTCTAATTTTCTCCTGGTCTGTCTGAAAAATGCAATTTTAACCAGGAGAGACAAGTTTGAGAGAAAAGATAATTTATTATGACATAAACATTGATAAGCAACTTGACAGAGAGTCTTTGGCGTTTTGGACTCTGGGGGGAGACGACATGGTTGAAGAAATACAATCTGAGCACTTTTCAAGCACTTTACAAACAGAGCGGGTCTAGACTGTACTATACTATCTTTAAAAAAGACTGATAGAGGCCCAACAGTTCTCATCACGAGCAAGCACTTGGCGATGGTGGCGAGGAAAAACTTCCTTTTAACAGGCAGAAACCTCGGACAGAACCATGCTCAGTGATGGACAGTCATCTGCCACGACTGGTTGGGCTGAAAGAGAGACAGAGAAACACACGGGGGGAAGGGAGGACATGCAATACTAGAAATCCATACATGACGAAAGTGATAATAACGAAATTGAACGAAGACGTGTGCAGTCAGAGGCCTGCAAACAGGGGTCCGGACTCTGCAGCTCCAGTGATGCACGGACTCTTAGATGTGGAAAGGGTGACTGTCTCCTGAACCCAGACCGGGATCTGATTCCATGGGAGAGGGTGGAGGGAGGACAATACTTCCAAGGCAAGGTGGTGATGGGGAGGTGGAGGGGTGCACAGATCATCATGGATGGGAGAGAACAGCTGTAGAGTCAGCTGATTGCGAGTGACCTCCCGGCGGGAAATGAGCATGAGCATGCGCAGTAGGAAGATGAGAAATAGATTGTGGGTTAGAAGCATAGATGTCTTTCTGGCTGAACTTTCGCTAGAGCTTCATTATAATGTTCAGAAGATACGTGGCTTGTGAAAAGTTTGCTTACTAGTCATACAACATCAAATTAGACTGTAGAGGCAAAACCTCAAAGTCTTTTCAAATTAGCAAAAATAAGTTTTGTTGCTTATAAAATCAAACTTTATTTAAGAGAATACGTTATTTCTTCTTTCAATAGTTAGCCTTGCTTTAAATGGCTTCACACCAAGCAGAGTCCTACACTTAGGCAGCAGCAAAACAATCAGGCAAATCATTAATATTTTTTATTGTATTTAATATAAAATACCAAATATACACTTTATTACATTTTGAGTAAACAGTATTATATTTTTAAAAAGCATGCTGTCTCTCTAGGACAGTTTAGTGTCATCAGGGCCTTAGTGAAACAGTCTCTTTGAGTCCATAATATGCAGAAAGCAGTCATTAAAGAAGGCATGCAGAAGATATTCACATTAGAAAATGGCGCTTAACATGAAACACATGCTCTTAAAAAACACACGCTCCTGAATGAAAACAGCACCAGCAAATGGCTTCTGGTGACAGTGGAAAGTCACAGTGGGGAACGATCTGAAGGTCCTGTGGTGAATTACATAAATAATTAAGACTAAGTACAGCAAATGGAATTTCTGAACATGAAAAGCAGAAAACAAAAGCGTGAGAAAAATAAAACATGTCTGAGCTGATTTGTGCTTCTGCAGGAATCATTACACAGTACTAATAATAGCATTCATATAAATACAGTCCTTGATGCATTATGCTACATTTGTTTAAATAAAAATCCATATTTGAGCTTTTTTATGACATAATTTTATTTTTTATTTTTTTTTACAAAAATCTGTTTAACTTGTAGGCTACTCACTACAAAAATCAAGCAGCTTAAATGAGTAGTTCAAAAGTTGCGAATTCAGAGTTAAATCAGAAGATTGATACAAGTCTCAGATCTGTTCATTAAATATGAAGCTACAGCCAGAAGATGAGTTTTTTTTTTTTTAGCTCTTTCTCCATTTCCAGTATTTATGCTCAGCTAAGCTAACATGTTGTAGCTTCATATTTAACAGACATGACAGATTGGTATCAGTCCCCTCATGTAATTCCTGGCAAGAAAGCAAATAAGCATCTTTTCCAACTGTCTAACTTTAAAAATCAAACCAATGAAACGAGTCCATCATATAAATGGCTTGACATCTGGTCTACTGGACTGGAAACCATATAAAACAACACAATAAAATTCTGTTATTCTAATGTTATGCTGCCACCCACAGGATCGACACTCCGCTTCCTGTTTGGTGGCTGATCTGATTGACCCGCCCACGTACACAGTCCAGAGTGAAGAACACCGCTGTGCCGTTATGGACCTGGAAGGACGCCCGCAGGCTCACCCTGGCCCAGCGGCTGCCCTCAGGCATCTGACCGCCCACCTGCTGGGCCACAGGGACGGGTCGCGCTCCCTCTGCCTCCCGCCCTCCTCCTGTCTCCTCTGGATCACTTCGCCTGAGAAGAGTCACCTTGACCAGGTTGCAGGAGTGAATGAGTTTGAGATCCAGAGCCACGCTGGCTGTGCCGCTCTCCCTGAAGACAAAATCCCGTCTCTGATCCGCAGACCCCTTCCCCACAAGCCCCATCTGAGACACCTGAGCACTGCTCTGACGGAAGAACAGGGGTTTGTTTCGAACTGCTCCTGAGGGGAGGCCGGTGTGAGCCACGGAGGCAGACAGAGAGGAAGAGATAGCAGCGGGGACCCAAACCAAGCTAAGGATGCTGATGCCTGTCTCATCACCAAAGAAGCGCACGTTGCACTGAGCAGGAGAGAGGATCTCGAAGCCCAGTGTGTCCCCAGGGCTAACAGCAGTTGCTCCTGACAGAGATATGGACGTGTCTCGATAGTGGACACCTGGTTTGAAGGTGCGACACAGCTCCATGCCGGTTCCATTATGGTTGAGGTATGCCAGCAGCTGGAAGCCCTCGCTCACACACGCCTGACCCATGGAGTACACCGCCTGCTGAAATACAAAACGCACGGTGCCACTTTCTGCGAAACGGATCCCACGGCCGTCGTGAGTCAGCCCTACAACGTAAGGGTCAGAGGTGGAGGTGGTGCGGAAGACCGGGCGGTAGTTTGTGTGGTAGTGCGGGGACACGGTGGCCTGTGCCGTCATCGCAACAGCCCCGGTGTCATGAGAGAGCCAGAGGAGACTGAGCGGAGCTGCTGATTGGTCGTACAGCTGCAGACCTTCACTGCTTTGGTTACAGTGGTGGCTGGCACTCCGGAGGAAGATAGAGATGATGTGACCTGGGGCGACCTCTGCTACCCCGCTGATGCTGACGCTCTGTAGCGACCTTCCCTCCTGCTGCTCCACCCTAACACCGCTGAGGTCGCGACCTTCAGAGCCGTCTGTGCTGTTCATACGCAGACACACCTGGATGAAACTGCGACAGCCATGGCTCACCGAGAGATTCTCGTCCAGCCAGACCAGACCGTGCTGCCTGAGCACCAGGCGGCCGTCTTCAGCTGACACCAGACCTGCATCGCCTCTTCCCCGGATTTGCAGCTGGACACTAGGGAAGGCATGATCCAGGGTGTGGCCTTTAGCACCAGGCAGTCTCACGTCTCCAGCCCAGGCGAGAGAGAAAGTGCTGTCACCAACAGCAGGGCTGGAGCAGATGACATCTGTGGTGAAGGTACAAGGTGAAGCCACGGGCTCCCCATCGCACTCATTACAGGCCTGACACTCATCCAAGTCCGAGTTGTAGAAATAGCCATGGCCGCACATTCCTGACTTGGCATCTCGCTCTGTCATGCCCTGACACCTGAATCCACCTGATGATTGGGGAAAATGAGATGAGTGTTAGCTTAAAACTTACTTCAATGTCTGAGACCACAGTCTTCAACTATGAATAATCAGGCAGTGCTTCAACAAATGGCAGTGTGGGAATGTTGGCAATTGCAAAAGTTGTTGTACAGTTTTAGAGAAACTGGAGCTGTCTCATACCTGGAGTATTAAGACACTTCTGTTGATCTCCACACAGATCAGATATTTCAAGGCATTCATCTCTGTCCTGTGATGACGAAAAAAATGACATTTGAATCGGTTTTTAAAATATTAAGTCTGCTATAATTAATACTTGACTACTCATAAAATATGACTACTTTTCTGTGAAACAGTTTGCTCATAGAGGTGAACCCAAGGAAAGTCACCTTACTCTGTAGTTCCAATCAGCCCCACAGAGATTTATAGGGTCCTTCAGCTTTGTTTTGTTTTTTTGGCCCGCAATTTACTATTGTACTGTAATTTGTCATTTCAACTTAAAGGGTGGCAGTGTTGTGTTTATAGCTTGCTTCCACTGCCCTTAATTGGCCAAAAAAATCAGTTACTACAGGTTTAACCATGTGATCAACAGATCACCAAAGTGCATTGGCATCTAAGGGGGTTCAAATTTAAATCGGCTTTATTATCCTGTCGCCTGCTTCCTGTTTCTATATATATTCTTCTTTTGAGCATATAAGTGGTCAAAGAGTGGAAACTAATTAGTATCTGATATATCTCAGTGCTCCAACAACACAAACTTTGTTTTTTCTCCCATGCTTTAAGTTAAAGTTATGTCATAGTGTATGAGTAAAGTTTATGTCCACAAGTTAAACTGTCATACTATGAAATGATAGTAGTGCTAACCTGGCAGATTCTGTCTGCGTGGACGGAACACTGGGCGACCAGGAAGAAACCTGCCGGACAGATGGTACATTTCTCACAGCGAGGATGACCACTGCTGAATCCACAGTACTCATCAGGCCCGCAGCTCCCACAGGCCAACAGGGAGCGACTCACCTGATGGCATCAAACATGTCAATGATCAGAGAGGAATTGAACATCGCAGCCAGGTCACATGAAGAGAGCAGCTAATCACATGTCATATTTTGCATTTCTACTTGTCCAATCTGTTTAATATATTGACATGAGATATATAGTTGAGAAGGACTATGTTTATGTTGAATTAGATTATGTTTTGTTAAAATAAAATAAAAATATTAACTTTGAGTCATGAATTTTAGATTATTGGATTAATGATTTATTGATCCATTAATGATGATGTAGTATCACACTGAGGGTCAGGTTGTTGTTTTTGTATACTACAGCCTGAACACACTTGCTCAGCCTTGATTCCTGATCCAGTGTGCAGCTCACCTCCATCACACTGGCCTCCATGTCCACCTTGTGCAGAGAGAGAGCCTGCTGAGCTTGGTGGGCTCGAACCTGCCCACTCAAGGTTTCCATGTGACTGTCTAGCTCCCCCTGGAGGCTCTGGAAAGATATTTGTTTGATGCTGTCCATCATCATGTTGTACTGAGCTTTGACCTGGAAGTGGAGCCACAAAATGTAGAATGAAGAATGAAGATTTTTTTAAGTGTCATAGTAATAATCATCATAACATGTTATATGAATACACAAACTAAACTACAAAATGTCCAAAATTATTCACTGCAGCCCCTGATAGTGATAGCCCCTGATACTCTGTAGTTCTCTGTAATAATTTCAGTCCCTACAGAACAAAAGCCTCCTTTGATCCTCATAATTCATAGATCTTCCACATGGAGATCAGTTGTCTCGGCTAATAAATGAAATCTTCTATAGGTCTGGTATTTTCAATCCACCTAATCTAAAAGAAAAATCTAATAACTAGCCAATAACAAAACCACCCACTATTTTCATTTTATCCATCATCATCATCATCATCATCATCATCAGTCTTACTTGCTCCATCTGCTCATACATCCTCCTCTGTTGTTCCATTATGTCTCTCTGCTGGTTGACAAGCGTCCCCTGCTGCTCACTGAGGAGCCTCTGCAGCTCCTTGACCTCGTCCTGCTGGCCCCTGAGGGCCTCAACCAGCTTCTCCTGGCCCTTGGAGAGCTGCAGCTGCAGCACCAGAGCGTCCTCGGAGGGGACCTCGTTGGCCCCTGTGGCACAGACAGACGACAGTTAAAGGGATGGTGGCTGTCTTGGATGAGATTGGGTTATTTTATTTTCCATATTGTGCCTGATACTGACCTGGTTTCATGTCACATGTCAGCTGTATCCACGCGCCACGTTCCGACCCAAAGTCTGGCAGCTCGTCCAGAAACTGCGCCGCTCTGTCGGTCACATGAACCGGAGAGGAGCCCCCTCTCCCGTCGTCTCCGTGCGCACTGCAGCCCTCTCCGACGCACGCCTTGGGCTTCTGGCGCATCCTGGAGGGGAGTTTACACCCGATACCTTTGCACTCCCGTGATGCGCTGTCATCACCTGCGGGGTGGTGAGAGACGGTGGTGGGGCAGGTCCCGCCGGCGCAGCCAGGGTGGAACACCTCGGCCGTGATGGTCCTCGGGTTGGTCCTTCTTGTTCCATCCGCCTGCTGCGCAAAGCCTCCGTGCTGAGGCTGCAAGACGGTGTAGGGTGCCAGGGGCGCACTCTGGGCCTGGTGATGACTGAGGAGAGCATCCTGCTGGTAATTCGGGTAGACCTGTCCCTGCCTGGGCTGTGCGGGGTGGTGGAACTGCCGGCGGGACACCGGCGTCTCCGTGCGCCCCTGGCACTGCGCTCCGACGCACGGTCTCCTCCAGTCGTGCGCGGGGACGCAGCGGGTCCCCCTGCAGCTCTCAGACACGCTCTGAGCTCCACTGAGAAGAGATGATCCACAGAGCAAAAACACGACACACAGACGTGCCATGCTGCTGTGCTGAGAAGTGAAACTGGAAACAGGCCATAAATGAATGGGGCTCATGTTTGCGCATCAATCCTTCAGCCCTCTTGATTGATCATCTCAAGAAAGAAAAAAAAAACAAATTAATAAATGTCCACACACTCCACTGCTAACTGATGTGGAACAAGTGAGAGCACAGACCTGCAGCCTGTCTCCCCTGGTCCTGCCCCCTCTGCCCCTGCTGGAGATGCTGCGTCTCGCCCACATGTGGCGCTCACTGCTCCTAATTGGCAACAGGCTTTGCTCCTAGTCTTAAATTAACCCGTAGCTTTCCCGGACATACCACTCTGCAGAGTCACTCCAGCCCCACTGAGGCTGTGCATGTGGTACATATTTGGATTATTTTAATGTTATTTCTACTCTCACACTCCTTCCTTGTAGTTTTTTATATGTGACACAGTTACCAGAGCTTCATCTCCACATGGTCCAGTGGAATTTCAGGGATTTGGTTTATAGAGTTTTTCCACTTGTTATAGTATTATTCAAACCCAAATAGCTCTTTCCCCCCTCTTCTTTCAGTTCATTTTGATGACAGGATCAGCCCTGCGGTTTTTTAATAAGCCCTGTCGGAATTAAAAAATCTCTGCTTTATGTGCTTCATAAGCTTTGATCTCTTCCTGTAGCACTGGATTAGGGGGCACTGGTGGGACTTTTAACACACACAGCTCTGTGATATTGTAAAGTCAGAGTCTCTCCTGTAAAATGCAATCTCTATTACAGTTTATGGCCACACTCTCATTTCCCTTCCCTGACCCAGAATGGCCTTGATTAAAGCTCTAACCCACATTAGAGACACTTAAATGTTTCCCTCTCTTGTCATTTTAATGGCAGAGTGGAACTCACACACAAACGAACACACACACAAACACACACACACACACACACACACACACACACACACACGCACACACACACACACACACACACACACACACACGCACACACTGAATGTAAGCATCTTCCACCTTTTAGCAGGAGTTTGTTAAGAATCATTCACAAATGCCTATAAACAGTCACATGATGAATATATTGAGTTGTGAATTTGGGACTTTCCTAAGAGACTGTTTTTTATCAGTCATGGCTGGAACTGCAATGTTAACACACACTCATACGCAGCAGGTGATGGCAGGGTCGCACTTAGACATAGTTACTAATTTACTCCTTTAGGGCAAAAGTGAGACCACACATGCTGGTGAGTGCAGCTACTGACATCAGCTCTGCGCTCAAGAAGAGGCAAACTGTCCACTGGGACCATATGTCACAAGTCAGTTCACGTCTGTTTGCGCTGCTGTTTTTACACTACAGGACTTCACACATTTCTTTCAGCGTCTGCACTTTTCATAGTGATGCTATTATCAGTGTCAGTATCTCGCTCTGTGTGCTGCCACAACAATATGATGTGTTATTCAAGTATGACTCTTACACTGCTTGTGTATTTTCAACACTCGGCTGAAGTAGTTTATTTTATTTCTCTCAACACATTATACTGTTTTACACATTGAATAATACATTTACAATGATTTGATTTCAGAAGACAATAAGTGGCACAAGAGCATAAACACATCTCAACACTGAGAGGTTTCTGTTATTTAGTCCTCCCTCGCTGATATAAACACCTGAATAACACAACTGCACAGCAACACAAACTTCTACAATGACCGTACAGTTGAAACAACACCTCTTGAAAACAGTTGCAACAAAAACTGAAAATTATAACCTTCATGAAGGGAAGATTTAAAACCGCGATGGACCGTTGTAACAGACTGCCTTTGTCTTCATATTTATGAGCCAGTTATATTATTTTAAAATGTATATGGTAACACTCCTTTTTTCTGTATTTTCCAGCTGATTCAATCTTGTTTCTTTCATCAAAGCCTGTAAGTTGTTACTTTATTTTATGCTGCAATAAGTGACCCATGTGTTTAATGGCCCTGGAAACTCACGCAAGTGTTTCCAGTTAAGCTGATTGATTAGACCTCGTTAAGGTCGGCCTGGTTTGTGTGTGTAGCACTTTTCAACAACATGGCAACGCAAAGTGCTTTTTACATTAGACACTGAAAAGGCATTAGTATGAGATAGAGAATGAACACAGGGTGAAATAAATAGACATGTGAAAAGGATTTAAAAATAAGGATGAGGACAAAAATGAGCTAAATTGATCAAAACACATAGTAAACAGGAGAATAAGAAAGTATGAGGTAGAGTGAATGAAGAGTTCTGCATATAATTTTAAAACTGGCAAAGAGAAAAGTTTAAGTCCAAATCTAAAAGAACTGAGAGCTGGAGCAGAAAGTTTGCAAACTCCCTCTTCTTGATCACAAAGGTGTAATACATCTCTTGACAGGTGCAACAAAGCTAACAGACGAGAGGAGGAGGTGTCAATCAGGTCTAATCAGGCAGGAACACCTGTGTTAGTCTCTAGCATGATCACACAGGGCTTTGACAACTGAACAGAAGAGGCAGATACATCATGGTCATTTGCAGCAGCACATCACTGCAGATATGGAGCATAATTAGAAAAGTAAAACCTCACTCTGCTTTACCAGAGAGACACTTCCTGATTTCACAGGAAGTTCAGCTTATATATGTGCAGGGGCAGTGCAGGCAATGTCAAGTGTGTGAGAGGACTTATAGGCTGACCCTTGAGCGTTTCATGGGATGTGAAAGAGACAGCGAAGGTAAGACCACTGACACTTTTGATATGATAGTAAAAGATTCTTTTTTTTGTTTGAAGTGATGGCTCGAGGCTGAATCAATGAAATGCAAATATGCTCTGTCACATCTGGATTGTTATTATCCAAAAAAAATACACAGTGTTTTCCTCCCTCCTGTTAGTCTCTTGAAGAGTTAAATACTTGAGCAGCCACATCAGCTTTGTTTAGGACAAACACATGTCCTCTGAGAGCAGCCAATGGACGGTTGTGCAACTAATTAGAAAACAGTAAGAAGCTCTCCGCCACAAGAAAAGAGAAAACATGTTGCTTTGCTGTCAGCAGGCAATGCTTTCTGATTCCCTTCATGCATATAAGTCTCAATAAATCGCTTTCTGTGCTCGGGCCTTTGGCTCGTCGGCCTCTCAGCCAGGCCCGCCTGTCTCCTGGCGGCGTCTTGTTTCCGTTGATGTGCGAGACCACAGTGGGAGAAGCAGCAGTGATCTTACATGCCTGATGAGTGCGTGGAATTCATAAGCAGATGTGGTTTCTTAGATGAGCACAACCTCATTCTAATACAGCATCACCGACAAACACCAGTAATTAATATTGAAAGTAGATGCAGTGACNTTTTGCTGCTGAAGACCCAGATATTTCCCTTGTGAGTTGACAGAGACCAAAACAGAGCTGAGAGTAGAGGCCAGGTGGCCAGAAACACGACTGTAAACGAACGGTAATGTTGCCTCATGACTGCTGGAGGTCGAAAGTAACACCTGTGCCAACATGTTCGCCACAGTTCGGCAAGTTAAAGGCAATAAAATTTTGATGTCGTGTTTATAGCTTTTGGCCAAAAAATCAGTTAAAGCAGGCGTAACAAGAAAACAGGAAATGAAGATTGGCTTCAGTGACCGAAACACACATACAAACGGCTGCTCGAATGAGGATTTAGTTGTATTTCGAGTCACAGGGGGTTGGAGCCTTTCCCAGCATGCACTGGGAAGAAAAGTGAACACTGAGACATGTGAAGTTTAATATGGCTAATGAATGGCAGAATTAAGCTTTGAAACATAACACAACAACTTAATGAGATACAGAGGAGAACGAAAACAAAGCGCGTACAATAATTAAAAAAAAAAAAGTGATTTCATGAAACATAATCAACGCCAGAGGTGAGAAGTTGTTTGCACATGAGGGAACAGACGCAGTATGGATGAAGTTCAAACATGTGCCATATTCATATTATTATGATTGAGGTATATTTGTATACATGTGAAATTATATGCAGACAAAGTCCACATCAGGAAACACTGCAAACAAATACTGTACTATGAGTTTAAATGTCAGAGATGGTTAGTTCATGTCGGCAGTCTGTTGTGTACATTGTGTTAGACAGTTCTTCATGTGCGCTTCCAGATATTTTGCTTGTTGTAGAGCTGCTCCGTGTCCACCTTGTCTATACTAGTGTACGTCAAGTGGGTTGATAAGTTAACATGCAGACAAGAAGCAAACACGCTGTATTAAAATCTGACCACCAATACAAACTTCTTCATGTGTTGTTTCCTCTGTCTGCATGTATAGTTTCTGTGCATGCTCCTGTGGCTTTACACTATATTAATATCTACTGTTAATGATAAAAGCACATAGCAACGGTCTCAAAGAGTTGGCAAGAGGCACACGGCTCATTCTTCACTTTGCTTTTTAAGCTGCTCCACATGCGAGTTGTATTTTTGACCCTAACGCTGGCGAGATGCCGCCTCCATATGGACAAACCCAGACACTGAGTTCCACAAAAGTTTTGTGTCTGATGAAAGTCTTTGATCTAGACAGAGGTCTTTTTTTTCTGAAATGATCAGTTATTAATGCAATGAATGTGAATGGGATGCGAATGTGCCATTTCAAATCATGCTGATTGTATCTTTGATTTTTTGGTCACATCTGAAAGGGAGCAGTCTTTATATTAAAATAAAATAACATAAATAATTTTAAAAAAGAAACAGTAAAGCAATTTAAAGCTGCAGTTTGTGTGAAATTATTTCTGAATCGTGAGTTGACCCAAATGATGCAGAGGAGGTTTAAAATCATGTTATCGAGTGCTGTGTTCTCTAAGCGCCTCACTCCACAGTTTACTGATGATGAGGTTCATTTGTTTGTTGGATAGTGATAAAAACACCTCATGTGACCCCAGAGCAACGTGGAAACCATTTCAACCTGCTGCACAGGCCGCTTTGTCACTTCACAGAGTCGATGCAATGACAGCGCTTGTGATTTTGAACATATTTAGAAACGGAGATCGCATTTCTGTTTTGTTTCCGTTGACTGATGAAGCGGTCTTTGTGTATTGTTTATCTGTTTTTACAGCCATGACAGACAGATCTAAACTGTGTATATGTGCACACATGCGTCCAAGGGTGTTTGTGTCTTTGTATCATGCCACAAAAATGTTCTGTGGAGGTGTTTTTGCAGACCTTTTAATAGAGTTTATTTCCCAACCTTTCCACTTGCCAAACTGTGTCATGGTCATGGTACCGTGACCTGGATGGCTGAGAACCTTCACAGAGGAAATTATCAAAGGTATCACAGTTCCTGATGTTACTCTCATAGTCTTATAAAATACTTTCTACATTGAGCTTGATCCCTTGTTTTGTCCCACCATCCTCAGATGGACGACATAGATGCCATGTTCAGTGACCTGCTTGGAGAGATGGATCATCTCTCACAGGTGAGTTGTATGACAGTGCTGTGAGCTAAATGCTAATGTTAACATTCTTGCTGTTAATGACAATAGCATGCAATAACATGATTCACCATTGTAGTTTAGGCACTACACAAAGTAGTAGTAGAGCTGATGGGAAAATCATTAGTTTGATATTTTGTCATAATCCAAAGTGTTGGACAGATTCAAATTTTGACCCGATCATGACGCTATGAAAAGTAATCACAATTACGACTTATCCTAATGGGAATAGGAATGTCTGTTCATAAGTTTATAGTTTTAAAGTATCTGACACAAAGTCAAACTTGTTGACCTTCTGCTGATGCAACAGAAAAAGTTAAAGGATTCCCAGATTCATTAAGATTCATCCTCTGAGAACCATGACCGTCGTACCAAATTTTATGACAACAGTTGTTGAGATCGTTCAGTCTGCACCCGAATGGTGGACCAACGATCCTGCTGCTGCTAACGTGGCCAAAAATACACTGCACAACATTATCCCATTATGCATTAGTACATTTCATCTGGAACTGCGCGAAACAATGTGATATCAGACATCTTGGATCGCATGCTTTCTCAAAACACAACCAGATGAGCCGAGACTCTTCCACTCTCGCTGAACGTTCCTATCAGCGCTTTTGAAGTAGGAACAGGTTACAAGAAGCGAATCAGACAAATCGCCCAATGTTTACCTTGCTAATCTGGACGTTATCTGATTACGCGTGGCAGCCTTTGTTTTGAACCCGAGCGTCGGGCAGAAAAATTTAAGAGACGTGAAGTCATGGCATCTGGATTGAGCCGCGGGGAAGTCACCGCAGATTCCCTTAAGCACACATAAGCTGCTCATCACACAACTCGCGGCTCGCCAAGAAAAATATTACACACTTCTAACTGATGCAACGTCAGCCCGAGGCCCAATTCATTACTGACATTTCAAATTTCTCCACGTAGGATAAATGAGTGCAGCCCTGAGAATGGGATCAATCCTAAACATGACGTCAAACAGAGCAGACAAAAGGCTCTATGCTGAGTGTCACTTTGGCATGCGTCTGCCTGGAAAACCACAGTGACAGACATCAATCTGACTATTACCAGAACATCATCAAAGCTATGATCCTCTCTGAGTCTGAGCAACAAGAGGATTTAAAGTAATTCTGCTTATTGCCTTGATTGGGTCCATTCTCCTCCTTGGAGCCAGACGACCATAGGAGTGTTTTCTATCCCTGATTTAAGGAGCTCGGAGGTGTCATTTAAGCAGCAGCCCCAGCATGACGACATGTGTTTTCAGGCTCAGTCATCAGGGTCGAAGTGCGTGCTGGCAGGCGTGATTTGTGTACAGGTTGGCCGCCTGCCCGGCTTGTTTATAGAATATGACAGTGCAGACGAATGTTAACAATTAAAATAATGCGGTTTTGGATATCAGCCCTTTCTTCTATGTGACCTTCAAGTTCTTTAATAGACACACAGATTCACTGGGGGTCTGGACGCATACAGCCCGCTCCAAAAAAAAGAAACCTTTGACAGATCAGTTTTTTTAAATGAACCGACATATGACTTATTGTCTATGCATGCGGCAAGCTGAGAGCAATGTGTTCCCTATTACTGTTATAGCTTGAAAACAGAGCATGATAAAGTGCAGAGAAACAAAGTCACTGATAAATAACAGGCGCGTGTAACATAATTAAACATCAGTTCAGAGCAGTTCAGTGTGGCCCACTTTGGTTTTCGTTATCTGAGGCTTCAAACTGTAGCTTCTGTGTAATATACCATTAATTTCATCAATTAATTTTTCACAACTGTCATTCATGGGTGTGGACAAGGCGACAAGACATCAATAAAATGTTGTTAATTGCAGAGTTTAGTGCCTCCAGTGGACGCAGCAGATGTGGAACCTCCACAGAGACAGGGCAGCTTCTCCATCGGCTTCACAGATCTAAATGGTAAGTCCTCATCATCCCAAGCAAGACTGGTAGATAAAGCTTCCATTTCCAGATGTTCCAGCAATGTTACACAGGCAAGAGTCACACTGCCCTGAAAATAAGTGCGAGGCAGAAGGATGCCAGACGTGAGGAGGCCTTCCAGAGATAAGCTTCGTTCTGGGAGATGGGTAGTGACTGTTTTCCTGCAGCAGAAGGTCGTTCCAACCTCCAGAAACCAGGTGGAGATCATCAGTTTGGGAAATGGAGGAAAGTGGATTGTTGTGACACGACTGTAAAAACACCAAATTCCTTGGCATCAATAAGGATTACAAGCTGTTAGGACTTAGGAATATAAATAAATTAGATACATAAATAAATGAAATTAAGTTACGAGTGCAAACAGCTGCATAGATTTGCTAAAGGAATAGTTTGACATTTTGAGGAACACACGTATTGGCTTTGTTGCCGAGAGTTGGATGAGGAAATCAATTAAAGTCTGTCCATTAAATATGAATCTACAACCAGCAGACAGTTAGCTTAGCTTAGCATAAAGATAGGCAGTCCAAGGGTCTTGTCGTCAGTATGAGTTTGAGACATCCAACTCAGGGATGTCACTGCCCCTGGCCAAGAAATTTTCCAGTCCTCATAACACATGTGTCTTTATTCACTTTGGTTTTTGTATGGATTTAACAAACAAGTCATGTAATGTGTTAGTTGGTTGGTGAATCATGAGTTCAGATCTGTTATTAGAAACGATGAGTTGACTAAATGTGAAGCGCTCGTTCCCCTACTTCATCAAATTACTGTATGTTGGTGAGATAGCGTATACCCAGCATGGAACACAAGCACAAATTCAAAGTTGAACAAACTCAAAAGCCTAAGATAGTTTGATAGATTGTCTAACTCAAAATTTAATTAAAGTCTTGTTCCTTGATCTCAAGTTGTTAATTTTTACAATGCAGCTTAATAGATGTGATGACTTTGCTGAATGAGAAACAGTATTTAATGTTAGGATTTCTTTCTCACACATCTTCTGTGAGTCGTGTCTTTGTAATGACAGAGTTGTTGTCTTATGTTTCCCAGCTTCAGTGAGAGCTTGCCATAACAACCACAGTCTGATCTGTTGGTTATTGTGCAGCTTCACTGCAGCAGATGGCCGTTAATGTTGTTCAGTGGTGCCTCATCAGCACGAGGGAGCCGAAAGCACAGCTGTTTCATTTTGCCCAAACAAATTAATCCAGTCCCGGGAACTGACTAGGGTTCCCTCTCTAACCTTTAGGCCACAACTGTGCCCTTGTCTCCTCACAGAGTCTCTTAATGAACTGGAGGAGCACGACCTGGATGCGCTGGTGGCCGACCTCGGATCAAAACCAGCCAAAAATACCTGCGGCAGTGCAGATACTCAAAGTGGAACATCAGCTGTGACTCATGAGCGTGAGCCAGCCGATGCCCTGCCTCCACCATCAAACTCTGCTGAATCATCTGTAGAGCAACAGGTGGTGATCTACAGTCACTGATCATAAAAGTTAAGTGTAATCATTAATAATAAAATAATTAAGTGTAATTTCATGACAAAATGATAGTTGTCGTCATTTTATGATTCCAGCAAGAACCCCAGACAAAGGCAGACAAGATTAAACTGGCCCTGGAGAAGCTGAAAGAAGCCAATGTAAGGAAGGTAAACTCGGCTGTTTTTGTGTGTTCTCTTCACCATGCAATTACACAGTCATAGTAAGTGAACTTGCTTCATCTCCAAGTTGATAGTAAAGGTGCTGATGAGCGACGGCAGCTCCAAGGCACTGATGGTGGACGAAAGACAGACTGTCCGGGAGGTTCTGGACAAGCTGTTTCAGAAGACGCACTGTGGCGACGGCGTCGACTGGAGCCTGTGTGAAACCAACCCCGAGCTGCAGATCGGTGAGACGAACACACACACATGCTGCACATGCATTCAGATCACAAGCCGCTCCACAGAGGCAGGAGACACTGCCGCACACGTGTTTCAGGAATGAAGATTGACACACACGTTCAAAGGCTGCTTTCTCGTCGTCTCAGAGCGAGGCTTTGAGGACCACGAATGTTTTGTGGAGTCACTGTCTGCGTGGACCCGCCACAGCGAAAACAAAATCTATTTTGTGTCCAGACCTCAGAAGTATGTGATGTTCAAAGACCCTCAGGTGAGTATGAGCAAATAACTATGCATTAATTTTGTCACCCAAGTTTGATTACATGATTCAAATTGAACTACGTTTTTCTCCGCTTGAAGTTGTTTTACATGTGGAAAAAGAAGAAAGAGTGTTTGAGTGGGATTAACAAACAAGCCAAACAACTCTTACTCCAGGTCAGTTACTGTACAACTCTCGCACACATTTGAAATATTTTAGATCTTTCTGTCGCCTTTGACGCAGTCGATCACGCCATCCTGTGTATTAAGGATGAATGGGCCCTTCTGTGGTTTACCTCCTACCTCCAAGAGAGATCAGTGGAGCACTGCAAGGCTCCATATTAGGCCCTATTTTATTTATCCTACATACTGTGTATATACTCTCTTTCCTACCATTGTAATAAAGACATAACCCATCTGAATAATTTGTCACTTTTATTTTACAAATTATTACAAATTACAAATAGTCTCATCTCTCTATTAACCACTTCGGTCAACATTTTTGTTTTGAAATGTTCTCTATAAATACAATGTGCTGACTTGATAAAGAGTTTTAAATATTGAAGCTATCATTTTTTTTCTCTGCCCTGTGGTAATTTCTGTTTTGCATCTTTGACCTCTGACCCTGCAGGAGCATTTTGGAGGTTCAGCTCTGATTGTTCCTGATCTTGAGGGCACTCTGTACCTGAAGGAAGATGGGAAAAAGATTTGGAAACCTCGCTACTTTGTTCTCAGGGCATCTGGCATCTACTATGTACCCAAAGGAAAGACAAAGGTTTGGCAGATCAAAGTAGCTTTTGAACAAGCAAAACATTTCATTTTAAGTTCAAGCATGTTCATGGTGGACTGTTGAACCCCATTGTAGCTCTAGAGACAACAGGTAGGAGAGATTATATTTAGCAGCATGTGGGTGAAATCACCTCCCCACACACTAGCCTAGAGGAAATCCTGGTGTGTTATTGTTATGACAGTCAAACTATTAAATACTCAGTTAAGGTTGTGGTTCATGAGGTAATTTTTGGAAACATGCACATAAGAAAAAAGGTAACCCACTTTATTTACATCTTATTCACCTTCACTCACTTCTTAGCGAGCAGCAGCTGTGAGGTGTTTAAACTTAGAAACTTAGAACAGTTAAAATCATTGGCAGGTTTTTCACGTAGACTAAAAACAATTTTCTTGTTGATTAGAGAATAATTAGAGAAAAAAGAAAAAAATGGACAAGATATGTATGGCATCATTCCTACTGTTACACTCTGCAGGATTTTCCTAAAAAACCTGCCCTCTGTCTTTATTTTCTTATTTTCTCCTCATTCTTTCTGGGCGTCAACCTTTGTGCAGTGGGTGTGGAGCCCCCAGCCAATAGTAGAGCACAGGATGTGAGGTCGGGACTCTAAACGTAACATAAACTAAAACGCAGCAACCAGCTTACATGGCTTTCTGTGTCAGAGATGTATAAAGAGCTGCAGGCCTGTGTGTGGTTGACTGAGCTGAGCTACACACACATACACACACACACACATATGCAGAGCAGAGAGGCAACAGCAGACAGGATGAAGCGTGCTTCAGCTGCATTCACACAATATAAAATCTGGTACCTTATACTGAACCTGATATTGACCTACTAACTACAATCTTAACTACAGCTACTGTCTTATATGTGTCATAGTTGTGCCAGTCTGGCCTCTGTTTAGCTTTTGTTTTTGTTTAAGCCTTAGTTTTTGACTGTCACTTTCCTGTCTGTCTGTCTTAGTTCCAGTCCGTCTCTGTCCTGTCATAGTCCCTTTTATGCCGTATTCCTGTTCATGTCTTGTATTTGTCCTGCTGTGTTTGGTATCTTAGTCTTAGTATCTTAGTTAGTTAGTTTATGCCTTAGTTTCAGTCTCTGTTGTAGTTTGGTCGTTTTAGTACTGTTCATGTCATTATTCTTTCAGTCCTGTCGGTCTCGTCCTAGTCTTGTCTTGTCTAAGTTCTGCTTGGCACTATTCACCTGCCATAGATTGTCACCTCAGGTCTCTGTACTTGTTTACACACCCTGCCTCTGCCTCACCTCACCTACCAGCCACCCCCACCTCATCTAATCACTTGTGTTGCAGCCAATCACCCATCAGGACTCTATATAAGCCAGTTCATTTCAGTCTGCCTTCGCCAGATTGTTTGTTCCTCTTGTTCTTGTTGTTTGTCATGCTTGTTTTTTTTTGTGTGTGCCACCTCGTTCCTTCATGCCCGTCAGTGCTCTCATCTTTTGGATCAGCTCTTAGTCTCCTTTTCTTAGTTTATGTTTGTGGATTTTTTGACCTTCCTGGACCCGACCCTGCCATGAGTTTTGTTTAAGATTTCTTTTGTCCCTTATTAAAGTCTTTACCAACCGCCCATTTCTGTGTGTTGCATTTGACTCCATACCCCACTCACCCTAACAATATGAAGAAGAGAATGAAGAGAGAGGCAAATTTGGAGGAATGGTGAGATATGTAAGAAGAAAAAGTCGATATCTGAAAGAATGAACAGTCCTACCATGTGTTTCACAAGACTTGTACCTGTCTTTGCTTGTTCCTCTGTCCGGCAGTCTTCCAGTGATCTCGCCTGCTTTGTCCACTTTGAAAAAGTCAACATCTACATGGCCAATAACTACAAACAGAAATACAGAGCTCCCACCAACTTCTGCTTCATACTAAAGGTGAGATCCACCAATGTGATCACCAAAGGTTTAATCAGATAAAGAAGACAGAAAACATTCATATAATGTTCCTGCTATGGACCAAACATAGAACAAATTTGTCCCAAGACTTTAATCTGCACCACTTTGAACAACAAAATCCCTGTAAATATTACAAAATTAACAACTAGTTCACTGGAAACAACAGCTGGTTTGATGAGAAGAGAGAGAAATATTAAAGCAGGCTGATGTCTCAAACAGTAGATCACCTGGATTTGCAAAATAGATTTTGATTGCAGACACTTTAGGAATTAGTAAAACTGACAGTCTCTCCACAACATTGTCAGAGATGTTTCCATTCATGTCTGTGTTTAAATATATGTTTTGCGCACTTACACAGTATACTGACGCTACATGCATCACATACCACATGAACACAGAGGTCGCGCCCTTGTGCTGACATTTCATCACCTCAGGCCGACCTGACCAGACAGTGGAACGACGTGTAGGTTGCTGCTGCTGCTGCCGCTGCTGGTGGACTTGTACATCTTATTTTTATTATTTTGCCAGTACGTCACACAAGTCCTTCTCAGCCATGAGAACCAGGACAAAGCAACAACTAAATGCTGCTTTAGTTTAGAACAACAATCATTGCCACATCAAGGTTTTGCTTTGTTTTATTTTCTTTTTTAATTAAATGAAGTTACTTGTTCTCAGTGAAAAGGTTTTGCTTCTGTTGTAACAGTTAAACCAATGTTATTCGTGCTTCACGGTCCACAGTGCAGTAACAGCTTGGTTTGGGCTGCCCTCTGCTGGCTGTGATGTGTACTACGAATACACTAACAGCAGACATGGAGTGGCTCTGAAATAGTTTTGTCAATCTGAGAAAATAACGGCAATGATGTCATAGTGATGTCATCATGGTTATCTCAGCTGGAACTTTAGAGATATAATAGAAATCCTGTGTTACAAACTGGGACTGTGGAGTTTGAAATATGTGGCCATTTACCAGGGACGAAGGTCTGCCTAGTAACACCACTGAGTTGCATTATCGGAAACATTTAGGATTAGGATAGGATAAATTTCTTTGATTGTCACTTTGATGAACGTTTGTCCAGTGCAATAACCCAGTAACATTCACCTGTAATATTACTTACCGTCATTGTTTATATACACACCATGGTTACACTGTAAATATCATCTGCCAGCACAAACCATACATACCATACATACTATGTATACTGCCATATCCACCTACCTCTTGTCTAGTATATACTGTATATTGTATATTTCTGCACATATTCTCAATACTCTGCAAGATTTCTGCATATTTTGCACTTGGCTATATATATGTATATATATTTGCACTATTATCTCAGGTTTTAGGAAAAATGCCGATGTTCTCCTAGTTGTACTGGTCTACTCTTTGTTGTTAATCTACTTATATCAAGTGAAACCGAAGTCAAATTCCTCGTATGTGTATGCATACCTGGCAAATAAAGCTGATTCCGATCAACGTTTAGGATTAAAGGTTCCTTTAACATTATTGTCCTGTCTGTCTTTCCCAGCATCCAAGCATCCAGAAAGAGTCGCATTACATCAAGTTCCTGTGCTGTGACAACGAACACACACTGCTGCTTTGGGCCAACTCCATCAGAATAGCCAAGGTCAGATTTAACACTGTCTGTTCGGCTAATCATTTTAATGGGAGCACAAATAAAAATGCAATTTACCTTCAAATTTGGGAATGTCGTGGACAAATGTGACAGTTGTGTGTCCTCTGTGTGTGTTCAGTATGGGACTGTCCTGTATAAGAACTACCAGGCTGCTATGAAGAGAGAAACTCTCCACTTTGCTGCACACACAGGTTAGTGTACACATTAGAACAGGGCTTGTATAAAACAGTCTTACGTATGGTCCTGAACAAAAAATGGTAAAAGCAAAATTACATCTTAAGGTCAGAATACTCCAGTCTCATTTAATTTCTGTCTTTATAGACAGTTCCATCAATCATGTTGAAGACCATCCACACGAGCCGCCACCTGACTTCATTCCTCCTCCTCCTCCTGGACCCTCACAAGTTTGAGATTTACTTTTTGCCTCCTGCTGTGAATCAGGTTTAAAATCATCTCCCCCTATATTTGCCAATTCAGCCTCTCTAACCTGGAGCCAATAATATGTTGTTTCAGTAATGCACACACACATGTTGCATGGAAAAGAGCATGTTTTGAAATCTCTTATTTATTTTCAGTTGTATAAGGATATTTATTTGCATTTTGTTTTGGACAAATTTTTTTGCACCCTTCAAATTTTTACACCTGTTGAAGCAACTTTACAACACACAAAACACACAGTGTGTTCATTGTTTCAATGAGCTGTTTATTACAAAAAGACTGTACATAAATTTCAATGAACACATCCTATGTACAAACTGAGAGGAGAAGACAAATAGTGGATTCTGTTCCCATGAACATTTAAGTTACTGATCCCTCCCCACCCCCCACGTTTTTTTTATTTTTTATCATTAAGAAAACACACATCAAAGAAAGGCGCCTTGACCTGTGATGCCCTGAAATGCTAGACGTTAAGTGGTAAACATTACAAAGTTCTGCACATCAGTGGTTGTCTCATGATTTCTCTATGAAAAAAGTATAAATTAACCCTTTACATACAAACTGCTCACGAGCCTTCCTCAGCAGTGTCGGACACAAAAACAAGTCGAATGCAAAGCTAGAAATACATTAGGTAGAAAAAGTTGGTTTTCTCACAAAAAATGACCTCATGATGGAAAAAATACAATCAAGAATGGAATGTAGTGGCAAATCATTCACTGTAATGACGCTGAGACACTTTCATGCACAGAGGCTGAACGAATACTGAGTCATTTCTATTCTGCGTGGAGACCTGAAAACGTTACCTCTGGATCACCACAGGAAGTCTGTATCCATTTCAAAATAAAAGTTCACGTTCTGTGCCCATTCTTCCCAAAGTACATATGATTATGTTTGTTTATGTGGCTTGTTACAAACATAGATACTGAGATAAACATTAGCTTCAATGATATTTTACAGTGAGTTCTACAACCCTGATTCCAAAAAGGTTAGGATGCTGTACATTCCACCACTTTCACAGTCTTTAGTAGCTCCTGTCCCAACTTCAAATTCAGAATAAGCAAAAGTCAATGAAGCTGATGAGGTCAAACATTAAATATATTTTCTTTGTACTGTCTTCAATTGAGTATATCTCAAAAGGGATTAGCAAATGATCACATTCCGTTTTATGTTTTACACAGTGTCCCAACTTTTTCAGAATCGGGGTCGTACTTGCACCAACAATCACTTTGTTTGAGCAGGCATCTTATTTTTGCAAAAGTAGTAGAGTTCAGAACAGAAGTCTACAAATCAGTACTGTTTTTAAGACCTTGGGATTGAATTCATTCCTTCACTGCAGCGAGGTGTCATTCACATGTATCACAGACTTTTCTCTGTGTTTTACTTTTATCTGTGTGTAGAGAGACGAAATCATACTGTAAGCAGCAGACTGAATATAGCTTTAGTACATTACTGCTGAGTTGCCTACATTCACTAAAATGCAGATTGAAGACGATTACAATCAAATCTGATCTGGAACAAAGTAATGAGACTGAATTCCCTTGTAACATTTCTACTGTGTATTGAGCAGTCTAGTTTTGAGGTTGTTTGGGTTGGTGATTATGGTTATTGAGCACCAATGGAAAGCACCACACCAGCAACCACTGAAAGAACAGACGGCGAGCGTAAAGGTTAGTCGATACTTCCAGATAGAAACTCTTGGGTAAAAAAAAAATCAACGCAATGATGGTGATCATAAAGTCATCACAGTCTTTGACAACTAATCAGTGCAGCTATTCCAACACAATGGAAAACAAACATGAAAACACATGGGTTAATCCTTCCACCACCTCTCACTCTGAAGCGTCTCAGAGCTCTGCTACAGTAGCTGGACAGCATCACCAAATATAGTGACAGCGATCGAAATGATATAGTCGTGACTGAACATAGAAAAATAAAATGTTTATACATGGCCACTTTGCCCACATCAAGTTAAAAATGGCACGATGAGTGATGAATAAAATTAATATTCAAGTAAAAAAAGAAACAAATAAAATTCCAAAACGACAACCAATCTCGGCATCACCTCCACTGACGCTGATGGAAACTCACAGGTGAAACACACTGACTGTCAAATGTAAAGTACTGGCAGCTTCTCACGTTACAGTTTATATACAAGTTAGAGAACAGAAAGGAAACTCCACCAGAAAGAAGAAACTGTTTTCTTTTTTCTTTTTTTTTGTTATGCATTCTATACACTCGGCTCACCCTTTTAAACAGCGTCCCCACCCACACAGAGCAAATACACAACTCCAGGTTGCTTTTGTTCCCTCTTAAAACATCTTGTGATTCGGACATCGACGGCATCGAACATTCAGTCGTGTCCTAATGCACTTGTTGATGTTTGTGTCCTTTTTTTTTTCATATAAGGTAAGATGGATGTTTTTGAAAGGAGGGAAGGGTTGGTCTGCTGGTCTACAGTGCAAATAAAGGGGCAGGAGTGCAGCATTTTATCATAAGAATGCTACTCTGCCTCATCTATTCATGGTATTGAACTTCACTGTCTAGATCTACTGCATACCGGAAATACTGGAGACGTTGGTTGCACATACACTAACGAACACTAAATCTAGATCTACTTAGCATTCATCAAACTATTCTGATTGTATGTAATTTCCTGTGAGGCAAAATGTGACCATCTGAAAAGTGCTACCGACCATCACAGATGGAACGGTGGTAGCAAAAAAAGGCTTTTATCTCCTGCCTTTCGTCCACAGTGTAAACTAACAGACCCACAGTCTTCCAAAGCTTTAGCACCCTCCTTTTTTTCTTCTTCTTTTTTTTTGGAGCACAACAAAACCGTGCAAGCTCAAGCCCCCTCCCCCAAAAATAAAACCATTTGTAAATTCACCATGGCACTTCATTCAAAATGGGAGCTCTATGAACTGCAATCTCTGGACTGCATACATCTGTACATATTCACGGTTTTAACTCTGTTCAAAACTGCAGGGCTGTTTTAGGTGTGGTTTTTCTCATGTTTTTTTTTTTAGTCAGCATAGTGCATGATCGACTCGACGTAGTTTCCTGGGAAGAGTCCGGTGACACCGTTGCAGACACCTTCGAACCAGCCGTCGTCATTTTTCTTGATTATGTAGATGATGGCTCCTTCCATGAAGGACAGCTCATCCTCCTTGTCCTTGGTGTAGTCATAGATGGCCACCACTGACAGGAAGAACACCAGAGAAAGTTATCAGTACAACAATGAATACGAATATTAATGTGATACACAGTCGTATTTCCTGTCACTAACCTTTCTCTAAATAAGCCTTGGGGGCCCAGTGAGGGTCTCCGTCGGAGTAGGGATCACTGTAATGAACCACTGCAGCCTCCTCTTCCTCGTAGTCCACAGGTGGGGGAGGAGGAGGGGGAGAGGGCTCCTCAAACGCACTGATGTCCTCTGGGGGAGGTGGAGGAGGCGGGGCGGGGCTGTCTGTTACTGAACAAGGACAAAAAGAGGATCAGATATGAGGACAGGAAAAATCAAATGAGAAAAAAAAAATCTGATCCGTCGCTGCCAAGTGTGTCGACATGTTTCACTTTAAAATTCAACGTTTTTTCAAAAACTCTTTTATTATTATCATTTTGTGGCTGGATTGGGACTGAGTCCAACATGGCAAAACAATCTATAAAAAATTTGATTGTAGAAATATTTTGCAACAACAAACGTCACCATAGAGATGGACAATATATTTCATTAAGAACATAGCAACATACTTTTCTAGACTTTAAACTAAGATACATATGGTCAAATTAAATTACATGTTGACAACCATCATCTGGACCAATAGAAACCTTTGTGAACCTCATTACTGTGAAGACCAATTAGTGCTACTATAATTGTGCAGTTATTGAAATGTCCACTAGAGGGCAGATCAGGGTCCTTTTTACTCTTCAGTGAGGCAGTCATCCTACAGCATCTACTATTACTACTACTACTAACACCACTATGAATACTACTGCTACTTTCCAACATCATGAAGGTCTAAATGATGATATATATTTCTGGGAATAAATACTGAAAGTAGTCAAATTTAAATACACTGAATCTAAAGTATCGTGTGTTTTTTTTTTTAACTGTAGAATGTTATCTCCTCCCTGGTTGCTAAACCCACCCATTTCCCAAATCTCTTGCTACATAGCTACAGCCATGCTAGTATGGCCAGTAAAACTACAAGTGCTAGTTATGTTTGCTTCTTAGTTACTGTGCCTCAAAGAGATGCTGAAGAACTATTAAAGCCCATCATATTTACTTTTACTATAGCCTCCTCTTAAGACTTTCACTGAGTTGTAGGATTTGTATTTTAGTTGTTCCCCTTGAGAAACTAGCACGGCATTTCAAACATGCACTTCAAAACACCTGAAAACACTTGAATGTTGCTGTGAGTCCACTTTGCAAGAGAGAGAGAGAGAGAGAGACAGAGAGAGAGAATGTGTGTGTTTACACTTCACAGTCAATCCGCGTATGGGGGCTAAAGGTTCAGCTGAAAAGGAACCAGCATTTTATGTTTTTGAATCTGCGTGTTCACAGAAAAACAAGGTGGTAAAATGGGCGGATCGGTGTTTTACTAAAAGTGTGATTTTTTAAAAAGGCCCTGACACCGTCTTCATTTCTGCTTGTGATACAGGCGTCCTCTTGGAGACAGTCTCCCTGCAGCCTTAAACACAGTCCAGTGATTAAAGACAAACTGCACCTCTTATCTAACTAATTCATAAGCCTGCTCTTGAATTAAACAAACGGCAATATTGTGCAAGAGGACTGAATTTAATACATGGCTTCAATTCCTATCTGCTCACGTACCGTTTTCCCCCCACTGGTCTGACTGACCTTAAATCTGTTTAAGCACTAAGAGCTGAAAATGCGTCACTATATAACAATAGTTGTCTTGGATTTTTATTAGTCCTATCCATTAGTCCTCTCATAAGGCCTCTGTAAACACTGCAAACATGAAATTAAGTGAGAGCTTAAGTATGTAGCTGGCACTATATCTGACTGAATATCAGCCATTCTCTCCAGAAAATAAAAGTAAATTATAATTGAGGCAGATAGAAAAAGCAAGATGTTCACTATTAAAAAAACATTAGAACAGCATTTGTGTGGGTGCCGCTTTGTAAGTGTCATTTCACTATTAAAGAGATAAGTATTTACTGGCTCATTGTTACAGTGTTTTCGCTTGCTGAACATCAGTGTGCTCAGAGCTGTGGCCTCATTTTGACTGTGGCACTCTTTTCTCTGTCTGCTCAGTCGGTAGAGCTATTGCTCATCATACTAACTACCTACTTCTGTTTACACACTAATCCCACTTTCTGCTGCTGGCAATGCATCGCTTCCAGTGTGCCAGTGGGCTTGTACTGAAAAAGACTTTTGCAGAAACAAGCTGTTTAGAAGAACAAAAGTAAAAGATTTAAGATTTAAAGCGTCATCTATTTTTCATCTGACTGTACGATCCAGCACTGTGCTCCAGCTATGTTTCACCACACTGATACAGACAGTTAGATCATTGCACAGCTGCATGTCTCTCTAGACAGGCGGCTGGTGAATCAGGACACGGCATCGGGTCAGATTTTCTCTCTTCAGTGGACAGGCAGCACAGGACGCGTACTTTCAGGGATCCGTCACCATGGCAACAGACATCCGAGGGGCGTAGCCTCGACCCCCGAATACCGTGTGAGAAAAGGTGTGGCGAGTGTAGCAAGCAACAGAGGAAAGTGTCAATGTGAGTGGCAGTGTGTGGACATTTTTAGAGAGATGACATGTGATGAAAGGTGTTTCTATAAATGTAAGCTTGCATATAGAGAGACCGCCAATATGGGTAATATGGCGTAGAAATAAACAGATCTGATGACATGATGAGGTTTTTGGAAATGCACGGCAGGTATGTGCACAAGTGAGTGTGCATCCAATGAATTTAATAGTATTCAAGTGTGTATACCTGTGCATGTCTCTGTATGGATTTTCTACTTACTGCTCTCCTGCATTCTGGCCACAAAGCCGGTCAGAGGGATCTGTGGGGTCAGCTGGACCATTGGAGGAGGAGGCGGAGGAGCCACAGACACTGGAGCAGCAAACACCCAGAGAGGCAGACAAAGCAGGCAGAGAGTGACAGAGGCAGTGGACAGGGAGAAAGACAATGATAAGAGAAGAGCGAAAAGATGTGACAGAGGAGATAAAGTCCAGATATGAGAAAGAGGAGGGGAAAATAAGAAAAAAAAAGCCTGTGAGTGAGCGAAACAGTGCAGGAAGCCTTGCTGAGCAACTCATTTACACATTTCCAATCAGTGCTCTTTTGTGCTGCGTTGTTCAAGCTGGGCTAAAGAGGCATTCGTCTCATCTCGGACTGAGAATCGACCTCATCAGCATCTGTTTTAAGTCAAAAGCAAAGGTTGTAGCTCACAATAAAAAGCTCTGCTTCAGTGAAAGAACGGCAAAGCACCATATGGACCCAAAAACATGAGAATGGCAAGGTGACAGCTCAGTAGCTGTGTGGCATTATATATATAAAACTTACAAAAGCATTTAGAGGTAGAGCTGCATCTGTATCCGACTGGAGTTAAATGCAAAATTAGTGTGGCACACTGTGAACAAATACAACGTTCAGCTTAATGACACCCTTTACTGAACAGCCTAGTGTTCATATCATCTCCATCTTCTGCCTCTGAGGCTTTTTCTACATTGTCTTAAAAAGGGAGATACATGAACAGACAAACAAAGAGAAAAACAGCTGTCCTCACTCAAAGACATGATGTCACGTACACACACACCAGGTCTGACTCATAAATCACATGTAATGGAGGGGTGTCTGTAATCTCACTGGGCAGTAATGTCTTATTATTCCATCCTGCTCTCGCAGCAGAGACGCATCCATCCACAGCTACACCCTGTGAGATCAATGAGCTCCCTCATGGACCGGAACTAGCTTTACTTTTTTTCCCCAAACATCGATTGCATACAGCAGAAACCTATCTTTCACTTTAATTACATTTCAATGGGATAGACATCACAGAGGATCATATGTTGTCCCAGTTTAAGTCCCTGGTTGATGCAGCTCTGCATCATTGTCTCTCTCCTGCCAGACAAGAGAGAAAGCCTCCTCCTTCTGTGCCAAGCAAGATGCTTGTCCTTTGAGAGAGAAGCCATTAGAGGAGAATGGCTCAGAGTGATGCCTGCCAATATAAATTCTACTCTTGTGACAGAAAATATGCATATGTCCTGGGTTTCCCCTTGTCTTGCAGCTGTTTATGGGTTTCTTCCCTGAAATGCCTCCTGCCTGCCAGCCTGTCTCTCCTGAACAAGAAGCCTTCTGTGGCTGAATAAAGTGATAATGTCATAACTCAATTAGAAATGGTAATGAAACACTCTGCACAGCAGTGCTGAGGTGGGAAACCTTCATCAACCCCGATATCAGTAATTATGGCTCATCATTCATTTTCATTAGCCTCTGAAAGGGCTAGCCCATGCATGGTTTTCAGACGCAGAGGACTCTTTTTAGCAGTTTAACATAATCATGGATCAGAATTGTAGAGAACAAAAAAAAACTGACAACTGCCAAGAATGGACATATTCATATGCTTATTCTGAATTTGATGCCAGCAACACAAGCTGCCTATCTGCTTTATGCATATCTAGGAGCACCAAACTGTACATGCAAGTTTCATCAGATTACATAAGACTAGTTCTACACACTAGGTTAACCACACCCTTGGTAGCATACATACATTAATGAAGAATAAATGTTACCTGAGTTCTGTGGGTAGGCAGGGCCCCCATTGATGTGGGGCTGCTGGGAAGAGACGGAGGGCGCTCGGCGGTAGGTGCCAGTGGCCGACACCATGGAGGCCGAGGAGGTGGTGGAGGAGTTGTGACGGGAAATCTGGCGGGAGATGGTGCCAAACTGGGACATGGGTATGGGGCCCAAGCCGGGTCCCTGGGGCACTGAGGCTGAGGAGGTTGCCACTGCTGGAGGAGAGACATGGGCATATTACGACCACAGCCTGATTAGTCACTTTTGGGTGCTGACTTACTTACACTAACAGCAGTTTTTATAGTAGTACACATTCATTCTCAGTATGTTTCCATGTAGAATGTGAGTAAAAATAATAAGCTGTCGTTGGTTTAATAAGAGCATTCCTGAGCGAGAGAAGCTCTGAACAAGAATGGATCAATGAAAGCCAGAGAAGACAAGTGACACACAGGGAGGTACAGTTAAGAGCCTGCAAATGTCCATTATTAATATATATATATATATATATATATATATATATATATATATATATATATATATATATATATACACACACTGTATATATAAACAGCACTGAGTCCATACTGTGGACACCTGGGATGAGCAGTTAGGTCACAGCTGCTGGAACTCACCTTGCCCCATACTGGGAGGGGAGGGGGTGGGCACTGCTAGAGGGATACCAACTCCACTGCTTCCACTGTTCTCCCTGCCGCCGCTACCACCACTGCTGCCACTGCAGAGAGAGGGAGACAGACAGTCTTTGTGGTGATCATTAGAGGATGTGTGAGTCAAGCTTAATTACATGACAGTGTTTGACAACCCATCATTACTCACTCATATGTCATTCCAGCATAACAATATTCTGGTCAATGTGGCAACAGATTGACTGCGAATATGCTGTGTGATGTATGTGTGCTGTCTGGCACATCCGCACATGAACACTGTTCATGCGAGCATAGTCACATTTGCAGTTACGCAGTGTAACAAAAACAACACGAGAGCCGAGGATCAGCAAAAAGGAGGGGGACCACGTTCAAATCACAAGAGGAGAAATTAGTCTTTGCCTTTAGATGCTGAATTGAAAATTTGAACATGAATAAATTATTGCATTTAATTTGAAATATTAGCCTGCGAGCACAGATGAGACCTAAAAAGATTTAGTTAGCAACCACATCCTCTTTACAAAAGAGATGGGATGTGAATGGGAAACACGGTCTTCCTTTTCAGAAACAACATCACTAACACACTGGTACACCCATACTGTTTTCTTTTGTGAATGAGCAGGTATAATGCATGTGTGCAACAGCTCTGTAATGAAACTATGCCTATGATGATTGCGTGCTGACTTTAATTTGACGGTATTTTTTAATTGTTACTGGCTAAACAAGATCCATGTCTTTGTCCTGTTCAAAATTTGAGGGAACTGCAGAAAAAGGGCTACAAGTACTACATTGTTCATTAAATATGAAGGTGACCACTCTCTGCCTTGTCCATTTAGCTAGTGGGTTGATGCTGCTGATTTTGGGAAACGACTCATTTTATAGTCACAGGTATCAGTACAGTACTGGGATATTTGAATAGAGCAGAGTCCCTGGTGCTTTTCCTACTATGACAAGTCAAAATGTCTGCTGAGAAAAAGGCTTATTTATTTACCTTATTATCTTAACTATTACCCATGATTTCATATTTAACACTAACTATAGAGCTACCTCCTACATATGTATTTTACATAATTTATACAATTCTGGTTTGGTCTTCACACTTCTGTTGTATGCGACCTCACTCCGATGTGGTTGACGTGAGCAGCATCACATTCACACCTGGACTGTAAAGGTGTCCAAACACAGATTATATTGTACGTTCACGTCAGTTAGAAGGAGAGAGGGTCCATGCTACCTGTGTGTCCTGGGCCTCTGGTTGAGCGAGGCTGTGCGTGCTGGGCTGTGCTGGCTGCCCAGTCGGGCCGGGCTCGTCATGTAGTCATTGGGCACCACCGGAGGCTTCACCGGCTCCAGGGTCTTGTAGGGAGTGTTGCGCCTTCATACAGGGAAAAAAGAGAGCACAATTAATTCTCAATGTTTTCATGACATGACAGAAAGGACTTTGGGATTTTACAGACACTGTATATCCACTCTACAGCAAAAACTACTTTCTCTGTTTGTGCATGAATACAGAGATTAAATAAGAGGATTACAAATATTCAAAAAATTCTATTACAACTGTATGTTCTCACCCCAGAGTACCACGACCAGCCATGGGTGGGCTTGGGGGTTTCTGTGTGGGTGGGTTGGTCCTGGAGAGTGTCCCTCCTCGTCCTGCCGCATTGTTCCCATGTTGCTAGAAGATCAAAGACAAGTTAAAACATTGCTTTCATATAGTCTGATTCGCTGATGCTGGTGTTTCCCCTGCCAGAGACTATTAAGGCTGAGGAGTCACTTAAACTTAAAATGATTAAGCAAAACTTGAATTACTTTCAAATGAGCATCTCGTATTTAGTTTTAACAGTGCATCACTTTTTGGAGGAACAATGGCATAAAGATTTCTTTTGTCCACAGACAAATACAAAGATATAGAACAGGAGACAAAGTGACAGAAGGGAGAAAGAGAACAGAAAGCAGGAGTGACTGGCTGTCTTTGTTGGGAAACTGTGCATGTAAAATGAAACACTCATTGAGTGGCATATAGGTGAAGATATACAGGACACAAGAATATTGGTTAATAGTGTATATATGAAATATATTGTTTTATATCACCTGTTACCATTGTACATTTACTGTATACAAATTGAATTGTATCTTTAGTATATTCATGGTAGAATTTCACAACAGGTTTCAGAATAGTTATATTGAAAAAGTTGGATTAATGACAACTGGTGATTGTTGGAATATGACAAATTAACAGGCAACAAGAGATGTAAATAATGTGCAATCATGCCAAAATGTTGCACTGTAACAAATCAGAATTTTCATGGAATTATATTTGTTCCATGTACACTTCATTCCATGTCAACAACATCTGAAATTCTTGTATACATATTTTTTTTCAAATGAATGACAGCTTTAATGAGAGCATGATACCTTGAGTTTTATCAGTGCATGACAAAAATAGAAGAAAGACAACCGTCTCTTACCTTGGCCTTAAGCCACTGAGTGCAAGCAGGCAAAAAGAGAAGACAGAAAACAAGATATGCTCATTGGTTAATGGTTTAAAAAGTATAGAAGTTAGAGAGAGCAAGTGTGAAATTCAGGCATTGTGCATGAAACCAACATCTGAAGGAGTAGGACATCCAGGAGACCATTACAAGGAAACATACTAGTATAACAATAAGTCTCGGAACCCCTTATAACTAACTAGACTCAAGACTGAAAATTACAAGAAGAAAGAGGGGTTGAAAGAATGTGTTGGACAAATGTGTTCAATTACAGCAATCATTATTTTAGACATTTACTTTTGATGATCTAACATACTGAATAATAAGTAAAGCTGAATGTCTTCAGTTTATATTGCTAGATAAGATTAACTAAATTAGAAGCCAAACTGTCATTTTCATAATGAAGTAAAACAATATTTTATTTTTAGTAACATTAACAGGCTTTATCACATTTAGGACTGAAGCTGACAATATTTTTCAATTAGTTTTTGTTCAGTTTATTAAACATCAGAAAAGGTCAGGTGACACATTTAAATTAGGGCTGCAACTAATGATTATTTTCATTATCAATTAATTTGCTGATTATTTTTTAAGATTAATCAAAAGTTTTCAAAGTGGGAGGCGGTCCTCCCCATGGAGGTCCCAACAGTTTCAGAGGAGGCTCAGTGAATGGATGTTATTCATAGTTATTACACTAAGAAGATATCACATAGAATGGTCTTAATATGTGTTGATTTGGTTTAAAGAGAAGAGGAATTAAACTTTTTTTTCAATTTCCCAGAGTAAGAAACAAATAAATGCCTTAGGACAGATGTTTTTTAATGTATTGGGTGAGATCTGAGGTTATATTAGGCTATGGTGGCTAGCATCTATGGGATGAAATAACATAATCATGGCATCCAGGAATTGAGCGAAACTAAGGAAGTAAACTGGGGGGGCAGGGGGCTTTTTTCAAGATCAGTGTGAGGGGAAGCCCACAGTCTCAGATTAATTCTAGTCTAGTCTCTAATTCAAATATTACTTGTTTAGTCTGACCAGCAGCCCTTTTCACCTTACAAATTAGTTAAGTAGAGTAATTGATAAGCGAAATTGTTGCAAATTCATTTTTAACTTATTAAATGACAAGTCATTCAACTCATCTTGGGTCACATTTTTATTCATTTATCACAATATTTGGTCTATTATCTGCTATAACAAACCTTCAGACACCTGCCTGCCAGAGATGACACCCACACCAAACACCCCAATTTACATTTCATGCAACCAAGAGGAAGAAGCAACTTCCTTCTGTTCCACTTTGTAATCGAAAAAGTGAAACTAGATCAAATATAGAAAACTACTCCCTGACCCTGTTTGTTTGTGTATGTGTGTATATGAGTCTATTCTGTCTGACTCAGTGTCTAGACTTGTGTTACAGACTGTAATAACAGTGAGAATCACTTAAATCGCTAGACACACTAGAAATAATGAGCAGTGCCTGAGCTACATGCGGCTGTGCTGACGTTTTAAGTGCCAAGGAAAAAAAACTGGGCAGTAAAGCACAGTGAGGTCATAAATAACGGCAGTGTCACCCCAGTAACTGCCAGTAATGCCAATAAAGGCTGTTACGTTGGGGGGGTGACACAGTCATCCGTAAATGTGTGAATGGGTCTTTCCATGCTCAAGTCCGACTTCCCATCTAGACATGGGTGAGTTCCCCTGGTTATGTGGATGAAAGGCAAAGGGGTAATGATCACGCTTTGAACAATCAAGGAAAATCGGCTGCAAAGACGTAGCGCCAATAAGCTGCGATTTCCCACACGGTCTAAATACACCATGAACATGTGTATGGACACCAAAGCACATTTGCATTAATACACTTCTGTAATGTACATGTCAATCCAGTGTCTGCTGCAGCGGCGAGTATGAAATGATATCAATCCTTCTGAATTATTCACAGACATGTGTGAGAGAGATAGTGTTCTTGGAGAAAAACTGCATTTCTCTCTGCACTGAGTCAGACAAATGTACATCTCTGAACGAAAATGCAGCTACACGCGCGCGCACACACACACACGCACGGCAGACAGACAGACAGACAGACAGACAGACAGACAGACAGACAGACAGACAGACACACAGACACACACACACACACACACACAAACAAACACAAACATACACACACACACAAACACACACAGACACGGCAGACAGACACACACACGAAGCCAGACAGAGAAATCACATGAGAATTCAAAATGTAGCTAGTAGCCAAGGTTTTTTCAATCCCCAGAAGTTTTCTTCCTCACTAAGATATCCCTTCTAATCCTTATTAAAATAACAAAATTAAAGGTGCTTCACTAATGTAGACTCCCAAAATTAGTCATTTTACAGACGTCTGAGTCATGCTTTTTAAGTGCTGGCAGAATGAACAGCTTCTTTCCTATGTAGGTGCATTTGAATATGAAAAAAAGGGCTGCACATTTTGTACATTGATCTGCACTGATTTCTGCAGAGATCCATCATTTGCAGCATCCGTGAATGATGCATCATTTGCATAGCGGGCCATGCCAAATCGGTCTCGGTGTGAGCCAGCTCTCAGAGGAGGAAACACTAGCTTTTGAATTTGAATCAGAGGCTGTTTGAAAATCAGTGGACAGCCACTATCTCGACAGAGACAGACAGGGATGAAGAGGCCGGCTCAAACTCGCTGCGGAAATGTGTGACACCAGTAATCAATAACTGTGTGCACACAAGTCGCACACCAGCAAAAACACCCTGAATGATATATAAAAGAGGACAGAGAAGAGTGGAGAGGGGATGGCGGATGGATCATGTGGAGAGAGAATAAAAAATTGAAGAATGAGCCGGAAAGAGGGTTGAAAGAATATTTTCCCCACAATTCAATAGGAGATGTGATGGTGTGAGTAGCACTTGGCCGAGATGTCTCTTCCTCACACTCTGGATGATACACAAAAAAACACACACTTTTCCATCAACTTTCAGCTAAGGAACTTGTCACTGGGTATGGACAAAACTTCTGACCAGCAAAGCATTTTTAACCACAGTCAGCTACCAACTTAGCATCTCATTCTTGGACGAGTGTTTGTTACATTTCGTATTTCTGTACTTAATTAACTAAAATGCCAGTGTATTGATCAGCTGTCGGTGTGAGTGGATGTGTGTGAGTGAATTATGAAAGCAGACGGTCACTTTGTTCACATAAAGGTGCCAGGTGTGAATTCGACTAAGTACGTGTTTCCCTGTCCAGCAAGACTGATTAACACTGGAAATCAAGACGATATATTAAAGTAATGACTTTGAGATTAACTGCAACAGTCTGGCTGTGGTGAAGCTTGAATGCTGTGGAAGGGATTTTGGAAAAAGTGAACAGAAACTAGAAGGCTCTTGATATACATGAAGAAATGTATTGAGATTTAAGTCTGTTTACACTGGGTTTATTTTGACACAATGACTGAAATCCTTCTTACTTTGACACCGTGTCCCACATCATCCAGCAGTGTGTAGTCGATGGGCTTTCGAATGTAGCGCACCGGCCGCTCCATGTTGCCCGGGGCGATGATTTTGTGTGTGCGAGAGGTGTTCTTATTTGTGGTCAGGATGCCGATCTCTCGACGTGCCACCTTCTCCTTATGAATATCCACAGTCTGCAGGAGAGAGAAATGAAAGAGGGACATGAGTGGACAGACAAAATGTATTCACTTCAAATCAAGCTTTGCCTTTATTTTAGACAGGTTATTATTAGAGACATGCACACCTTCTCTTGCAAAGAGATTGGATTTTATTTTACTAAAAGGCTTCCCCGGCGCCTGTTGCTGTAATTTGCTTTCAATGCAAACCCGACACTTCCTCCATCTGTTTCGCGTTAAAAGCCTCCCAGGAGCTCAGGGGGTATAATTGCCTCCCTCCCCATCCCTGGGGGAATTTTTTATAAAATACCTTCAAGAAGTGTTCAATTTCAACTTCTGCAAACACAGAGCAAAGTTGTTTTTTTTTAAATAATATTTTAGAACCTATCTTAAAGTGATCAAATGGTTGCAGCAGGAACAACATGGCCATTTTTGAAATAAGAACACCTGTGGGGTCCATCAGAGCTCTGTTTGAGGTCTCATTCTTTTTGAAGGTTCCATGGTCCCACTGTTTTGATTTCAGCATATTTATTATAATGATATTTAAATAATTACTATTTTCAAGCATATTTCTAATTATTTGAGATGTTGTGATCATTTAAGTGTTAGCTTTTATTTGTTAGCTTGCAGAAACACTTGCTGCTCAAGAGTAAAATTTTGCTTGCCTGTACATAACAAATTTATTTTTAATACCTGGTAGACCTGCTACAGAAAGTAGCACGATGAACATGTATTTATATTTAAAAAAAAAAAAAGTTGCTTTGAATTTCACACAGTTCATTCCTCTGTGGTTTTTAAATTCCCAGGCCACTGCTTTGACACTCTGCATTGAGCTTTTGAACTCCTACTGACCCACTATTCCGCTCTATTGGCCTACACCCTGGGGCCCATTTGACGATGCTCCCCTTCAAGCCCTCGCACCAGGAGTAATTGGAAATACCAGTGACCTCCATCTCTCCCGCGATTACAGTCATCATCGGTCACAGCACTCATTCACAGCAGGCGCCTTACAGACTGGCCTTCAATTTATGAATGATGGATGAAAGTGGAAGAAGTGTGGGGTGAAGGGAGGGAGGTAAAGGTGAATGAGATGTGGGGAGGAATGAGGGGGGGACGGACAGCTTCATCTTTGGAAATATGAGGTCACACTTGGGAGAAGAGTGCTGACGAGTGTGTTAAGGCTGTAAGACTTCCTACCATAAACATTGCACCTCTCCCTGCACTGGTGCATATTAGATTGTAAAATAGACGAATTTGAAAATAAAATAAATGTGTGTGTGCATATTTATGTGAGTGCATGTTTTATAAGTGCGCTGATACATGTGTGCGAGATCCACACAGCAATGAGATCATGCAACAATCACCACTCAGACACCTCATCCAGTCGACCTGACAGCTCTACCGCTGCGACCGCTCTTCTCTAGGTGCCGGGGATGAAGACTCCCACTGAGGGACTAAAAGTCTGATAGATGTTGTGAAGTTGACCCGTGACTGCTGCGCCCTCCTGCTGTGAAAACCTCTCCCAAAGCCTGACGTGACGTCTGTGTGCTTCGTGTTGGAGATATATAGAGAACATGCTGGGCTCTTTTTTGAGGAGAGGAAACTGAAGCGACACGCCTAGCTTCAGTTGGGAAGTAAGAAAAAAAAAAGACCCGCCTATTTCCTGCCAGTGATAGGCGAGTGGAGGTGGAGTGCAGATTAGAGAAAGTACAACAATACTTCGAAGGATAGAAAGACACAGACACTTAGACTAATCAAACAACAAATGCTGTAATACCATTAAAGAGCCATCAAAACTGAAGCAGCAGTGCAACAAGCATCTTTATGACAAACCTAGACATAATAACTGTTACCTAATCATCGACAACAGACCTCTGTCTGCCCTTCCTGTGCTCCCTCAGTCTCATTTTCTTTTGTCATCTCTTTATTCTAATCAAAATCTGGCTGTCTGCTCAACCTCTGCAGTGCGTTTCTCAGAGCAGATGGTACAGCTACTTTCACTGCTGGATTTATACAGTAGTTTCAGCCCAATACATCAGTGTTTTAGCAAATGACCAGTGACTGCAGTGCAGCTGAACAAGTCTTATGTTTTCTTTACACTTGCCGAAGTGTTACTGGCAAGTGGAAAATACGATGTAGTCATATGCTTCCAAGGCGTGCCGGCAGATGTGTTATTTCATACAATGATGAGCTCATATATGGCTTGGTAAATTCACACAGTTCTACAGCGGACAAAATATCATGGTGTTAAAAATGAATCCTCACAAGTGTCGTAGAAGTGTTGTTATTAGTTTTTGAGAGATTTACGCTCAGCTGTAATGCGGTGTATATTCTGCACTTGAGAGGACGGGACCAGTGGCATGTCACACCGAGCTGATGACAACTTCTGAGAAAAAGGGAACGGATGAATCAGAAAGCAAACAACAGGGCTCAAGGAAATGGAAAAGAGGAGTAAGGAGACTTGTTGGAAGGTCCTTTATGTTTTGGATCTCAACAGAATCCCTGGTTCTGGTTAAGACACCAGAACTCAATGCACACCCACCCACACACACACACATTTAGGCAAAACCATTCAATGTAACAGAGGAGAAATGGCCCACAACTGCTCTGCTTTGATTAAACACGCTGTTGTTTTGCATTCAGGCAGGAGCATTTTTATAATTTTATCATCTCTGCTGTGGGCCTTTAAATCCCACAGAGATGGGACTTGGATTTGGCTGCAGTGCCCACTTACCTTCTCTTTCTAATCCCATTTTAACTCTTTCAAGTCAAGACAATTTGCGGAACCCAGAAAAATACTTGGCACAACAGAGCAAGTTAAAATTGAATTTCTTGGACAAATCGCTGCTGGAATAATGACTCCAAGCCATGGGGACATACCAGTGTGAGATGCATGTAAAAGTAAATTAACATTGCTGTTTCAATTCAACTTGAGGCGATTCCAACCAACCTGCACCTGAGATATTGACTTTAAATGTTATTACATTCTTTATATTTTCATGCACCCGGGTCTAGTGGGTTGCTCTTCATAAAGCTTTTATAACGTTGGCTGAGATTGGACACATTAAAAATATTTCCTCATGTTTGTTTACTGTATGTAAAAGACCAAAAGATACTGTGGTGCCCTTCCTTGTCCTAGTTGGAACAATGTACATAATTTTGAAACCTTCCCAGAATGAAAAGTACAGATATAATTATTACCTTCAGTTAGCTGTTCCTGTACAATGGCATTAGTATTGTGCATTTTGGCTTATTGTTTTTTTGCTTCACTGGTACAGTCACATACATCAGAGCCATTCTTAATGTTATTAGAAACATCTATGCTTTTACTGCTGTCAAGTCAAAATTGCTGCTGTGAGAAAGAATTATTTTGAACATGATGGACAGACTGGGGCTGATGTAAGTCTCCCCTCTGAAGGACTGTTAAGAGACAAAAATACCACCTTTACTTAAGTGACTAAACTGACTTAACAGCGTTTATAGTGGGCTGCTGTCAAGTGCTCACATAGTGTGGTTATAAGACCCTATAGTGCCATTGTATCTGAAGTTCAAATATAAAAGCGGGGGTTGTATAAAGCACCAATGACCATCTCTAAAGGATCAATAAAAGACGTTGGTCGTTCTTCATTAGAGTGCATCTAACTGTACTCCATCCTGCAGCCTGTGGAGCAGAGCAGCAGCTGAAAATGCTAACCAGGCGAAAGAGCTGGCGTCAGGATTTCACTTCATCCCTGACAGGCTTAATGAAGCACACAGGGAGGGGACAGGGAGGCGGGGGGGACATTCACTGGCTGACAGGCAGGGTGGCCGCATGAAGCGCACAGAGAGATAGCGACAGGACTGCTGATGAAGCAAGAGGGACTGAAGAGGGGCTGTGGACGTTTGGCAGCTCCAGCATGATCCATGCCCCTGTCATAACTGCCCGTCTTTATAATGTGCGAAAGTGTCACTGTGCACTTTGTGTTATGACACAGAATAATACCAGCAGGTTTGTCCTTTTTGTACTTGAGGAAGCTGAATCTTCAGATGACATTCCTCAAAACCACACCTTGATCTATAAATATTCCTCTGTAGGATAAAGACAACAGCAACAGTTTGTAAACCTGAATATCCAACCATGGAATGTCATAAATTGTCTGGCCACGTCAAAATCAGGATAATGTACATTTCCACAGCACTAGTTCTATGAGTGCAATAACTCCTCATTCACTAATTTAGTCCAAATTGCCTCCATTTGTCATTTCTTCTATTGCTACTTAGTTACTGTCAATGAAACTCCCGCGTCCAGATGTTTGACATTAAAAGCCTACCAGTAAAGGGAAGTGTGCTGGACCAGACAGCTTTTATTCTGACACATCTGTGCAGGAAATGTTGAGTTTAAAGTGACAGCAGCTTAGCAGTGATCGAAACAATTGCAAAGTAGAAGCAAATGGAAATAATTTGTGAATAAAAGCAGCCATTCCGTCATAACTGAGAAAGTGGGGGTGAGTACGACATGACTGCTGTGGATATGTACATCATCCTCTTCACAGCAGCAGCAAATTAAAATAAGAGTCGATCACAAAACAGGGAGATATCTTACTAAATTGTGATATGTAAATTTGTAAAGCAGAGAAATTAGAAATCTGAATTTCTAATAGAGGCCTGTTTAAAATAAAGGCTTTGTTCTCTGTGCAGATGAGGTAAATAAAGGCCCTAAAGTCATTATGGGTTTACATAAATGCGATTCATTCATGCATCTGATATGTGTATGTGTGTCTTCCGGGGCTGTGCTGTACCTGGGAGATGTGGTTGATGGAGGACTCCATGCGTCGTAGTTGCGAGGCCTGGATGTCCAGCAGCTGCAGCACATTGTTAGCTAAGGCATTGATCTGATAAGCCACACTGGCCAGAGACTGGGTGGTGTAGGCCTTGGTCTCCTCCAGGGCCTTCTTCTTGTCTTGAGCCTAGCAGAGAGAGAGAGAGAGAGAGAGAGAGAGAGAGAGAGAGAGAGAGAGAGAATGGAGGACAGACAGGAAAAGAGGACACGAGTCAGAAAAATCAGTGGAAGGATGTGTGGGTGGAAGAAATGGAGAAGTTGGCAGAGAGAATGGAGGTATATGCTCCAAAAGAGTCAAGAGGAAATGCTGCACTCTCATTGTTACTCTCCTATCAGTAGTGTCAGCGGGAGCGAGAGGGCAGCTTTCTGCAGGGACCTCTATTTGAAAAGGCCATTTATTCTCCACTGCTTTTAAGCTGCAAAGCTCTGGTAAGATCTGAAGGGAAGCGGACGAGAGTTCAGGATTCTCGGGAGGGAATGACTTTGTGGATGTAAAGCAGCCTGGAATTGGACGACAATAACTTCGGAATAGCTCAGATGGACGACATGGGACAGGTGCACGGTGGGAGTTGAGCCCAGTGAGCAGGAATGCCAAGACATTACATAGGATCCCAAATCTCCATCCGGCTGTGCAAACCATCTGTTTCTGGATGCCTTTAAATAGCGAAGGGACTGAATGGACGTATTTATAGTTTTGAAAAAAACAAAAACAGGGACAATACTGTCACACAGAGAACCAGTCCAAACGGGGGCTGCCAGTCGTTTGCAGGAAACTGGAAGCAGGATTGCAACTAGGATATATTTCAATATAAATTATTTTCTATTGAGTTTATTTTTTTCATTGATAATTTTTTTTCATTAATGTATGTCAGATGCCTACCAAGGCTTGAAATGTTTGTTTTATTAAAAGCCAAAAAAGAAAAACCAACCAAACAAAAAAAAAAACAGACCCAATTTAGAATTTACAAAGTTGCTCAAATTTAGATTTTAAAAAATGCTGGTCTTTACCATTTTACATGCTGTGGTCTGCAAATGTTTCACTTTATGTTGTCTTAAAAATAGACAAACATTTAAATAGCCATTGATTAATCTCTTTTAATGAAGTCATTGATAATTTGACAAAACATTTCAACACACATTCTACATCAGAGTACAACTGGAGTTATTCATGAAGCGTCATGGAGCAAGAGGAGACGGTCCTTTAAGAATCAAGTGCATCACTTCACAACACTCAGAAATGAACAATGAAGTGACATCTTGTAGATACATAGAGGCTGTGCAGTAGATTCAACACATTTTAGAAACTGAGAGGCTAGAAATGATATAAATGAAATACATGAAAAAAAATATTATAAATAACATTATTGAGTCTATAACTTGGTATACATGTACAAGCACATTGATATTTACAGTCATAATTCTGCATTTTCTTGCAGGGAATTAGATGGTTATATTAATATCATTCTCATAATTTTTCATTAAGCATAAAGCTACAAGCCAGAAAATGATAAATGTAGCTTATCATAAAAACTGAAAGTAGGGAGAAATAGTGGGATAGACTCTATTCAAACCGAAGTTAAAAAAAATGTGCATACGAATCAGCAGGTCTGAAGTTCCTTTATTATATTAACGTGCCTGTCTAATCTGTACAGATACAGAAATGCAAAAACAACAAGCTGTGGTTTTACAGGAAGTTAGTTGCTGAAACACACTACCTGTTTCCTGTCTTTATTCTAAGGTGACCTAATCATCTTGTTGCTCCAGCTTAATACTCAACGGATAGATATGAAAGTGGTATCAGCCTTCCTATTTAACTCTCAGAGGTTTAATTCTCAAAGCAGACGAGTACCCACTGAGTTTGATTTTTTGCTGTATCATATTCTAAGTATGTAATTTCTTCCACTAGGGGTCTTTCAATCAAAATGATAAACAAAAACACGTGGTTTGATGACTTTGTGATGTAGCGTGATATCATGGGAGTTGTTGTCTTCAATGTCAGACAACCACCATAGCAGATGGAAATCTATCTGATGTGTCTCAGGCCAAAATGTTCACGGATGAAGTAATGTATCAATGTTTTATTCACGTTTTGTTTAGTCACGCTCATCGACTTCCTTCCCTGCTCTCTGATGTATCATCTGGTGTTTCCTGTGTTGCCATTGACAGATGACCAAATGAAACGCACCGTTACCTTGAATAAAAGCATGGATGTCTCTCATTTTCAACATTTGGGAAAATGCAAGTACATAACTCAACAATATATAACATACTGTAGGTCTAGTTGATTTAGACATTTTAATGGGGAAATGTTACATATTATACCTTTCAGCTGTTCAGCCACTATAATTATTTTTGCGCCTCCTTTATAAGCTCTAAACTAGAATCCCATAAATGCCTCACCAGTGCCACAAGAACATCAGCTAAACATGATTTAGCATCTGTTAGCAAACAACAATTTGGTATGTGTGTCCGTGGCAGCCACTTTATGACCACCTGCTACCTCACAAACCACCTGGAGCACCAATATCTGTTGCAGATGTCTGGCAGGATCTGCAGGCCTCTGACTGGCTGTTTGTTAAACAGAGTCAGAAGAGGAACCGCTGCCTGCTTGCTCAGCATTATCGCAGAGACTGGACCGAGCCGTCATACCTGAGCTTGGAAAATGCTGACTTATGTTTCCAAGGATGTACACAAACTACTGAATTTACAGAATCACCTGCAGAGTCAGATTTTACTAGTCTAATGAGTCACTGGCATAGAAACATAAAAACACATGTAGACAGTAACATTAGACATAAATACACATTGTTGTCCTGAACAGAGTGCAATGCATTAATGAGAGGGAGATGGAAGAAGAAAATGTGTGAACAGGGATTTAAAGAGAGGTTAAATTTTCCAACGGTATCAAACTAATTAAAACAAGTCTGAAAATATCCTGGATAGAAAACCCATGATAACAATAGCCTACATCTCCTTAATATGCTTTATTCATTATGGAGCTCTCCCTCTCTCACACACTGTCTCCCACTTTCAGATATTATGTTTCATATTAAGCTTACAAAAGGCTTTTTGTAAGGGCTCCACTTGGAATTTCATTTTTTTTGTTAAGCAGACTCAACCTTAACAATGCAGTAAAATAAAGCTATTTCTGGGTGCTGTATCTTACTGAACACCAGGTCTGACACTGGAATATCATTAACCTCATGAGTCATGAATGAAACAGCCATGAGTCAGAGGGGTATCATGTGAGCTGGGGGGGGGATTTTGGCGGGGTCAGTATAAGGGAAGTAGATTTGTAGATCCTAAAAAGTTTAGATATCATTCAAAGAGGTGCTATTTTAGTATCCAAAAGCCTTAAGAAAGGTACTAACAAAGCTGAGTTCTGCTTCATCGTTCTGCAGGTGACAGGTTTTATTTTGTTTTTTCAAATGGCTCATTTCAAATATCTCATCTAAGAATAATTCTCCTCTTCTCCAGCATCACAGGGTGGATTTACATATTAGGGCATTCATTGCCAGAATGGTGTTTAGTGCAATTTTTTGCTTTTCCAGTTGACAGTGTGAATACATAATACTGTTTTTTTTTCAAATGTTTCCCCCACAGGATTATGCAGATCTACAATATGTCACATCAAGACAACCAGGTATTATTTCACCTCTATGACAACAGTATGTGACTAAAGGGATTTTAAAAATGGTTAGCCACTGGGAGCAGTAGAATAAATTAAGAACTGCAGTCAAAATACAGAAAATATATTCCACATCAAATGTTACTGCAAACAAAAGGAGCATAAGCTATGACCCTTACAGGCTCCTTACTCTTAATTCCCTGTTGTCAAGTGTGTTTATATGCATGCAGGATGCTAGGTAATGTTTCTAATGTCCCTGAGGAAATCATTATTTTGGAGAAGCTGCATATATGCATCTTCATATTCCAGGAAAAATTTTATAATTTCAAAACTATGAGTGCAGATCCTTGCCAGGCATGCAAATCTAGCCTACTTCACTTCATCAGGTTCAGAGTGAAATTATGACTTGAGTGTCCATCATATAGTATGCATCAGTGTTGATGGACAAATACATCAGGAATACTCAAACATATCAGAGGAAAACTACACATGGCACTGAGAGCTTGGCTGCTCTTTTGCTGCCCGATGCTTTGAATAAGGCCTGCAATGGACAATTATTTTCATTATCAATTAATCAGCTGATTATTTCCATAATTAATTGATTAATCGCTCAGTCTATAAAATGACAAAAAAATTGTAGTAAATGCTGATCAAAATTTCCCAGAGCCCAAAGCAACTTCTTCAAACTGCTTATTTTGTCCAACCAGCACACCAAAACCTTCATTTAAAATCAGGAATGGCAAAGAAAAAGACTAAATACATATTTTCAAAAGCTGGAACCAGCAAATGTTTTAAATTTTTTCTTCAAAAATGACTGAAACAATTAACTCATTATCAAAATAGTTGGCAATTCATTTTCTTTTGATTAACTGATTGAATAACCGACTAATGGTGGCAGCTCCAATCATAATACTTCCTATTTTGAAATGTGCGGTCAGGACTGAACCAGTATGAACAGTTGCTTCAGTGTCGTGTAGACATGTGATCACCATGCATGTTCCCTAACAGAAACAGGATTCCAACTGAAGCAGTTGTCACTTATGGCTCCTACCAGCCAGTTAAGGGGAGCGAGGAGTCAGCAGTCAGTGGTGATAAAGAACAGAGCAGTCAATAAAATGGGTTGCTCAAAAAAGTGTGAATCACCACAACCACAAGAGGTCCTTAAACATACAGTGATAAATGTGCCCAAAATGTTAGACTGATTGGTCTAGTATTATATGAAATTAGTTGCAGACAGACAGATGCATGCACATACACGATCAACGCATGATCTCCTCCAGGGATCATGAAACTACATTACAGGGCTGTGAAATTCAGCAGTGAATGGGATGAAAAGCATCTTGCATCCACCGCTTAGATATACATTAATAATACCATAGTATATAGGATGGTGTCAACTACATCACTTAATTTTCTCAAAGCTAAAAAAAAAGCTCTCTGTGCTTATAATTAAGAATTTCTGAGAGACTTAAATATGACAAATGTTGTATGACTAAAATGATGGTTCACATCTCTTGGTCCATTGTGCATGGAAGTATTCATCATTGTCTTTGTCCCATTTAACGACACATACAGGGACGCAACAACAATGAAGGTAATAAATCTAATTTGAATGGTGCCAGCCATTTCCAATCACAGTGAGTTCTGGCATTAGTCACATTATATGACCCCCAAAAAATGACATGGTATAATTACTGGTTCCATAACATGTCGGGTTACAGAAATAGGTAATATGGTGCAAACATGTACTGATGAGAATGGAAATTGCTCTAAGGAGCTACAATCAAAAGCCATCCAGCAACAAATTATAATTTATAAATATTTTTTCCTCACAAATACACACCACATTCTGCTTTTAACATGTCAGGAATTTTCTGTCTTGATCAGCTGACTAGTATGTGAGGGACACATGAAAATCAGATTTGAGCATGTCTGTGGTCAATCAAAATCCTCACACAGCTTTCTGCATAATGATACTGGGGTGAGCACACTCCAACACAGAGCTGCGTAAGCTTGTCAGTATCTCAGTACGCATTCAAGCAGTGTAACCTACATTGCATTTGTGGTGACAAGCGGGGTAAAGTGATCTGACGCGTTATTACAGCATAACTGTGGGCTTTCTCAGCACCGCAGCCAAAAAAACGACCATGCTGGAGCACAGTGGGGCTTCTGGCGTGTGCCGGTCTGCCAGCAGACACTGCTGTTCACACCAGACCATTCAACCTGGCCATGGTCTACAATATCAGTTCACACTCTCACCCACATCTACCGAGCACACTCTCACAGAGGCAAAGTAAGGCAATGAGATTTATTGTGAGCAACTCATCCATATTTCACACAAATTGGGACGTGGATCTTTGTGAAAAATAGATCATCTGAGAAAAGATTTGCTGTTGAACATGGACAGAACTGAATCACATTTTACAATATTTAACAGTAATAACGACTCTCTTCAATCAAATGAATAAAATGTGCAGTAAAACATGCATTTCTCCTGGTTTGTCCCCTGTGTGTGAATCACTGCTTCTATCTACTGATTCATGCTTGTCCTGACACTGATTTAACATCCAGCCTGTATATGCAAAAATAAGCAGACACACCTACCAAATAACCTGCACTGTACATTTGATTACAACCAAATCCATGATCACACCAGACCAGATCCATGGACAAGCTCTGGAGCCATGTTTTCAGCAAAAGATACATGATACCTGCATCATGACTGCACATCCAGAGCCTTACATGACTTGTGCTTTTCCCTCATGAGGACCTGGCCTACATATACAAATAAGCAACCTCACAGATGAGAGAGATGCTTGAACCGGTGGCTAATATGCTAATGAAAATCCTTTATAACAAACCTATTATTACTCAATATGCTAGTTATAGTGAGTTCATAGTGACTAAAAATTTCAGAATTTACTAATTGGCAACTAACATTTGTTTTTTATAACGTGCACTAAATATTCCTGTGCACTTATAGTTTTGCTAATGCTAGCTTGTAATTTAGCTTTTTATAGATTTCATTAGCATTTTGTCCTTTATAACGCAGTTACGTTATGAAGCCTGTTTGGATTAGCTCATGTGAAAAACGGGATAATTAAGGTGAAAATGTTTTTAAAAATATATGGGTTGGTGATATGTATATTGTGTCAGGTATCTATCAGAGAATATGACAAACCACTTGGTCAGAACAACGACACACCCTCTGAAAGCCCCCAGCAGCTTTCTACACATCGGCTACAGATCATAAATGTGAACACGGCTCCGGTTCAGCTAACGTGAGAAAACTGCGAAAAAACACGACATCGAGCAGCGATTGAATCTTTGTACCGGGAGAAAAAGGCCACTCCGGTTTAGCCAGCGGTTTGAGGATCCCTTTGGTTGCGACCAGCATTTCCTGCCCCTGTGGTTTCACTCACTTCTGCGACCGCACCGCAGACACGACGGACAAAAAGCCGAGAAATTCGCCTCATTTCACGACATTTAAATGCCTCTCACCTGAACATAGTTGTTTTCACAGTATTCGGCTACCCGGGACAGGTTCTGGTAGCTTTCCACGAGAGCTCTTTTGCCGGCAGGGATTTCCTCCTCTAATAGCATTTGTAGCTCTGCCATCTTACATCCCTTCGCATGTCTCTCCTCTCCGTCCTTCTCAGTGAGGCGAGGCGGTGATGCTGTGGTGTGTGTAGCTGAGAGAGGGGCTCCCCCGCCCGGCATGGTGGGGCCGCTGGCTCCGATGCACAACAGCCCGTCACGAATGGTAGTAAACCGTGTAAGGTGATTGGCTGAGAGGTCGAGGGAGATGAGCAGCGGACCAATCATGTTTCTCCGCGATGACGTGAAGTCCAGCATATAAATGTAAGTTAAATAATAATATTAGCAATAATAATGACAATAATTAAAACAATAAATCAACAAATGACTTTCAAAATTCGCACAAAAAGGAAAATATTCAATTAAAATATCCTAAAAACCAGATCAGAAGATCAGATCATAAAAGGACTCGAATCACAACAATAACTAACATCCACATTATCATTACCATCGTCTCCTTCACAGCAATCATTACTAAACAGAAATGGAATATTTGACCAAAAAACATTATGAAATAGAAGATATTTCATTGTATTTTAGCCTATTTGTTAAAACACTCCATAGTCTCAATGACTCATCAACACAACTGGCTAAACCTAATTATATTAACAGAAAGATAGTAGCCTGAAAGTAACATCACTAGCGTTACTACATTTCCCATAGAGCACTGCGGTTTAAATACCCCCTCAGTGGGAGTTGTGGGATATGAAGGAGCAAGCCACGAATCTCATGCGATTGGCAGGGGTTTTTGCTTAAGAAAAACTACATTTCCCAGATAAGTTTGCTGCGCAAACGTTGACTGTTTGGCTCATCCTTGACCGGAGCCGAGATTCTGCTGCATATTGCATATTGCTCACAGACACCGGGCTAATGAAAGAATTATTACACCGGCGGACATGAACTTTATGGTGAGTTTCTCATAAATCAGCCACATAAAGAAGCATTTCTGTTCAATAATAAGGTTTATTAGCGCTAAAGATATAAGGGTTTATTATGTAGACCAATTTAATCTCTTAGAATAAAGAGTCTGTCTCCTCAGATAAGACAGGTGGCAACCGGCTGCAGTGATGAAAAAACATGCGTTCAAGTGTCCCTCACTGAACACTCTGTGAACCGCCTCCATTCGTCCATCACTTGTTTCCTGTTCCTGTTGTAGATGTGAGGACTCCATCCTTGTTGAGGCTCAGCATGGCGCAGCAGGAGGACAAACACAGCCTGGAGGCCAAATTTGCTGCTGCAGTTAAAGTGATCCGGAGTTTGCCTGAGGATGGTGAAACATTATTCGTATTCTGCTCCAACACAGTCTATGAATGAAAGTGGCTGGACTTCAGTGTTCAGACATGTGCTTGTCATGTATGAGGTCTGTGCTTGCTGGTGTGAACACTCCAGGTGACTGACCTACATGCAGAGCATTGGAGAGCTGCCACTCTTGGCCAGCCCTCTATTGATAAAGCTGCTGTGAGGATAAGAGCTGATTAACTGAATCAGTCCATTCTGATGTCTATTAACAACCCCTGTAGCTCACATTTATCTCAACATAACATTTCGTGCTTTTACATTTCATACATTTTTATTCTCAGGTCCTTACCAGCCGTCTGATGACATGATGCTCATGTTCTACAGCTACTACAAGCAGGCCACACTGGGACCCTGCGACATCCCCAGACCATCCGGCTTCTGGGACACTCGTGGAAAAGCTAAATGGCAAGTACTTATAATATGTTGTTTTAATGCACACATAAATGTTGTATTTCACTACTAAATTCAGAGTAATCGCTACTAGCATCACAGGAGATAGATTGTGAATTTGTATGTTTCACTTTAACTTCAAAAAATATCTTATACATCATCTCAACCACTGTCCATTCAGAGCCAATGGCAAAGACACAGCCACTTCACATGCCTACTATACCATTGTTCCAAATCCATGACTTATTTTAATAATACCCATACATCACTGCACAATACTGCAGGTAAATCCACTGGATAATCCTGCATTCATACAGAATAGATTAAGTTAGGTGAGATTCCTGCACCACTTAATACCACTGTTACTGTGCAGTTGTTCAATGTTCACTTTCTTCTCAGTGCTCAAGTGTTGAACTAAGACTTTGTGTTGCCAGGGATGCATGGAGCTCTTTGGGAAATATGACAAAGGAGGAAGCCATGAAGAATTATATTGAGGACATCCAGCTGGTACGTCCTTTCAAGGGAAACTAAAGCTGAATAGAAGCAGCACACAGAATAATAAAAAGTTAAGGAACTTAGAATACACAACTCTTTGCATGAATGTTTTGGCATGGTAAGAAAAGCCTGTGTGCTTTGCACATATAGTAAATATGTGTATATTTATAATACATGCACAATACTGCATATTTATGCACTTATATCAAATGCAAATTGTCTAATAGTCTGTTGATGTTTGAGTCTGTAAAGATACTAAGTGAAAGACAATTCATTTGCATATGATGCTCTAGTGATGGCAATGTTAGTCAATAAGTCCACCACTTTGGTCCAGAATGAAATATATCAAAACTATTATTACTATTTAATTTTGAACACACCCAGATGATGAAGCCTACTGACTTTGGTGATCTCCTGACTTTTCCTCTAGTGCCATCATGATCCTTAAATGTTAATTTGGCAAAACTTTACTTTGTCCAGTTTATGACCTGAGCCTCAGTAATTTATTTCCTGCAAATCAGAAAATGTAGCTCACTAACAGGTTTAACTAAGACACATGAAAATGGTAAATATTATACCTGAAAAACATCAGCATGTTAGCATTAGTCTTACAGAGTTGCTAGCATGGCTTTAGCTTCTTAGCCTTGTTAATGAAAAATGACTCACTTCGTGGTGTATAGAAGAAACGTATTGAACAGTGACAGGATCTTTTAACAGCAGAATCTGTTTTGTTTTTTTTAATTTTTTGCAAATGTTATTATTTCATCTCATTGCACTAACAGTATGTGACACTTCAGTTCCTCCAGCTATCAGCTGTTTTTAATCACCAGTAGGAAATGGTCCAACAGATAAATCAATCTGCCTTTATTATATCTAATTGACTTGTTTTCTAGTTGCTTGTTGGCTGTCTCACCACAGCTGTTTCTACAGAAAACATAAATTTTATTCTGACGCTCTGAAACTTCATGATTTATGTGTGCTGTCAGATTTTGGAGACAATCCCAATCTCGGATGAAGTTTCTGACCTGGTGCAGAAGCTGGGCAACTTCTATGCAGAGACAGACGGAGAAGGAGAAGAAGCTGAAGAAAATGAGGTGGACAGGAGACCATTTACCAGGCCTTTTGCACAACATACAGGTAATGTACATGATTAGCAGTGCCATAAGAACTCAGGCACATCCGGAAAAAATACAAAGCAGGAAGGGCACTGATGTTAAAGTGTAATGTAGTGCTGCATCTAATTCTTTGTTAGTCACATGGATTTCATTTTTTTGAATACTGAGCCTGTTTTACATGTGTTTTTATCACTAGATGAGCTGGTCAAACAATTACAGAAACCAACATTGGAAGGCAAGTCTTTAGTGTTCATAGTAGCTGTAGAGGTGATAGATAGGTCCCACAGTGTATAAGCTCATTTTCACCTGCAACCCTGATTCCAAAAACGTTAGGACACTATGTAAAACATAAATAAAAACAGAATGCATTAATTTACTTATAAACTATGTTTATCACCATTGGTTTTATGATGTGTTCTGATCTCATGTAGTAACTTCCTCTATACAGTCATGTGTTTCACAAAGTGTTTCCCTCTCTCCATCCTTGCTTGTGAACGACTGAGTCTTTCCAGGATGAACCTTTCATACCAAATCATGATACTACTGTTACTACTGTAACTACTGTACACCTGTTACCAGTGAACCTGTTTACCTGTTGACTGATCCAAAAACAGCTGTTTGGATCAGTCCACAACTTCCACAGTCTTTGTTGCCTCTGTCCCAACTTGTTTGATATTGTTTCAAATTCAGAATAAGCAGATATTTAGTAAAATCAGTGAAGTTGATGATGCCAGACATTGTCTTGTCTTTGTGCTGTTTTATCTGAGTATATGTCAAAAAGGATTAGCAAATGATCCCATTCTGTTTTATTTTTGTTTTCCACAATGTCCCATCTCTTTTGGAATCAAGGTTGTAATTAAGTTGCTTTCATTGCTGTTTCATGTTAGTGGCGATAGACAGATGAGTGCACATTGTCCTTGGCTTACACTGCAAGTGTATACTACACTGCGAGAAATTAGATTGTTCGATTTGTCTTGTGTAGTCAGTCTTGTATGTGTTATAGTTAGCCGGCGTGTTGGTTGTTGGCTTATGCTGTGATTTGCACTTTGTTGTATACTGTAGATGTAGTGCGTAGAAGCTGTAAACCTCAAAATGTTCTGTCAACTGACTGTGTTTTTGTCTTTGCTTTGCGTAGATTTACGCTGTGCAACACATACTTTGATTAAGAGTTAACCAGGAGTGTTTACCTCACTGTTCAGGCTATGGGGATCTGTGGGATGATATACAAAACGTCCAAGAGAATGACAAAGACAGCTGTGTTCATGGCATCAGTGTCAGTAGCGAGGAGGCAGAGGGAAGCAAAGAAAATAGTGAAGTCGAGAGAAAAGAGGAAAGTAGTGATTGGAAAAGTGGGGAAGAGGAGAATGGGGATGAAGAAGACAATACAGACGATGGAGACGAAGAGGAGGACAAAGGTACTGTCTGTAGTTGTAGCTGTTAGCTGTTTTGTGCTGTGACATTTGTTGTGTTGTAGAGGTAACACACTATCCATAATTTACATAATTTAAAGGGTAAGGCTCGTGATATTCTATATTTGTCAATAAACCTCATGAAAGAACCAAAACAATGAGTGAGATATCTTATTCCTCTGTGTCACAGAGCTTGCTGAACCATCTCCAACCACATCAGCACCACTGTTGCACTGTGTGTGTGTGTTTTTTTTTTTACTGTCTTTTAATTTTCCTTTCCTGCCTCTCTATTCTTAATTTAAAGAGGAAGGAGAGAAGCTGTTGGTGTATTTGTGCTGCATTCCTTAGTCAGACTAAAGTGTATCTAGCACACATTTTATTTTTTAAGAATACAATTTTTATTATGACACCTATAAATTAATTTTAAGTGTGCAAGATTTACATAGTTTCCATTTAAAGTAATTGAATTAGATGTGCTTTCCCAGCAACAACAACAATAACAGTATTTCAAGGAGATAAAGATAAAAAGCAATTTGCACAAAGTACATCCAAGATGTGGCTCGACTGAGTACACATAGAAAGAACTGCACTTTTTTGAAATGCTTGGTTACTCTCTCTCTCTCTCTCTCTCTCTCTCGCACTCTCTCTCTCGCTCGCTCTTTTTTGTATCATCTCAGACTGGAGTCCTGACCCGAGGTTGCTCATGGTGGAGGACAAGAGGTGGAGGTCTGACACGAGGGGGTCAAGCAGCAGTATGGAGCCCAGCATGTCCTCCTTCACCAACGGGACACATAGCTCCCTCAACAGCGAGATGGAGGAAGAGGAACTGGCCTGTTCCATAGAGCCCAACGTGCAGTTTGACTCCTATATGCACTTTAACGGACACCTGAATGGTAAGATTACAGAAGAGGAGAAGAAGCTCTGGTATATATACTGCATATATAAATACAAAGGCTAATAATCAGTGCAATGTCTAAATGTTATGAAAATAAGACCAACTAAATGTTTATTATGTAGATGATATGTTGCTTGCATGTTGTATTTTCCACCAATCAGATGCTGTTCCTGAGAAGAACCACCGGTCGACAGACTCAGATAATGAGGAATTCTGTGACTCCATGGAGCATCTGGCCATGGAAGAGGTAGGATGTCCCTTCACATTTCATGGACAGATATGACATTGGTTAACTATTCATTTAATTATGTCATCATTGGAGAAAGAAGGCAATTAAGAGTTACAAAGTAAAACACAAACTGAATGTGTTTTAGCTTAGTTACGCTATTAACACTCTGATTGACTCTCTTCCTTCTAAGGGCCTGTCTTCATCAAAGATTCTGTCAGCTGGATCAGGAGCTGCCTCAGTGAGGCAAAGGGATCTTTGGTTTGAGAGCAACACTACCCTGAATGAAGGAGAGGATCAAGGACTCATGGGAGATTCTTACCTTAAAGAGGGGATTAGTACAAGCCAACACAACAGCTCCTTGTCAAGAAGAGGGAGAGGTGAGACTACAGTCATCGACCTATATCTATGCTGATGCTGTATCCTTGATTTACCTGTCTCCTAAGATGTTCACTTAGTTCATTCACCTAAGCATTTAAAGGCAACAGATATTCTATAACACAGCACAATTTCCCTCAAAGGTTACATGTTGCAGCATAAAGATGTCACATCCTGACTCCCATTTCAGGTTCTCTGTCACCAAGGACAGCCTCCATCCCTCAGCGTTGTGCCAGCGCAGATGCTGCCTGCTGCTGTGTGTCACTGAGCAGCCATCGTGTCAGTCCTGCCAGGGGAAATGTTGATGAGCAAATAGCTACAGCTCTGCTCAGGCTGCAGCATGACATGGCCACTGTGTTGCACAGGCTGCACGCTCTGGAGGCGCTCACACTGTCACAGGTGAACGACCTGATGTGTTAGCCACATTATGTATACTATGGAGATGGGGACGTCATTTCTTTTTCCATCACACAAGCTGTTGATTTTATTTTGTTTATTTTTAAAAAAGGGAAAAATATCTTACATTGCACTTATTTTCCTTCAAACACTTGTTTACTGAAATATAACACTGATGACAGTCTTCATGACAGTTTATTTGATGCTTAGTGATAGATTTCTACATTTTCTGTTGACATTTTACAGTCAAGATCATCTTCACCAAGGCAAGAGGACTCCCTACCTATAACACACAAGGTCCTTATAAAATTTTCTAATGTTTTTTTTTTTTTTACTTTGCTATTTTATGACCAGTCTTTTTAATGCAAGTTTCTGATTTTATAGTTCCTGAGACCGTCCTGGTGGCCTTTTGACTTCTGTCCACTCACAGCAATGGTGACTGCACTCTGGCCTCTGATTGCCCATTGGCTTGTCCAGGTTTACTTACAACGGAAGAGAAGGTGAGCATAATATTGGATCAAAAATGGTCTTTTGTCATGTGACACCAGTCCACCTCCATGTTGAATGGACCATGCTAGACTTGAACCAGCCATTCTCCAGTCCTCATGCCATGTCCCCATGGACTGAGCTACCAGCGCCATGTTACAGACTACTAAAACCCTGTTTCGCTTTATCTCTTCACAGGAAAATCCCCTGAATTGTCTGAAAACTGTCGACATCAATCAAGGAATATGAAGCTGGGATGAGATTGTTGCACTTTTGTTGCTTTGTGGCTTTGTCAAGCCACCACCACAGCCTGAGTGTAATGAGGCTCCAGTAGAAATGGAAAGCTACCTTAGGTAAATGAATGGTCAGAAAGTTGTGTAAAGGGAGATTCGGCAATACAAAGTAGCATTTTTGACTTCATAAATACTTTTTAGGTGTTTAAGAGAGGAAAGATATATGCATTATAAATGCTGGCACATTTTCTTTGTTACAGTCACCTTAGCTTTAGCCAGTGATCTTATTTATGACCGGTCTCTCAGATCACCAGGAACTCAATATACACATACTCACATACACACAATTATATAGTAGCTGTGGATCTTGAGCAATGACTTTTTCTCCATTATCACTGCCAGTTATTTCATTCAATGTACAATTGTTTATTTAGGTTTGCTTTCATGTTTTTTTCTGATAACTAGGGGCATAAGCCTTTTATATTTATTGTATGGAAACACAGAAATATTTTATGGGTATTTCTTTTTAGACCAAATAGACATGGCGACAAATGTGGTTACTTATGTGAATATTTATTGTATGTCTTCAGTGCATTAATATCAAAGATTGCACTTTTATAAAAGTGAGATACAGATATGAGGACAATCCATATATTTATTCCTATGTCTTGTCAGTGTGTACAGTGAAAATGAAGAATTCTCTGTTTAAGCAAGGATGTGTGCTTTCAAATATACAGTATGTAAAACATAAGCCGACTTTGACATGCAATAAACACGTTGCTGGGACAAACGCATTAATTGTAGTGAATCTTTGATTTTGATGCTCAAAGTGGATGTGAATATATGTAAGTTATGAGCACTAGAGACGATTAATCACATTTTCTACTGTAAATTAGCAGAATAATATTATTAAAATGCTACATTAACTGAAGTTAGATAAGCGGAACGTAAGGCCAAAAAAACAGCCGATTTCCACAGGGACACAAAATGTGTCACAACACCGCAGAGGTCACATCCGGTTTGTGTTCGGCTGTCAGATTACCGCTGAAGTTCGCTGTTTGACTTGCTATGACTGCTACAGAGAGATAAAGTGAAAGAACGCGGACATTAAACTCGCAGTGGTGTAACTTTAGTATCTCAAGGTCGGTTTTGAGTGAGAATTAAAAATGTTTTCTTTGACCGTCCAACCGCAGGTAAGAAAGCAGGAAGCGTCAGGCCGAGCTAACGTTAGCATTGTTGTTGTTTTGGTACAGTTGAGCCTGCTAGCAAGCAAAGTTAACCTTAGCATGTTCTCTTCTGAGTCAGACGACCTTTGATGATATGAAAGAAACACTATATTTGATTTGAAAATACATATTTCATGTTAATTTATTACTGATTAATGAAAGTTAAAGAAAGACAGTGCGGGTCGTTCAGAGAAGTTAGAGCTAGCTGCTGCTCTGTTGAGCGTTCACTGTGTCCCTAGCTGCCAGGAAACTGCGTCAGTGACAGACATGTTTGACTACTGATGCTTTCCACTTGCTAATAAATGAACGCTTTTGCCAACTTTTGTACCCAAAAGTGTTTGTGACATTTTTTTTTCATTTAGAACTAGCTAAATTCTAAGTTTGATATAGGTCATGTTGACTTTGTAAAACCGGCTAGCTGATGTACTAGTTATGTAAACTGCCTTTGGACTACCTGACAAGTAGGGTTCGTGATGGTAATTGAAACATCCATGATCGTTGTAGTACTTAACAAACATGCCATTTCTACACTGTTTGTTCGGTTACATTTGATCCTAGATGACTGTGCCTCTGAGCCACCTCATCAATGTCCTCCACTCTATGAAGAGCTCGGTGGGAAGCAGCAGCACTGCCACCTGCACATCAAGAAAACACAAGGAGCATGCCTCAGACTCAGACCTGCACTGCACAGAGGTATCATTAGTATGACACGAGCTGTAATTGCTGCCTCAAGTCAGAGATGTGTGATGCTGCACTTAGTTGTTTTCATTCTCCCATGCCCTGCTCCCCTTGTCAAATGTTCCGAAATAACTATTAATATAAATCAAATCTAATACATGAAATGGTATAATGTATGTATGTGCAGGCCATGTGGAATCTGCGTGAGCTTGGCTTATCAGACATGGGAGCACAGCAGCTGGATGAGCTTGTGAACCATGTGTTACCACGCTTTAGTACACAGGAGGGTGGACAGACAGCATGGAGGACCTCACATCTTTCTACACACTCCTTTTTCTACAATAAGCATGGTAAGAATGTGCATCTTGGTTATGAACTGGCCTCCGAAGTCCTACCTTGTAAAACTTTCTAACATTGCAAAAAGAGTATTGGAACCTCAGAACCCCATCATCACTCACAAATAAATGCAATACCTCTGCTACCAATTTTTTCTAAAGATATCTCAGGGTTAGCAGTTATACCTTATCCTCTGTTCCCAGGCTTCTCATATGGTGCAGTATCCATGTTGGCCCCGGTTTTTTCTAGGCAGCACCCTTCACCTCTTCAGACTGTCAGCACAGAGCTGCAACACTGGCCTGGTAACTGTCGATTAAAAGCATTTATAAATGGTGTAATAGTTTATTACTGATGCATTATTACTGATCTTTGTATTCAGGTGTTACTAATAAATAACTATAGTTGATTTGTATGTTATTTAGAAGCAGTATAGACTAATATTACTGACAAATATTCCAGTTAATTGTCAGTATAATTTAATGTTTCACATTTTTACACATATATTGTAAACTTACCTAGCAGTTTATATATTTATAATGTTTATGCTAATCTAGTAAAGTTATATGCTGTGGAAACATACTTATCTTTTTAATCAGATTAAAAATCATATGCTCACTGTATATTTTCAGTGTGGGTCCAGAGCAGGGGCTTTAAAACTTTGAGGAGCAAAACCAGACGTCTGCAGTTAGCCCCCGACCGCCCCCTGGAATCTGAAGGGTTCACACCATCTTTTATGAAGGTAAGTACTAAGACATGTTCACATGCTTAAACACAATCCTTAAGCATGTTATAAATATGCTATCTGCATTACTTTAAGCATATCCTTAAGCAGGCATTATGTAATAAGCATGTTGAAAATGTAATTTTAAACTCTTTGTCTGTAAAAGTAGCCTTACCATCATTTTCACCTTACCATGGTATTGCATTTTTGTCAGTTCAGCTCTTGAGTAGAAAATGCACCTCATTACTGTAGTTTTTTTCTCAGCTGGCTTTCATTGGATATACTGCACACAAGCAAAATAGAAGAATAAAAAAGTAGGCAACTGTTGTTCTGCCTAGCATATGTCACCGACAAGCTTATAATAGACAGATCCAAAATGGTATCATCATGGTGTACAGATGCAGCGGCCTGTACGCTACTGAGTGTACTCTTCTCGTTTCTTATGTATTTAGCTAATGTTACCAGTTATGCAACTACATTAGAAAAATAATTGACATTAGCTGCCTTTGTAGTTGACAACCCAAAAGGGACCTCCAGGTATTCATCCCTGCCAGGAATCTAAAAATAAAGCACAGCAGGTGTACCTTAAGTATTCATACCTACAAAGCATGCCTAGTGTGATTGCCCCAAAGTAAAGTTGTGAAGCAGTATTCTGGCTGTGTAAATACTGCTTACTAGTCGCACTTTGTACTGCAGGGTTTCTTGACACGTGACAAAGGGATTGAAGCTGAAAGTCTAGAGACCCTGTTGAAGAACAAGAATATACCTGATGGACAGCAGGATGCTTTCAAAAGGGGCTTCGCAGAGGGTTTCCTGAAAGCCCAAGCCTTGACACAACGCACACAGGGCAAGTTGTAATACAAACACACTCTAACTGAATCTGTTATTGGTACTAAGTGGTATTAAGCATTAGATGATACTGATGTATAATTTTCCACCTCCAACTGTTCAGACTCTCTCAGGAGGACTCGTCTAATCCTGTTGGTGATGCTTCTTGTTGGACTCTATGGTATCTCCAAGACCCCTTTCATATCGGGTAAAGGCCCCCTTTCTCCTCTAAAGCTGCTTTTTGATTTCATTTCATACATCATTAACCTATTAGAATATGAATGTTGATAATGTAGCTCAACATTTGCCTGTTAAACTAATCTATGCATATTGAACAAACTTTAAGCCTTCAAAGAAATGAACTAAGCTTGATATAACAGAAACATTTTCCGTTTTTTGCATACAGCAACTAATTCTAACCTGTTCAGTGCCTGCAGTATTGAAGCACTAATACATACAATTAGATGTTGTTATTAAATAATTCTCAGTAACAGACAGTGTGTGTGTGTGTGTTTGTGTGGGTTTATTAACCGTGCCATGCAGTATGATTTCGAACTTTAATCTAACCATTTTGGATAGTGCGGTTCCGAACCACAACAGGCCTGGACTCGGCAGTCGACCCTGTCCAGATGAAAAACGTGACATTTGAGCACGTCAAAGGGGTCGAAGAAGCTAAGAATGAGCTGCAGGAAGTGGTGGAGTTCCTGAAAAACCCACAGAAGTTCACAGCTTTGGGAGGAAAGCTGCCAAAGGGTAGGGCTATCCGTCATGGTGCATTTTGAGATGAACAAAGAGGTTCTCAGTATTCAAAAGTCACATGTGTGAGGGTATGATGACTTTTCAATTGTGGTGATTGATTCCATTCAGCACTCCTCCTCATCTCTCTGTACTTCAGGCGTTCTGTTAGTTGGCCCTCCAGGAACTGGAAAGACTCTGCTGGCCAGAGCGGTGGCAGGAGAGGCAGATGTGCCATTCTACTACGCCTCTGGGTCTGAGTTTGACGAGATGTTTGTTGGAGTGGGAGCCAGCCGCATCAGGAACCTTTTCAGTGAGATTTTTTCAGGATTTTTTTCAATTATAAAATTTTATATTTCCCTTTACCTACCTTCTTCTCCCACTTGACTGTGTTTAGTGGATTTCTTATACAAGGGCTTTGTGATTGTGATCAAAACGTAATGTAATTATAATTGTTGTGCTGCATACTGTGGGATATGTGTTTATATTTCTCTTAATGCTTTTTTTCTAGGGGAGGCTAAAGCCAATGCTCCATGTGTGATCTTCATTGATGAGCTGGACAGTGTGGGTGGGAAAAGGATTGAGTCTCCCATGCACCCTTACTCCAGACAGACTATCAACCAACTACTTGCTGAGATGGATGGGTAATGATCTGTTGCATTTTGACATTTTAGGAAAGCAATGTGATGGGGTTTGCCATGCATGCATGTATGGGTGTCATAATAAAAAATTATAAGGTCTTTGGTCATGGTACTGTGTATATATAATTTTGTATTGCAATTGCAGCACATATTTTGATATTGTAAATTTAAAGAATTTTAATCAAGAAACCGTCTATAGATAAAATCACCATATTAGAATGTATTTTAAGACAATCTACTAAATCAGGGGTGCCCAAACTTTTTCCCTTGGAGGGCCAAAACTGAAAATTTTGAGCCACAATTGCTCACCATTTGAAGTAAAGTGCAGAAGGTTGCTATAGTGAGAGAGCAGAAAACAAGAGTTACCGCACTGCAGACACTGACTTGCTTGTACCCTGTGATATTAATTTGTAGGTTTAAGCCAAATGAGGGCGTGATAATCATTGGAGCAACCAACTTCCCAGAAGCTTTGGATAAGTAAGTTAACCTCTGTGTCTCTTTTAGTCTATGCAAATATTACAGCTTAAAATGGACATTTGTCCAAATGTCAAGGTTTTTAACCCTGAGTCACAGCTTTCCTTGTCAATACCAAAGAATACTGCACCTCTTACAGAGTTGTACTGGAACAGTATCAGGATTTTACTGACCAACTGATCTTCTTTTCTAGTGCCCTGATTCGCCCAGGACGTTTTGACATGCAAGTGACTGTCCCTAAACCAGACGTGAAAGGACGCACTGAGATCCTCAACTGGTACTTGAAGAAGATTAAAGTGGATCCAGGTGTGAGGTCAACATCTGCCATGCTGCATTTGGCCAAAATATTTTTTTTGCAAAAGTATTATTATTTTGGATATGATTTTCTCACCACTGTGAGACGGAACTGATGTTTGTTTGCATGCCTTAGTTTGATGATTCACTGAGCATGTTGGCACAGTGCAGAGCAGGCCCATTGTTTTAAGCTGACATATTTGCTATTAACTTTGCTTAAAGAGTACCCCAGTTTGAGGCCCGTACTGACCGTTGATGCTACGTGTCATCTCTGCAGCTATTGAGGCCAAAATTATTGCCCGGGGCACAGTGGGCTTTTCTGGCGCTGACCTGGAAAATCTGGTCAACCAGGCTGCCCTGAAGGCTGCAGTTGATGGCAAAGACATGGTCACCCTAAAGGAGCTGGAGTTTGCTAAAGACAAAATCCTCATGGGTGAGTCATGAAGAAGCTTTACTTATTGATAGAGAAAGATCACTTCGTTATTGACTTTTTCTTCTAATTTGTATCCTGGTTGTATTTTTTCAATGTGACTAGGATCACACTCATAATTTTGTCTTATTTATTCCATTGTCTCACTTTCTTTACTTCAAAGGTCCTGAGAGAAGGAGTGCGGAAATTGACAAGAAGAATAAGCTCATCACAGCGTACCATGAGTCAGGTCATGCAATTGTAGCCTACTACACCAAAGATGCCATGCCGATCAACAAGGCCACTATCATGCCCAGGGGCCCCAGTCTGGGACATGTAAGGAAACCTAGACTTTGTAAACTAAGCTTTGACACCCAGTCTAGTGCAAACTGTTGCTGCCTTAAACTCCTGTACATCCTGTCACCCCCTTAATTTTTTATTCTACCTGTTCGTCCTCTTCGATGTCTCTTCTCAGGTGTCCATGCTCCCAGAAAATGATCGCTGGAGTGAGACTCGCTCTCAGCTGCTTGCCCAGATGGACGTCAGTATGGGTGGCCGTGTAGCCGAGGAGATTATATTTGGCCATGACTACATCACAACTGGTAAGAATTCCTAAAAGGGCCATTAAGTCAAAACGTCTTTACATAAGCAGTAGAAAAATATTGATTCTTTCACTTGAGGAAATGTGGTTGGCATAAGTATTTGTTTTCTTCTCTAGGTGCATCAAGTGACTTTGATAGTGCCACAAAGATCGCTAAGATGATGGTGACCAGATTTGGAATGTGTGAAAAGGTAGGCTAGCTTGAAAGAGATGGCATGTCATAGCATTTGTACTAAACTTGTATGTCATTATTATGCCATTATTTTGATTACATGTATGTATTTTTTTTACTGTCTCCCAGTTGGGTGTGATGACCTACACTGATATGACATCCCAGAGCCCAGAGACACAAGCAGCCGTGGAACATGAAGTCAGAGTGTTATTGAAGGTCGGTGTATTCTTTTTTTTTTTTTTTTTTTAGGACTTCTGAACAAAGACCAACTCTTGTAAAAGCCTTTTCTCACCGTGTTTAATCTTGCTGTTTCCAGGAGTCTTATGAGCGTGCCAAAGCCCTGCTCAAGTCTCACGCCAAAGAGCACAAAAACCTAGCAGATGCTCTGCTCATGTACGAGACACTGGATGCCAAAGAGATCCAGCTGGTCCTGGAGGGCAAGACCCTAGATACCAGATGAAACCGGCGAGTAGAGCAACAATCAGGGGATAGCTACGGGGGAAGGGGTCAGATTTTAAGAGCTCAGGGGTTTCGGAATGAGGGATGGACTCAGTTTTTGAGCAGTGAACTAGAGGAATCAGAAGTCATGGCCTGCATTCGCAAAGTCTCTCGACAAGTGCTAATGTGGGACTATGTCACATCTTCATGCTGTCACCTTCATGTAATTTCATCAGTATTTCCACATAAGTAGTTCTCTTATATGAAACTTAAACTTGACTTTTCCGAAGTTCAGAGGTTCAACATGTGTGACAAAGGATTTTTAGGGTTAAATAGCTAATATTAAGGATGTTACTCAGGTCACTTTAGCAGTTGGTTGGAGGAAGTAAGACATGAATGTAATCATGCACCTCAAACATGAAAACAGGCTCTTTTCTTTTTTTTAAAAAAATGCAGAACTTTTCTCCTCCTTTTGGCTGTGAGAGATATTACACAAACCCCATCGACATGCTTATGATGCTGTAGGCTCCAGCATACTCCTAGTTGTTGTAGCCTACTCTGTCTCTACTGTCGCTCCCCTCTTAGGCTTTGGCAAATCAATCACTGCCAGTGTGGCAGAGTGGGAATGTCACCACAGACACCAGATTTAGAAAGTCCATTATACTACCAAAATAGAGATTTATCTGGTGGTGATGGGCTTAATTAGCATTGTCTGAACTCGTTTGGCAAGACATTAAATGTAACAGACATTCTTTCATATTTAAGAGTCCTGCACTCCAGGTTTAATATAAAAAAAGAGATGAAATTCTGTCCATCCAGGTCTATATAGATTCCTATTCAATCAATGGGAAATGCTGAGCTGCATCTGTTGTTAATCCAAAGAGCCACAGTGTAATTATGGAAACTAGACTTAAATCTCAACTCCTGTTTGTCATTTGTCTTCCAGTGTTTGTGTTCATATCTGTTATTGGTCTAGAATATCTTGGAGGTCAGGCTGTACCTTATTTTAGCTCATGTGTGGCACCTAGAACGATCACGACGGGGTACTGATTCTTTGTGTCCAGGATGATTCGAACGTCACGCTCATACATTCTCCTGTCCCACTGTACCCCTCCGCACGTGTCCCTGTCACTTATTTTTAAAGGTGGCCTTTTCGGGAATGTACTGTAAATGTGACTTTTTTTTCCTTTGAAGTAGGAAGTGTATAAGGTTAAGCTATAACATCTCAGCACTTTGAGTGTACAAGTTAAGTGAAAATTCACTTCTGCACTCTTCATGTAATTTATTTCATTTATGCTGTGTGTACAAATAGATCAAAAACTGCTGCTCAACCACAAAAAGCATGTGAGAAATACAAGCTGTGTGTGTAGTGATAGAGCATTTGAATCTTTAGGATTTTTAAAGTTGCAACGTTGCCCTAATTTATTTAAAATTGTCTCAGCAAAATATCACTTTTTCTTGCTGATGAGTGGATTAAAGGCTCTTAAGATTGTTCAAACCAGAAGGCCAGTTCTGTCATTTGCATCTATTGCTCTATAACTTTCTGTTTCACCACATTTTGCACAGTGCAGTGGAAAAGCGATGCGTCGTTCAGTGCTTCCAGGCTCTGTTTGGTGCATAAAGGAAGTCGAGCTGCAGCGAGTTCTGCCTCTTAAAATGTTGAATGTCTAAATTTGAAAGTGAACATTTACAGCAGCAACAGTACAATCAATGTTTGAGCATTTTGGAACATTGATTTCTTTGAAGATACATAACTCATGTCAATATTACTACCAGCATATCTTCTACGTAATAGCACTACCTTTTTTTCAGCAGTTTTTTTTTTTTGTTGTTTTTCCAATTTCACACACTATTCTGTTTATTGGCCTTTTATCCATGTTTAGCTGTATATATGATTGGGAATGGGAACACTGTATATAGATATATAGCAATGCTTTTATGCTGTGAATGGCTCTCGATTGACAAAGTCTCTCAACAATGTGACGGCGATGGTTTATGAATGTTTGTGCAGCTGAAGTAAATAAAAAGAAAACGAAATTAAAACTTCACATTTTTGGTGCGTGTCTAATTTTATGAAACTCCATAAAATCCGCGTACTTAGTCATTTGGAAAGTGAGGTAGCTAACATATACAGTCAGTACAATAGCAGATAAACATTTCAGGATGGTCTCATTTTTTAAGTTACGTTATCTGTTCACATATTGGTAATACAAAGTAATTAAAAAATGTAAATTGTTTCATGTTATTATGTATTCTACCATTAAGGTCAAACTGAAATAAAACAAATCTTAGAAATTAGTATATATTTCTTGGTATGTTTTTTGATAAGGTTACTAATCGAGTTATAATGACCAAAATTAAAATCTAAGTTTTATTTACTTATCTACAGAATTAGCGCCCCCTACATTAGAATTGATGCGAAGTGAAATACACGAGTACAGTGTTCCTGCCAAATGTGTAATGTTGTAAAGGAGAAACCCATTTTGTAACAACATTTATGAGCTCTACAGGGCTATGAAACATATTGAAGAGGAATCAGACTTTGACACAACCCAAATAGAGACCTGGGAACTTTTCAACAAATATGTATGTCCAAAAACATTTCGAAAAATTATGCACCATAGTGACAGTATTATTTCAGATTCTGTTTGTTCAAATTTCAGCTTAATGCTCAAAACGGGCCTCCCCACTTTAACACCATTTCCCACAGGCCCCAAACAGAGTCAGAAACACTGGAATAAACGCTAAACCGTGGAGGAGCCCAAATGTAATCACAAGAAACACAATCTTAAAGAACGTCCTGAAGATGTAACTCCCAGACATGGACAGCGCCACCACTCCTAAAACAGTGGACAGCGCTCCTTGCAGTATCGGATAGCCTAAACGGGCCAAGGCATCCATAGCTTTCTCATGGACGTCGGTCTTGTGGCTGGAGACGAAAGAGTAAGAAATGTGTGCTGAGAAATCTACAGAAAAACCAATGCACATGACCAGGTTGATCATGGAAATGGAGTCCAGGTTTACACCCCACAGCGCCATGAAGCCTGCCACTCCAACAATGACTGAGCAAATCACAAAGGCCACCCATAGAGAACAAAGAGGGCTGGGTATCAGGATGAGGGAGACGATGAGCATAACAATTATGGCCACCAGGACGGTTTGAACTGTATTGTCCATAATGACAGTGTACTGGTCATAGTAGATGAAAGCAGGGTGGTACACCAGGAGCTCTACTGGGCATCCCTCTGCTGTTTTCCTGAGTCCGGTCATCATGTCCTTCACTGTGGTTTTGTTTAGCATCTGAATGAAAAAGCGAGAGGCCTGAATCTCATCAGCGGTGGTGAAGCTGATGTCTTGTTTGAACATGGAGTTGAGTTCTAAGAAATGATGCAGATGTGTGTGGAAAGCCTCTTGAGAACTAATACTGAGATTGGTTGCATTTGCATATTGTAGAAAGGAAAGGAACCAAGCAGAAGTGCTGTTGACGAAGTCCAAACTTTCAAAATTTGAAATGCATGAATACAGATGGTTCAGTTCATCCTCATCCCAGTAAAGCAAGGGCTGCTTCACTGCTACCATCACATTACAGCTGTATTCAGAGAAGTGTTGTCTTTGATTGTTGTAGTAACTGATAATGTAGGAATCATCCAAAGCCAGATTCTTGATATCGAGTCCCTCTTTTAACATAAAACAACCATAGATACTAACAGCCACGTAGCCTACATAAATAACTAATACACATGCTTTCGTCAGTTTGTGGGTCAGGAATGGTCCATAGAACCGCTCAAAAATGTAACTCATTGGCTCAGTTTCCTCCTTTTCAGTGATTGGATCGTAGCTCCCTCCAATGCAGCATACACTGAAGGCTTTGGAGTTCCTTGGTGGTAAGTCTTCTGGGATTTTGGCACAGGTGAACCAGTGCTTGTTCTCTGCTTCCCTCCTTCCATTCAAAGCCATGCACGGCCCCAGAAAGGTGATGCTGTACAAATAGCAGAAGCAAACAGAAACCCCAGCATACATACAGAAGGACCGGATTGAAACAAAGGGCGAGTTGTAGCCCAGGAAGAGAGCCAGAGCGTCGGTCAGGGTGGTGATGGAGATGGAGACAGCAGCGTCCCTGTAGGTGTCAGCCAGCCGTTTGGGGACACTGTCGAGAACGCGGGTCCTCTGCCAGCAAGAGACCATGATGAACATGTCATCCAGTCCAATACCTTAAGAAGAAGTCAGAGGAGAAAAGAATTTTAAAAATGTCAAATTTGATTCATGCCTGTCTTGTGTGTGAAGCTAAATTACTGGATAAAATGGGCAACCATTCTTTGGTATTTTGATTAATTGCTAATGTGTTAGGGAATCAATTCAGGTGGGTCCTTATCTTGATCTTGACTATATCACTTTATTTAATGTAGCTTTTTAAATCCAAATGATGTACAGACTACTTCATACTTTGAAGTACTGAATACTTGAAATACAGGCTGTGTTGTCTGGATATGGTTTTACTACTGTTCCAGTCAGCTTTTGATTTCTATTTATTTCTCTACAGTTTGACAATTGACAGATGCTTGAACTTCAGTTCTGTGATTCCTCACTGTGCACATTATGTCTGTGTTACTTTTGGTCTATTGGTGTTAAGGTGTTGGATGAAAATGTTTTTTTTTTCTTTCTCAAGACTGCGCAACAAATGCCATGTCATGTCAGTTTTACTTTTTTGGTTAACAGGAAGAAATGTTGTTTTGAGTACTTTCTAACTTTTAACTTTGGGCAGTGAGATCTCTTGGACCTGGATGTTCAACAGAATCTACCTAGTATCATGAAGGGGCAGGAGGCAGCTGTCATGACGAAAGGTTGATCCAGCAACAGCAGTGCACCAAAACCGCTCAGGACTGCTAGACCTGTGGAGAGCACCCCACAGGACGCCACCCACACCTTCGTCCTCACATTATCCAACCTAAAGGAAAATCAGAGATCAAAAGTATCCAAAATACAATGCTTAACATGATGAGTGCTTAACCCACCTCCAACATGAGATGATTGAAAATGTGATGGCAATGGCGTAGGTGATGGAGAACAAATAGATGACGGAAGCTGGAGATTTTTCAAATTCCCACTGCATTGACATGGAGGTGGAGTATGACACCTAGAAATATTACTGATAAGTTAAACAGAATACATTTATTGTATGTCAGCTGGTCATTTCAAACACTGAAATATCTTAAAGTTTCTCTTACCTGAATAGAAGCTGATGATACATTTGAGAGCAACTGAATGAAGCTTTCAAACCAAAGGTTAGTTTTTGTTTTGTTGTCCTCGCGTAAGTAGTAATGAAGCTGTATGGCTTTAGCACTTTCAACAACTGAGCTCTGCTTGTGCAATTTCACACTCCCCAGACTTAAATATAAAGGAAAACTCCTGAAATCAGAGTAATACCATGGATATGTCAAATTGACTGTGTCTATGTTGTCGGCATTGTATTCAATGATATCTAAAATGTCATTAGAGGCACAGGATCCCATCACTTCAGCACAAACATCCACATATTGAAATGACTGGTTGTCAAACTGCGCCCCCATACTCCTAATTTTAAAGTCCAAGTCCAGAATGTCCAGAAGTGACTCCACAGTCAGAATATTTCCCTCACTTGAAGCTATGAAACTTACATAATTACCATCTGTGCTTAGTCTTAAACGTGAAAACATGGAATTGTTTCCTGGAAAGGTTTCTTGGATGTATTGTCTCTCCGTCTTGGCTCGTCCATCGACAGGTGTGAACTGCTCTTCGATATTGTTTGACATTCTGTCCTTGAGAAGGTAAAATCCGCTCCCCAGACTTGTTGAAAGGATAAGGGGGATAATCAAGATCCACCAGGGATGAGATCCAATGAAATGACCCAGCATCTCAAAACAGATGCGCAGGGGTCTCTCTATGCAGTCTGTGCTGAATCTGGCCATTCTGGTTGGTATTTAGTACAAAAAACTACTTTGGGGAATATAAAAGAGCTGCTCCTTTTCCCAGAAAAGACTTTAGACTAACATCGGAGAGTAACTGTGAGTGAGTATTCACAACCAGCTGTATTTATTGTGGTCTTTTCAGCTCTTTCCTGCAATGGGATTTGCATAATAACAGGGTTGGCCCTCTCTGTAATGAACAGAAGCAGATGAGGTTCGAGGAAAGGCCCTAGTCAAAGAGGCCATTGAAGAACAGTAGGTGTAGTATGGCTACCTGGTTCCATTTCATTACTTACTGTCACTGGCTTACAATTGCTTAACCCTCAGGCGATTCCTTCTCATGGATGAGGTAACCTTAAAATTTTGGGTCCTTCAAGATTGATGAAACAAAGCAAAGGCACAGAACAAAGACACATTATAGTGTGGATCTTTTTTTAAAGACCATCCAAAGTTTTTCTGCCAGTCAATTAACAGTTATTCTCAATGGTAGACTCCCCCTCCCTCCACTTCTGCTTCAGGGTAAATTGGCCATCATTAGCAACAGAATAGAATCAGAAATCAGGTTATCACCAAAGTAGATTTTCACATACAATTCACAAGGAATTTGCCTCTGTGTTTTGGGTAACAATATAAATACAAAATTCATAAATACAATAAAATAAAAATATCTAAAATATATCTGTTTTAAAATGAAGAGATGGAGATTACAAACAATAAAGATATGCAAAATTTTGACTAAAGCATGTGCAATATGAAGCTACGTATAAAATATGGATTAACACCATGGAAACTTCATTGAAAAGTCAGCAAGAACAGCACTTTAGAAATACAACATATTTCTTTATTTTTTATTTACAATATAACCACCTGAAAAATAAAGATATTTTTTTTTACTACTGTAAAACTTTAATTGTAAGAATTTTATCACTTTCAGACTCAATGCTTTTAACTCCAAGCACTTGTATCACTTGCCATTTTCTTTTTCAAATTGTGTATTGATTCAATTCAATTCAACTAAATTTAAATAAAACTTTAAAACTAATAAAACTGTTAATTTATTATATCTATTATATTTGTATATTTTATTTTATTTTATTTTCAACCTCGTGATCCACCGTGACGTAACGCATCGCGATTTGGGCGGAAGTGACGTGCCCAGCAGGCTGTCACCCGAGCTATTAGCTGACTGCTGCCCTCAAAACAAGTGAAATCTAGTGATAAAAGCGTCTGTAAGTGGAAGTCAAACTAGCTCCAGTAGGAATATGGATGAAGACGTGCTGACGACTCTGAAGCTCTTGATAATTGGTGAAAGTGGGGTCGGGAAGTCCAGGTCTGTTTCTGTTTGTAGAGAGCTTACTAGCTAGCTTGTTGTGAATGTTGATGTTCTTCTTGTTATGTAAGTTTAATGCTCAGCAGCTGTTGCTAACGCTAACTGGCCGTGTTGTGGTCGTCATGTTTCTACCAGTTCAGGTTAAATAATTACTGTTCACCAGCTGACAATGAGCTGACAAATAACGCTAACGTCACACAGGAAGCTGTGAAACTTCATACTGGTGTTTTGTTAGCTGATAAGAGATGATGTAGCTCACCCTGAGTCAGCTGTCAACATTAAAACTGAACAGTTGTTGTGATCCTGTAACAGACGGAGAGGAAAGCTGCATTTAGTCAACTCACAAAGGCCTATTGTCCGGTATGTTCTGCTTATTTACATATTATTTTTATGTCTCTTAACAGTCTCCTCCTGAGGTTCACAGACGATACTTTCGATCCAGAGCAATCAGCAACAATAGGTTTGACACACACACCCATACATATATACTACTTTAATTAAAATGGGTCACTAAAAGCCTTTTATCTTTCTGCCCTCTCACTCTCTCATGACTGATCAGGTGTGGATTTCAAAGTAAAGACACTTGCAATAGATGGGAACAGAGCAAAGCTGGCCATATGGGTAAGAGTGGTGTAATTAAGCCCTTGTCTACAAGTTTTTTTTTTTTTTTGTATTGTGAAAAAAAACATGATGAACAGCGTCTCTCCACAAGATGGCGACATTGCACAGCCAGAATCATGGAAAGAAACTGAAAAACAGAAAAACAAACTTCCTTTCATTATGTACAAAGTGGCCCAGTCCCAGTATCCAATGAAAACATACGGTACACAGAGAGGCCATGACCTAAGCCCTTAACCCAAAGACTTTAACATTTGTCTTCTTCACAAAAGTGTTTGTGTAGGAGGAAGCCAGGATCAGAATACTTGATAAGAAAGAGGACGGTGCTTTGTGAAGTCACATGTAACACAGGTTGAGGCACTTGCAAGGCTATTTTTCAATAAAATAATTCCATGTATGTTATAATATTGTTCTGTCTACTTGGATGAAAACAAATCAAGTTGGTAAGATAATTTATATGTAAATAAAAATGTACTGTGCACAAATACATGTAAATTTGAATTTGATTTCGTTTCCTCTTTAAAAAAAAAAAAAGAATTCCCTGATCATCCTTGTTTTTAACATTAGAACAATAAGGATGTGAAGGATTGCAAAAATCTGTAAGGATTCACAGGCTGTTTTAATAGTAAAACTCTCCTGAGGCCTTGCAGACTTATTTAAGATAAGATAATTCTTTATTGATCCCCCATAGGGGAAATTCGGGTGTTGCAGCAGCACAAGCATACAATCAGGTAGACGTATAAAGTATAATAAACTATATAAAAAAAGGTATATACAAGGTATGTACAACTTAGTATATAAGTAACAACAAAGTACAAGTGGAACCTAATGTGGCTTAGTGAAGATAAAGTGACAAGATCAAATTACAAAAACAGCAGCAAATGTAGGTGGTTCAATATGAGAATATGAGGTAGATAGATTTCAACCACATATTAGAGTCTGTAAGTATGGATGCTGGGATTTGGCAAGTGTACCTATTGGTCTAAAAAGTATCATAGAGTCTTTTGCTGCCATTGATCTCAAGTGCCTTTTCTTTTGCAGGACACAGCTGGACAGGAAAGGTTCCGCACCCTGACACCCAGCTACTACCGTGGTGCACAGGGAGTCATACTTGGTAAACAATGATCCCCATAAAGTCATATAGCGAGGTCAATACCAGACCTACAGACAAGTTTCTATTTCCAGTAAAAGAATCCTGTCAACTCTCTGCTTTTTGCAATACTTATTTACACAGGATCCTTAACATACTGGTTTTTACTGTCAGTTCTGACAGTAATTGCTTGTATTTATACTGTGGGAGTCAATAGAAGTCCATTTACTAAATGCGCTAAATGCTCATATCGTAAACCATCAGCCATCAGATATTTGCAATGTTCTGTTAAAATTTTTATTGATAAAAGCAAGTTGTTATTGTACGTTCGGCACATGAAATGTTCCCCTTTTTCTCTGTTCGCATGGTTTTGACAGTATATGATGTCACAAAGCGTGACACTTTTACGAAGCTCGAAAACTGGCTGAATGAACTGGAAACCTACACAACACGCAATGATGTTGTAAAAATGCTTGTTGGGAACAAAATTGATAAGGTGAGTCTGCAGCTAGTGCCAGTTTGACACCTACAGTACAAGTTTATTAATTACAGATGTCCTTGACTTGTGCAGCATATTCATCTTAAAGGCTCAGTGATGGCCTTCATATGAAACTTTATACATACCTCTCACAATTAATGTTAAAAAATAAAAATCATGCAACAACAGAAACAGTCAAAAGTGTTGTACAAATGAGCTCACCAGCCATTGGTGTTGTTACACTTGTGTAATACATGATGTTCAAACAACTTGTTCAACTTAGGATGTCTGTCTTTGTTGTCAGGACGACCATGAAGTGGACAGAAATGAGGGGCTGAAATTTGCTAGGAAACACTCTATGCTCTTTATTGGTAAGTATCCATGTTAGAGTAAAATCAGACATGGTCATTTAAACTAATAGAGCCATAAAATGTAACTTAGAGCCATTAAAATGCACCATAATGAACTGAAAAGTCAGAACTGTAATTGCACTGTTGGAGCAAGTCAAGACATCACTTAGTAAGTCATGCATTTAGTTTGGGTTTGATGTGTTGTTTATACTGCTTTGTCATTTTTGAGACTCCTCTGTAAGAGCTGAAAGATGCGGCTGCTCCAGAAGAACTGCATTATGATTAAAATCTAGCGGGCTTCCATTTATCGGATCCATGTCTACACGTGTTCCTGATTCTCATCTCCAATCTGGCTCTCTCTGGGAAATTAGGTTAACTTTTCTGTGGAGTTTCCATTTTAGAACGGCTAAATTAAGGGGTTTTGAAAAGGGTTGGGCAAGAAGATGTCGTGGATTTAATCCACTGCGAGGATGTCTTCATCCCACTGGATGTCTCCTGCTTCTTAAATGAAGTCATTTCATACTTTATATCGTATGTCATGTTTGTCAGCACATGGATATTTTTAAATCTCTATCATTAGTTTTACTATTTCACAAAAAGAAAGACGCTTTGCTGTTTTGGATTTAGAAGCTGATGTGTGGGTTTCTTTTTTTGTGTGTGTGTAAAATTTTGGCAAGTGCTCTACCAGTTTTTTTTCAAAAAACTTTTTAAAAAAAAAATCTATAAATCTTGCTAACTCTCTTTCCTTTGTGCAGAGGCCAGTGCAAAGACTAAAGATGGCGTCCAGTGTGCCTTTGAGGAACTTGTGGAGAAGATCCTCCAGACTCCAGGGCTTTGGGAGAGTGAAAACCAGGGCCAGAAACTCCGTTTGGGGGAGCAGGAGCAGGGCACCGGCCGGGCGTGTGGAGGATACTGTTCCATACCCTGAAAGTGGACACAACCAAAAAGCACCAACCTGATAGGAATGACTACGGACCAGAAATGGAGGGGAGAAAGAGAGAAGTAGAGGTGGAACTGGATGAATAAAAAAAAGTTCATTGTTGGAGTAGTTCTGTGGGTCGAAAGGACTTTGCTGTTTGCACACTTCCTTATCAACCATCATCTGTCACATGTCACTACTTTCTGTTTAAAACATGAATGAAAGGATCATGCGATCAATAGCCTCTTGTCATGCCAAGTGTATGTCACACAAGAACATGTCTGGTCTGAATTTGTCTTTCTGGCAAACAGTGATTCTGTTGTACATTAAGGAATCAGGTCAATAGTGTAGTGCCTATAACATGAACCAATTTGTAGGTTATAGTGCCTAACTTGTCAAAATGTACTCCAAATGATTCATTATAATCACTACAGAAGTCTCCTCAATTCCTCACTTCCAGGAAAAAAACTAGTTCCCTGCTTGTGCTTTGTGGGCTGTAAATGATGGAGTGTGTGTAGGCCTCCCTGTAAAATCTGTCATAATGCACCAAAACACTGTGAGTGGCAAATAAGATATTTCACATGGCCCCCAGTTACTGACATCACTTTATTTTTGCTGTTTAATCCAATTTTTATTTTTTAATGATGATTTCTATCAATTTCTATGTATTTATGCTTGTGTAGAGGCTGTCCTTTTCCTGATTTTTTTCTTTGTCTTTTAGGATTTTCTGCAATCTTTTTCTTTGCATGTCTGTTCTGGACCTGACTGTTCCACAGCTACAAATCTGAGGTTTACAGTATTAAGAGCTCTTGCAATAAGATATGTTCTTTTACTGACTTGGGTTCAGGGTTTTTTTTTTTTTGCCTATCTGCTCTGGCAATATTTAGTCTCAGCTTTGACCCTGTGAGATTGTTTTCTCTCCATTTATTTTGTGTGGTGTTGTGGACATTTTAATGTCCCACTGACTGACATATTGAAGGCATTTCTCAAACATGAGAGCATTCCTAAGACCTTTGCTTGATGTGATGTTGCTATTTGTTTGAGTTCCCTTTTCATTTTTCTGACTTTATCCCTGAACTTCTTCCTGTAGCTTTTGCTTTGCACCTATTCCAATCATGTGCAGCAATATGTTAAACTGATATCTGCCTTAACATTGAATGGCATTTGCATGGGTTTTGGTCCAGTAATGTTTGTATCATTTGAAACCGAAATAAATGACAAACCTCAAGATGCCGTCATTCAAGACTAATTGTTGTTTAATTGCCATCTGAGACCTGCTTTTTAGTTTCCATGTTGTGTAGGAGCCCCTCTAATCAAAAGCAGGTTTACAGTGGAAACAGGAGTGAGGTGCTCTTTCCATAATACTTTGTTGATGATGAGCCTGTCGCACATGCGAGACCGAAAACATTCTCTGCTCAAAATGTCAAAAAACAGACCAAAACTGGGGCACGAGTGGAAAAACCCTGTTAATCATGTTTTGCAAAATGGTCCCGGAGGACGGAGTGTGATTACAAGCTTATGTTTGGTGTCAGGATGTCCCCAGATGGAACAAGAGAGCTCCCCACAAGTCTCTCCTCAGAGGCCGAGCAGCAGACATTCCCCCGAGGCTTATCGTGTTCTCTGTATTTTCAATAACATACTATACGTTTTTGGCAGTTGATCTGGTATTGAGGTCAGGAAATTCCTGCAATCTCATTTGGCATTTAACTTTTAACATCGAAAACAGATGACAGTCATAGAGATGTTTGCTGTTTGCTCCTCAGACAGACAACTTAGCCGTGTTCACCTAACTTTGTCAGTTTGGTGCTGAAAAGTCAGCTCACAGTCAGTTTTTAGAGCTTTCTTTTCTCAACAGTTAAGTTAATGCTGCTGTCATTGTGGTCCATTCAACGCTATGAGAGCGGTGAGAGTGAACCAAAACAGCAGTCGTGGGTCAGAAAACCAAAACAATGAGTTGAATGAAACACTAAAAAGCTTGAAGGAAAAAGTAGAATCTATGATATTCCTCCCTTTCTTTCTCTACCCTTTTCACACTTTATCATTTGATCTATTAATATGAAAATATTGATCATCTGCTTTGTCTTACATCTGTGACTTTTTAGCCTCTTACATCATATTTCATGGATTCTGATTTGCTGTCATGTATCTCACCAAATATTCCAAATTGCTAATGTCCAACTCTGACTGTGAATCCTTCAGGTTGATCGAAGCTCTTCTGAAGAATTTGAACCCCAGTGCTCTGCTTGAAGAACCCTCCTGCCCAACCTTTCAAAAACCCAGCTGCACACTTACAGTTAAGTAAAACATATTGATGCACGTTCAGCCACTGTGAAGCAGTGATTTTAAGCAAATGACTGGTCAAAAGATTTCACATTGGGTTTATTCAAATAGCTGCTGTCAAACTTTAGCACTGGATGATAATCCGGTCTCGTGGAAGTTAATATAACTTACTGCAACAAACGGCAATAGGAAGACATTAGAAACATGGCAGAAAATTTTCAACTGTGTTAGTTCAGTTTTTCCATTTTACAATGCAAAAATGACGGAAAATGTCAAAGTTTATCAGTGTTACAAAATAACAGAGGCTGTACATATATTTCAAGGCACTTAAGCATCTGGTATTCCCATACTGAGCGAAGTGCTTAGCCCAGATGCTCGACTTTAATGCCTACACACTGTTTGCCAGGGCCACGTTAACAGTCTGGACCTCGGAGATATGAGAGGACTTCTGGATGATGCGGCTGGTGAGAGTGGGCCCCGCGGTGCAGCTCTGCCTCAGAGCAGAGGTGGGTCCTGTGACACACATCCTGTCTATGATAGTGGTCCTCATGACCGAGAAGGGCTCTCGGGCACAGCTCTGGCCCAAGCCAGCGCTGGGCACGGTTACACTGCTCTGACCCGCTGTGCAGCTCTGTCCCTGGGCCAAGTTGGTCAGAGCCACGGCCGCATGGATCTCCCTCCAGCCCTGATGGACTTGCCGCTGCTGGCCTTGGTCCTGCTGCTGGTCCCTGTGAAAACATCAAAGCAACACAGCTGTATATGAAGTGGATTCCTCAGTATCATCTCACCTCTTCTCTAAATTAACCTGAAAGCAGAAATGATGCATTTCTCCTCTTTATACCAAGCCAACATTGCATGGATGAATTAGAAGTGGATGTTCAGTTTCAAGTTCCAAGAGGGATTATAAAAAAGTATTGCTTTTGAAGTTGATGCAAGTTGAAAAATGCAGACAGCTGATTTGATTGCAGCGGGAGAAAATGAATAATCACACTTACCTGTCACATTTAGTTGAAGAATAGTCCACCGTATCTGCAAGAGAGAAGAAAAACACTCACCTAAAAAGTTCACTTGATAGCAGTGAAATTGCAAACAGATAATGTTCATGGGATAGTTAATGTTGGCTTCATGACTGTATGGTAGAGATACATAGTATTAAAGCATGGGAACTAATTTGCAGCATGTGTGTGAGTGTATTCGTGAGCGATTGTGCTTAAGCAGTGAGTGTAAGTGTGTAGAGGGTGCTTCCAAATGCAAAAGTGTGTGCATCTCTGAATATTGGTGCATGTGTGTATACAGTTACTGCTCGTCTACTTTGTCTGTCTGGATGCGTTTTACAGTCCAGAAAGGTTTGACTTGGTGAAGTGCACCAGTGTGTCTGTGCTCAGCCACTCTGGCCAAAACAAATGCAACGCAGAGCTTCTCTTGAGCTTTTGAGAGGAGGGGGGGAGAAAAAATCTGATATCTGCATCGTGTCATGAAGACTGAGGCTGTGTTTTTAGGTTTTCAGCTCTGCTACCATCTAAAGTTAGTCCACTGTGTGTCATTACTTTTCCAAAAAGCTGTCCCTGTACATCTCTTTTTTTTTGCAGCCCCAACCAATTTTAGACAATCTGTGGAAGAAGGAAGAATCGGCTCTTTATTTCACAATGCCCTGAAATGAAACAACAGTATCTCCAGCTGTTTCAGAAGCAGGAGCAAGATACATAGGACTTTGGAGAAATATAATATTGCTTGTGCAATTTCTGTTTGTGGTCCATTCGTAAGCGCGCATTATAAGTAGAACCTATTTTCCATTTCAGTTTTGGAGTATTGCCTTTTTTCATTGGAGCAGATAGAAGCTGGTCAAAAAAAATTTTCTTCAGAGAGCAACAGACATGGAAATTAGAGGCTCAGTGTGAAACACAGTCTTTCAATGCTAACAGCCCGAAACATCCCCGTCTCTGATTCCTTCAGCCAGGCCAGAGCCAAGAGCAACTACTTATCAGTAAATCATATTGCTGTTTTATGCCTTTTTGCTACTGAACGTCCCTGAACATTTCTCTCTTTAGCCGTAACAAGCTTTGCCAAGAAAGTACTTCAGTACCTCTGTTGTATTTATAATCAAGAGAAAACATTGTTTTACCTCTGGTGAGTCTCAAATTTACAGCAAGGATTAGTTACAAAAGAATTTAGGAGGGTAATGAAGCTGCTCACTGCTTTTTTCATACAACTATGATTTCATGTTAGAGCTAACATCTAACCTTATGTATTTACAAGTTTGATATTTTGGAAAATACACATTTAAACTTGAATTAAATACCACTCTCATGTTTGTGCAGCAAATATGAAGCTACTGCAAACACCTCTAATGCTCATTAAACTGCATGTTATAGCTCATTTTTAAAATTTGTTCAAATGCTGAAGATTAAAAAAAAAGTCAATAGACAGTTCAGCCCCCCATAAAACTGCAACTAATGAGCAAATGAGTGTTAATTATGAGGCTTCGAGGTGCTTGTTGACCTTCAGACTGATCCAGGCTGGCTTCATATTTAAAGGACAGATATAAACGAGGAATCAATCTTCTCATCTAACTCTCAGCAAGAAAACAAATAAGTGTTTTTGAAATGTATGAAACAGACAAATCGACTATATCCTGCCTCATGTGACCCACTCACGTTGAAATAATGTCTGCATGAGCTGATTTAAGTCTTGGATGTTCTCCCACAATATCAGTTTAAATCCCCTCACGAGCCATAGTCAGTGACTCTCAGTCGTCGGGATCCACGCTGGAAAGAAACTGCGCAGTGAGAAAATACTGTAACACCCTATTTCCTCCATGTGGATATGTATTTGCGAACGAGAGACTCCCCTCTCAGCGTGCGTGTTTTTATTTGAATCAAAATGGCTGGAAAAGGCAGCGGGGCGTTTGTCCAGATAAGTTCTTCGCTACTCCAATAAAGAAGTCGTTGGTCACATTTACGGCCCTCCAGCCTTCTTTAAAGTGAAATGTTGAAGCTGATGCGAGTACCATATTACACGGTGTGACCATCCTCGCATTTATGTACAGCAAATAGTAACATTACTAACACGCACTATTCCATTTGACTTTTACTGCCTGTAGGATTCGGACTGATACATTTCAAGTGTCTTCGTAGTGGTGTCACTAATTAGTCCATCAGTTAAGGTTTAGTGACTGTTTTAGCCGTCTCCTGGGCAGAGTATAAACGTGTTAATGGTGTTAGTGCCTGTCATGAATCTGGCAGCTCCACTTTCCACTTCACCAGCACAGAGGAGCCGTACCGGGTTGCAAACACCCTTAATATGACCAGCAGGGATGTATTAAAAGTTTGTACAAACATTTCAACAGCGCTGTCCACATGGTGTGTGATGACATCAAGAACCCCCCCAAAATACTCCAAGAGAAATACAGTTTGAAGTAATAAGATGCTTAAAGGAATAGTTCAACATTTACAGTGCATATTTGCCATCTAGATGAGGTGATTGATTCACTCTCATGTATGTACCCTGAATCTCAAACCACGGCCAGCAAGTTCTTAGCTTAGCTTAGCTTAGCATAAAGACTGAAAATAGATGGAAACAGCTAGCCTGGCTCTGTTTGAAGACGACAAAAAAAATTCAGCTTACCTACAAGACACATATAAAACTCACTGATTAACATGTTATATTTTATTTGTTTAATCTGGACAAAATAGGAATTATTTGATTTAGGAAATCTCATTGAACTCAAGTGCGTTTCCCAAAATGTCAAATGTTTCCCGAAAATGCCCGAGTTGATTGACGATCCTACCACTGCTTAATTCATGCAATTAAAATTTAAAATCGTACCATGTGTTCAATAGTTTATACAAGGCAGTATGTAATATACCATTTCACTGGTTCACTCTTTCCTTAAATATATAGTACAAGTCTGTTGAAATTATAAATGATCCTAATTATTATTAAATTACCAATCCGTAAACCAATTTGAGGTTAAAGTGAGTTTCCCGGATACAGATTAAGCCTTGTCACACACCATAAAAATATCCATTAAAAGGCTTTTAGGCTGGGGCCGGGATTGAATGTTTGCCAGGAAAGTGGTTCTAAAATAATATAAGAAGAACTTAAAGCATGTCTTGTTGAATTTTAGAGTAAAACTTGCAAAATGTGCTAAAAAGGAAAAATCACAAAATTCTTTTCTCAACTCTAATGATATCACGTAAATCATTGATTGTGAGCAGGAGAGGAACACTTGGGAGAAGCAGCCTGCCAAAGCACACAAGTCGAGGAAGCAAAGCCGTGCCCTCAAACGCTGACGGCAGAGGCCAAGTGGATGCTGGTGATCTCTGTCTGTCAGACAGTCGCTCTACGAGAGACGTCTTCAGCTCTTCACTGACAGACTGCTCCAGTTCTACATCGGCTCTACATTTGGCTGAGCTCTCCACTTCTCACCCTGGGAAGAATAAAGTCTCAGACATTCTGTAATTGTCCTTGAGACTGGACTGGACATTTCCACCATGGCAAGAAGCTGAAGCGGAACAAATGGCACATTCTAGTATATGGAAATGATATTTGTGGTGTGTGGCGGCAGCCAGCGCGAGCTCCATCCAATTTTAAAATGAGGGATTTCAGCGTCTGCATGAGTCTTTATTAGTAATGTTTGTAAAGGCTTTGGCTCCCGTGCCTTAGCGGATTTGAGGGTTGTCAGTGTGCTGCGCTCCCTATAGGTCTGAAAGGGCACCCAGGTGTCAGACTCCCTCCCAGTTTCGCTGTAACTTTATAATTGAATCTCGCAGAGCTTCTGGCTTTCGGTGGAATGCCAGAGATTTATTAATGTCAGGGAGCTCTGAGGAGCCATGTGGAAGTTTCTGTTCGGTCTGTTCTCATTTTACTGTACACTGTGGTGTGTTAAAAATGTACTGAGGGGAAGCAGGGTAGTTAAAGTGTCATTTTACCTCACATTCAACATAAATCTACAATTAACAAGGAAGATACTTTAATGATTTCTATGGACAGGGGGTGCTTTTATCTTTTCCACTCAATCTACCCTCTGTGTTGTTTTTGATTGTCATGATTTTATCCATAATGTGACAGTTTGCATTGTTATTTGCTTCCCCTCATTCTATTTGCAAATATTGATGCAGGTCTGTGTCGAAGCACCGCTCATCGCACAGTGACATTTCTCACCCATGTGGTAGACAAAGTTGGCCTCGGTCTCGTAGGACGACGCCGGGGAGACTACGTCTCGATCGCACTCGTTGGAGCTGAACGACTCAGAGTGGCTCCTCCTCTTGCGGGCCGAAGTGACGCCATCCGCCTTCGTCACCATCATGTGGCGCAGGGTGTCGTTCAGATACCGATTCAGCAAGCTGCTCTTGTACTTGGACGGAGGCGACGCGCTGTCGTCACTGTTGGCGGAGTCCGCCATGGCGAGGACGCTGCCCTGTTTCTGGAGCGCGCTCTTGTGGGAAGATGACCTGCCAAAGTCTGATTGGCCGATAGGTGTTTGTAATTGGCATTCTTCATCTGCAGTGAAGGAGACAAAACTTGGACTTATTTCATGTTGCATTGATTCAAATGATTCAAATGAATGTGTAAGATGTTACAGACTATGATAACTATGACTGCAGTGTCAGTGGGCAAAGTTTTAGATCTAGCTCTAGTAGTAAACTTAAATACTCGTACCCTCCGAGTCGGTGTCATCACTGCACACGCTCAATCGCTCAGCGTTCCCTTGGATGTATTTATTGTACAGTTTGATCCTCAGCGCCCAGCTCAGGTCTGGCTGTCTCACGGTGTTCTTCAGCCTCCGCCGGGCATTCGCAAACCAGTTTGAAACCTGCACAGACACACTTTGTTATTGGACAGCGCTGGCTTTTTGTTAACTCACAAAAGTTAGTCTTTCCTCATTCCACCATCGCCATGAGCTTCCATGAGCTCGACTCTCACCTGCACTAACGTCATATGTGAGCCCAGGGCCAGCAGGACCTTCTCCGTCTTGGTGGGGTAGGGGTTGTCTCGGTGTTTGTACAGCCAATGTTTGAGTGGCCGGGCCATGTCCTGCAGCACCTGCCTCTTGTGGCGAACTTTGACCCCACCCAGACGAGATCTGGAGGAATCAGAAGGTGCCTAATAGATTCACCTGCTACCCCTTCTAACATTTATACATGAAACATGATGCTGAAATATCTGTAACTTCCATGTGAAAAGGACCATGGAGAACTATCCAACTTTGTATTTAATGGCAGAACAAATGACTGTAACTTCCTCAAGATACACATAACTATAATACAAAAAAAACTTTTTAAACTGTTCATTAAGCTATGAAACAATATTTCCACATGAGACAGAAAGGGCGTACCCATATCTTCTGTACTTGATCGAAGAGCTGTTCTCAGCAGCGTCCTGGCATCGCAGCAGGTCTGAGTTCTCCCCATCTGTTAAACTGCTCTGAGGTAAGTCTGCACAGTCCAGTCTGCTCCTCTCCTCCACTCGCCTGTTGTCCTCCAAGCGAAGCAGCGTGTCGGACTTCATCACAGCAACTTTGTTCATCGTTACACACACAGGGGTTTTCCTCGATCAACAGGTGCATCAGCAGACTTCCAGATGTGAGCAGAAGCAGAGGGTTCCCATCCTGGATAGACTCGGTGTAAAGCAAAAATTTGAAAAAAGGGTTGAAAAGAGTTCCTCGCTCTCCTTTCTGTGCTCGGAGCGGTGATGATGACTGATCCTTATGAGAGAATAATGTTTGAAAAGTCAGAGGATGTTGTCTGGTTTTTAGTCTAGCTGTGAGAGGAGAGTTCAAATAACCTGCTGCTCCGCCGCCCATTGGCTCTGCCGCCGACCAATCGCTTCTCTGGAGGGCTCTGTGAGGAAAAGATTGCAGAGCAGCAGCACCCCAGCGTATGAAAAATATTGCACATGTAAGAATATCAGCATCGGTCATTAGATTTACTAGTGAGCTTTTGCCTGGTGTGACTGCAGCCTGTGCTAAGCAGTTTGACGTGCTCTCATATTCTCTGCATGAATCTGGTGCGGTTTCGCTTAAAAAAAAAAAAATCGTGTCAGCAAATAATACATGTTTTACCAGGGAATTTTTGAAATTTACGGCTGTAATTACACGGTTGCTAATAACCGACAAAACCACCAAGCTGTGCCTCGTGTCAGGCAGCAAATCCTGCTGAGCCGAAATGGGTTTTTGGTACAAATTGGCTCATAATGAAGTCAAAACAAACACTGGAAAATGATCCTCGCCCGTCCTCGCCCGTATAATCCTCAGATAGTGTTGCACATGTACTTAGCAGATTTTGGAGTCAGGAAGTGTGTTAACATGTGCAACGGAGTGTCAGAATTGTATGTCACCTTCGCTGTCTGCAGCATGAGCAGGGATAATCCAACCATGATGCACATATTTTTCTGTTTGTCTCCGTTTTGGAGCAACAGGGACTGTGAACAATTATAAACGGGGTCTGAAAAAAGTTCAGCGTCGTCATTAGTGTAACTATATGACAACATTGGGCACCGGGCCCAGTATTCAAAGACTCAGTGGCTCAACTTTAGTTGTCATCCACGTATGTTTTTCCTCTCTTATGTAAGGCTGTTTGGTTCTACAGTAATGACTTTGCCATACACAATCATAACTTAATAATCTTTAAGCAAACATATGCGATAATATGGGTTTTTCCTTCCGACTGATGAAGCTTTTGAAGGTTGTGGCTACAGTCCGAGCGGCACTTGTTCGACAGTTGAACATATTAAAGGACTCCATAACTCTCATCCCTGTTCATAATTCAGCAGTATCAGTGGGAAGGTTGAGTTTCAATGAGTTTCAAAGCCGAAAAACACATGGACCAGAAGCATCCCCCGTTAGGTGCCGTAAATTCCTCGCTCACATTCCTCAGCAGCAGTAGGAGAGTGCTACATGCTATCACACACCATTTACTCCTGTCCCTCTGTGATATGTTCACCGGCTCCACTGTTGATATTAGCTGGGAACACGCCTACATTCGGCAGCCAGGAGACCTGTAAAAAGCACCGTGGAAGAACATATATCTCTTCTTGTTTGGATAGTTTGACACTCCTGTCTGTGTGTGTGTGTGTGGGTGTGTGTTGCAGGTTCACAAACTCCAGGCCTGTCCAAAGGGTCAAACATTGAGCAAAATCTTTGTTTGAGAAACTGATTGTATCAAATATCCTGAAGAGGCAGCTTTTTCTTTAACTTATACTTATTTACTATATCTTTAATATATTTACTTACTTATACTTGTTGGATGCTTTTCATGCTGCCATGTCACTACTATACAAGCCAAACTTCGTAACTTTTCCCAATCAGTTAGTTGTTTTAAAGCTGCACGCATGTAATGTGAAGTTTCGAGTCACACCAGACCAAGTAAGGCTGTAGTTACAAAACCCTTGAGTGTGTTGAACTGAAGCAATGTTGCCTTTCATTTCTTACATATTCAACTTTCTATTTGAAAGATTGTGTTGTTTCTTCAGTCAAAATGGTCTGGCTCTAATGTGTCAATTCATCAGGTTACAGGAATTAGCTGATTACTCAGTTAACAGTACAATAAACTTAAGCTGCTTCCCTTCCTGCTTTAGGTTTTTATAATGAACTCTCATATCCGTTTAGCCTGTGCCTGTGCTGCGTTGGTTGTTTCAAACGTCTCATGCGAAGACGAAGATATCGCTCAGCATCGGTCGTATTTATTTTCGTGTACTTCGAATAGACAGTTACATGATTGAGCCAAATTATCCGAGACCAATTGACATCATACTTCTGTGTAATGTTTGAAGTGGGCGCTGCAGCGAACATAAAGCGGCAGGGTTTTCATTGGATTGCTCCGGTGTCTTAAACGGCATCGTTATGATCTCAGAGGGTCCCTGCAGATTCTCAGTGGCGTGATGAAATTATACTGCCACGCTTTGGCTGAGGTCGGGCTTCACGGCCTGGCACAAGCGTGACTGTTGTCCTGACAGTCTGCTTTGTGTGCTTTGGCGATCAGGAGACGTGTAAACGCACCAATGAGTGCATCTCCATTCATCCGTTTGTGCCACTGTGTCTTCTTTATGTGCTCAGTTGTGTTTGACGCTGACAAGCCCGCCAAAGGAAAATAAATACCTGAGGCAAAATGCTCTTTAGCCCCGCAGCTTAATCCGCTATGTCAAACCTCGCCGTGCTTTTACAGTAAGCTTTTATGTGCGGTCGTAACTTTCACTCTGTACGTCTGCGAGGGCCCGAGTCCCTTGAAAGCAATTACAGTCTCCCCACATCATGCAGCTTCCTCCCAAACACGACATGATAGACACATTAACACTCCTTCACACCCAATTGAGCGCAGCATCCAAAAAGAGGAAGGAAACACCGTGAATGTGGAGGAATGCAGCCATTAAAAAGAAGTAGATTAAACCAGCTTGTGTGTGAAGGAGAGCAGCAGGATCTGCACCCGACAGCTGTGATGCTCAAATATGAGTGTTTGTTAATGGGGTGTTTCTGCCAGTTACTTTTATTTGTCTCAATATGTTTTTGTATAAAAAGACATCTTCACATTAATGGTCCATAACAGAGTTTATTCAAGCCTTAAAAATACTTTCTACAGTGAATATTACAATATCTGTGAAACAAAGACACTGGTTTTCCTTATCTACAATATGGACACAATTCAGAAACCTACAGCCATCAAACAGGTTTCCCTTCTTTGTCATCTGCAGTCTAATTGACCGTTATCTTGTTTGTACTCCTATTTTGTACAGCATGTTGTTGGCAAAATGTCTCCCTGACTGCTACTAATAATATTTCTCTGGTGTACATTACAGTTAATTGAAGTGCAGCAGCTGTCAGAATAATTACATGCTGATGTTTGCGACTTGGCAGGGAAGGATTACACTCAGCCACAAGCTCTGGAGAGTTTCTTTTTTTTTTCTTCTTCTTCTTCTCCGTCTTGCAAGCCGACGTTATTTCAGCCAAATGCCAACAGAAAAGCTGGCTCAAAGACAGACAGAGGGAGAGAGAGAAAGAGAGAGAGAGAGAGAGAGAGAGATGGATTGTGTTCACCTAATTAGATCCACACTATAGGAACATATGGAAAACTGTAGTGATCACAGGACTTGTTTACAAATGGAAAAATATCTAAAGTATTGAAAAAATTCTTACTACTTTATACTTTATGCTGTACATGCAATTAAGCAATAATTTTTTCCTTCTTTTCTTCTTTCTTTCTTCATTTCTTTCTCAGTTCAAAGTTCAAATCCAGCCGCTCAAGTGACCACAACTTCTCCGTGCTTTCGTTGGTGAGGAGCAAACCCACTGTGCAGGAAGCCAGTGGATATCAGCCTTTTCTACCTTCTCCAGGTCCGCCTTCAGTTCTCTAAACGCCATGGCAATATCTCCATTCACTATCACCTTGTCGAACAAGTGACCGCACTGGCTCTCCATGGTTTCAGCCAAGTCGATCATGTCCTCAAAATCCTCCTCCTGTGACAAGAGAGCACACCTGGGTAAATAAAATGTTGTACAACCCTGATTGCAAAAAAGATGTGATGTTGCCTTAAACATAAATAGAACTGAATGTGATAATTTGCTAATCCTTTTTCACATATGCTCAATTGAAAACAGTAGAAAGACAATATATCTAATGTTTGATCATCAACTTCATTGATTTTTGTAAATATTTGCTTATTCTGACTTTGATGGCAGCAACATGTTTCAAACAAGTTGGGACAGGAGCAACAAAAGACTGTTAAAGTTGTGGACTGATCCAACAGTGAATGAACAGGTTCATTGGTAACTGGTGATAGTATCATGATTAGATATGAAGGGTTCAACCTGTTATTCACAAGCAAGGATAGAGCGAGGTTCAACACTTTGTGGACACATGGGCTTGGGAACACTTCATAAAACTGTCATCAGTCAACAGTTTATTAGCAAATAATTGCATTCTGATTTTATTTATGTTTTACACAGTGTCCCTTTTTTTTGGAATCTGGGCTTTAACAAAATGCTATAAAATGCTACTCAGCTTTTCTTTTCATAGTTTGGTTTGTGTGTCCCTTGTTTAAACATCAGGTAAGAGTAAAAAAATCTGCACAGTCAGACAAATGATGATCAATGATATTTCACTGTTAATCTGACAAACACTGTTGATGGAATGCTAACAGACCAGCTACAGCACGACCATATGGCAACAAAACAAAACATCCTCCACAAAGTTGTGTTACAATAATCTGCACATACTGTAACGTAACAGGTCAGGGAACGGATCCCTATGATCATTCAACTATACAGACCGAGGCGGAACACATCATTACATGCTCAGAGTAAAGGATAAGAGGCCTTTTCACACACACAGCTGTAGTTGAAAGCACAGTCCTGTAAGATATGCCTGAACTATCTGAGGGCTGTGGTGCTTGGCACTGGGCAAACTCCAGCTGGGCTGCAACACAGGTGTGTGACCTCATGGGTTTAATAAGGGCAACGTGGGCAGCTGGGGTCAAACAGTGCCTGAGAAGCCAGATGGGGGTTATTAAGCATCTTTCTGTCTTGTCTAAAACACCATTAAACATACACACTTTTATTTTGAAACAAGCCAATGCAAACTCACCAGGGTAACATATGAATCCTGTCCTGATTTTGCTCTTTCAGTCCATTACATATACACACAAGATGTAACCCTTCATCTTCTGGACCAAATATACTCACCTATACATTAGTTATGGAACAAGATGCCACCCACCAAGCAGCTTGTAACTCCCCTGTCTCTTAAATGCCTCTTAAATGCAAACCACAGGGTCAACCATGTGCAAGGCATGAGTAAGGGAGTTTTAGGTGTGTGTATGTCTGAGGGGCTGGGTGGGGGTATTAAGGCCAGGGTGTTTGACCTCACACCGCCGTGCATGTTACAAGACATGGAACAAGCACCTGACTTCACACATACCTGATGTTTTCTGTGTGTTCGTGTCATAGTTTCTGTTACCGAAAAGATCCTCATTGGGCTCTTGTCCTCTTCGTCGCAGATGAATTTAGCTCTCCGTCTGGTGAGGCGGAGCTCCTCTATACGAGGGGGCTTCACAAACACCACGTATGGTTTGAATTCAGATGTGTACACATGATTTATTTTCTGTGGTGGCGAAGATGGAATAGAAGGAGGTTACATGAAGGCAGTATTTATGTTACAATGAGTTGTCTGAACAATGTAGACAAACATTAAAGGGAAACAAAAACACAAATACAGATACAGACCAACCAGAACTTTAATGTGACATGTTGAATATTTTTTCAATGTTCCAACTGAGCATGATTTTGTGCAAAAGATTAGTTAAAAAGCATGAGTTAAAGAGTGAGCTTGGTTTGAACCATGAGGGATTATTGTCTTATTTACTTTACTAAATGATGTCCACATGTACCACAGTGCTTGTAACAGCTAACACTGTCATAGTTTTGAGTTGTTATTTTTTTCTGTTTTATTTTGAAAGAATGTCTGATTGGCTGGTTCAGCTGTCTTTACATCCTGTCATTGTGTATTTCCCGCCTTTAGGATTGTTGATTGTTTTCACCTGTGATCTTATCCTCCTTGTTATTTAGGCTGTGTTCCCCTCTGTCTTTGCCAGATTGTCCTTGGACCTAGTGTCATGTGTTTCAGCCGTTCCGACTTGTGATTCTTGTCAGCTGCCATTTAGATTTGTGTGTGTGTTTGGAATTGACCCACTTTGGTTTTGATCCTTTCCTGCCTGACAATCCCTTTTGCACTTTTTTGTGAAAATAATAATTATTGAACTGCATTAGCTCTGCTCTTGATTCCTATTGCCTGTGTTCCTGCTTTCTAGCTTACACACTGCAAAAAATTCCTACTATTGACTTGAGAGTGAAGTTTCTACTTGTTAGGAAGAACCTTAAGTTGCAGGGCTTAACACCTGTGGCGATTCACTCTTTCCCTCCTCTGCACAGGCAGCCCGACAAATCAATAGAATGTGATCCCTCACTGGCTTCCCAACATACGAACACTGCCAATTGTGTTCAATTGTGGCCAAGTGAGAAACACCACTGCCAGGAAGTAAACCCTGTAGTGAAACTTCATTTTCCTGATTCAAACATCAACAAGTCACATGATGAAAAAGTTCTCATAGCCGATTATCTTCATTTGATGGCCTTACAGACTTACACTCGGGTGCACATCCAGGAGGCACACCTTGCCCTCAGCCATGACTCTGTGCACAGAGTCTAGACTTGTTCCATAGTAATGTCCACCATATCTCCCATATTCTACAAACCTAGAAACAGGGACAGACACAGACAGGAAAGACAGATTAAGATGGACATTACCACCATGAGAAAGGAAACCTCAGGAGTGACATGCGCACATACAGTACCTATGAGTGAGAATATCCTCTTCAAACATGTGAATTGACACAAAATGATAATCCACCCCTTCGCTCTCCTTCTTTCTCTTCTCACGTGTGGTGTCTGAAAGAGAACAGGACAGGAAGCTGACGACAGCTTTTAAAAAGATGAGAAACCATTGTGTATGTGCGGGAGGCAAAGGTGTTTTTGATGTCTCTTACGTGGGACAGTGACGCCATAGTGGTCGGGGTCAGATATCAGGAGCCTTCTCTTCAGTTCATTAACGCCAACACCGTCTGGCCCTTGAGACAAAGATCAAAACAGTTTGTTCTGCATTAGGTTATTCATTCCCAGTATCACTGTGTACTAATGTTTTCCTCACGACAACGTCCAACATCAAATAGTCTTAGTGATCTGGTGACACATCTGTCTTTATCGTTAGAGAATGAGTAAGGGAGCGAGAGAGAGTGAGACAGACAGGGCTCTGATTTCATACTGATTTCAGTCTGAAAACGATTCTCCAAGCAGCCTCGCTCTTTTCCCTGTCCGTGTGTCTCTATCAAACGTTATATGTTCCTATACCCTCTGGAAAATCCATAGCATCACATCTAAGTGTGACATCTGCAAAGTCACACAGTATCAGTGTCATTATAGTGTAGGATGCACAGGATGAGGCACACACACATGCAAGCGCACACACACACACACTCTGGGATTTTTCTTCTAAAGCAGGTTTCTGCAGCCCCAGATTGCATCAGACTCTAATGGAGCGCTGTCTGAAAGTAGGATTCCTGACATACCTGCCTTTTCCATCACAGAGTCGCATGAGCTTGATACATTACAAAATATCAGGTTTTTAGACTCTTACACTGCTGATGTCTTTCACAGCTGCTCCACAGAGCTGGAGAGGAGCATTATCAGGCTCTGTGGATACTTTCTTCTGACCATTTTTTTGTTTTTTAAAAAAGGAGTTACACCATCTGTAGGGCTTAAAGTGGCTGGCAGTCACTTCCACCAACTTTCCTGGGTATAACGGTTGATTGTTTCACTCAAAGTGCGTATGCAATGCAAACAAAAAAGGATAATTTTCCAACCTGGTCAAACATTATCCAGCTGGTCCTGTTTTAGCGATTCAGGTTTTGGTTTTCCTGTCTATAACTCTCATTGCCAATAAGCTATATATTCTTAATGATGACCTCCGGTCAATGAAGAGCCTTCATAGCAGACAGTAAAACGTAATCCAGAGTTGGGGTAAGCTCCAACTCAATTAAAAAGGTCTAAATCTAAATCCAAGCTGTCTTAACTGTTCTAGTTTGATGATGGAGCACTTGGCTGACATTATGAGGGATCTTATTCACAATCCACTCATCCCTTTCTCTCCATTCATCTATCATTTATCTCCTCTCTATCTGGTTTTGCTTTTGCACCTCTTCAATTCATTACATTTCTCTCCTCTCCGCCTTCCACTTTCAATTTTCCTTCCTTCAGGTTCCATCTCTCCTCTTTTCTCTTTCTTCGATTTCCACTCAGTCGCAGATGACCTACAGTTGTATTGTAATATGACATTAAAAAGACCTTCGGCTAGGGCTCAGTGTAAAATTCCCTGGGGAGAGATATAGCTCAAAAATACACAGAGCAGGCCTGCAGGATTGGCAGAGAAGTGGATCTGGGGTGGGCCACAAGGTAACTTAAGAGAACACAATATATTCTGACTTGGAGTTTTCTGACAGTGTTTACTTGGTTCTGATGGGAAAGGACTGTTCCTGTACTGAAGAGTAGGAACATAAATCTTCATCAATGCATTATTTTTTCTTTTGATCAACAACAGCTTCAATAATATTGTCCTTTTTAGTGAATGGAATCACATTATTTTGATTTTTTTATGGACAGAAAAGGCAGTGAGTAATATAAAACAGAACACAGTTGACCACCATATGCAATACTGTACGCATTACCAAAGAACTACCATGTCATAAGCTTTACATACAGCAATGTTATACTCTACCACTCTAGTTGCTCATAGACTAATTTACAACATAGGAACCTATTCCACAACTTTTTGGCTTTGTGCTTTAAAAACAACTTTCCACACAAGACTGCAACTTACCCGTTTCTTTTCACAACCATATGTATAATTCGTACATACCAACCAGAACAACCAGACGATGTCTTTCGTTGGGGTCTCTGTGGTAGGGGATCACCTCTATGTAGGTAGGGGGACAAATTGACCTGTGTACCCCTGCACTCCATCTCCGGGACCGAGCCGCTTCTTTGGCCCGACTGCTCTTTCTCCCAAGTCGAAAACTCCTTCTTAAACCAGCTGAAAAACAGAGAATGGCCTATTGATAAAAACCTAGCAGCAGGATATCCTTATTACGATAGTCCTGTAACCTGCTTTCATTGATTCATTTGGCATTATTGAGCCATCTGGCATGATACCAGCTTATAAAGCTGATATGGTGAATGTTTTAGGAAATAATCCCCTGCCAATTTAAACATCCAGCAGAGGCAGCGCAACGTTAGCATTCATTGGGAGACACTTTTTTGACCACATGGCAAATGCAATGTTGATGTTGAGGTTGATGAGAGTGGGAAAGTAGGTAAGTAAGGTTGTACAACCAAAACAATAAGCTTAAAGATGCTTAAATGGGTTGTAGAGCTGAGGGGAACTGCAGAGTCAGGTGATAGTTCTGTGGGTTTGTCACAGCAACCCCTTTCAAATTACATATAATGAATGGATCCATTTCTTTATAAAAAAATATTGATCATTGCAGCTTTAAGTGTACATATTCATGGTCTCTTAATTGAAATCAAACTGGACATACAGAAGAAAGAACTCTGTTTAGTTTATTTTACGTCCATGATTCACTATCCATTTAACATTGCTTCCCTTGCTGCGCGACTTGGTCATCCCTTGATTAAAAGTCCAAACACTAGAACTCATAAACATTATTAAAGAGCACCAGAGATACCCAGATGACAAGGACCACAACTAAAGTTAGAGCTACAGCAGGGAAGCAGAACAGAAGAGTACAATAACATTTAAGAAACCATCAACCCTGCCACCCAAACTCTGGCGTCAAGCACGACCCTGAACAGCACAAACCTCCAGTCAAGACACAACAACTCAGTCTGTCACGCGTCGCTTGTAGGCCGTCTGACAGCCAGCGCCTGCCATGCGACTGTGGTCTGGCCTGTCTTGGCAGGCTCGCTCTCTTTCATGATGTTAACTGCTGCTAAGTGATGGTGCCAGGCTTTCTTTGACGTCAGCTGTAATTTCACTTTGTAAGCACATCTGTCCATTTCCTCTCCGGGTTTCATTCTAAGAAACATGGCAGTATGAGTCGAGATTTCAAACTTTTGTTTACATGGGATTTAAACTGATGATTTCATTCAGACATGCGAAGGGGTAATATATGCTGTATAAAAACCAATGTATATAGCAAAAGAGAAATCTTATTTCCTGCAATGAAATAAGGGCTAGAGGAAAACATTATGTAACTGTCAGCCTTGAGTAATTCTGGCACTGAGAGTCTCGTCTAAGAAAATGCTCTCAGCCGTGAAAACTTCTGTTTTGGAAATGCTACAAGATATTTCTGCTTCACTAGACAGTAAGTAATGGTGAGAGGAGAGATAAGACTGAGAAGAGAGTGATGACATCCTGCACGTCTAAAACAGTCCTTGATGTCAAGATTATATGATATGAGCCACAACCTGCAGTTTTCATTACGAAAGTCCTCCATAAAACACTGACATCATCTAGGGCACTTTAGTAGTACTTAATAATCCAGTCTTACCATTTAAAGAGATAGTTCAACATGTTGGGAAATATGCTTATTCGCTTCATTGCCACTGCTAATATCTATTCATTAAAGTAACAATGAAACTCAACTTTTCTTTACTTTAGCTAAATAAAAACTGCTTTTTTCAGAACAATATCCCTAATTTGCTACTGGCATAGAAGCCAAGATGAAAGAGAGAGATTCATCATGAGGAGTATCACCTTGAAGATGGTGCTCAAGTGCAGCTATATGACGGCTGGGTTAGTTAACAGCTAGTTGGTGAATTTAAGTTTACTCCCCAAGTTCAAAGTAAGTCATCAAAAACATGCTTTACAGAAGGAGAAAAGACATTAATTTGGATATAAAAATATTTTTTTGACAAAAAAGAGATAAAAAAAACTATTGACACAGGGCCACAGAAATTGAAGTTTCTGTATTTGACAGTGTCTTAATATGACGCTAGAGCTTAGCATAAAGGCATTGAAACACAGGAGCTAGCAGCTAGCTTTAAACAAAAGCACCTACCAGCACCTTAAACACTCACTAATTAACACTTATTTGTTTAATTTGAACAAGAACTGAAGTGGAAAAAAAAACAGTAAGTTTTAGTGGGTTTAATGGGGTCTGCCTCCCTCCTTGCTTCCAGTGTTTATGCTAAGCTAACAGGTTGTTGGCTATATCTGCATATTTAAGCATGTAGACACGAGAGAGGTATCAATCATCTTGTCTAATTCCCAGCAAGAGAGCAAATAAAAGCATTTCCCATAATGTCAAACTATTACTTATAACTCGACAGACAATCTGAAAAATCAGTCACAAAGGAATCCTGTGTACAAGCTGCCTGCTTTTCCTTCTTCACCAGGCCTCTTGTGTCTACACACTGGACTCCAATATTTCCCTTCTCCTTCACTCACTCTCTCCTCTGATTACTCTGCATGAAGTCATTTGGTTGTGCAGCATCAATAAGGGTTTACGTGCCAGACAAAGAGGAAACACAGAGTTTGAACCACGTCCTCAGGTGGAAGCTGGCCTGAGATAAGATGAAATGCAGATTATTGAATGCACATGACTCTTCGAACTGATACAACGCAACATTTGTAATTACTTTGCCTTGTGCAGATGTAAAGAGCCTTTTTACAATCAGCCTTAAGTGCACGTCCCCCATATGAACATCCTGCACTGCTCGTATGCACACACATTATATCAGGCACATCATATCCAATCCATGAGATCAAGACAAATGGGATAAATGGGAAGGCTAAAACCACATTTGCTGTTCCAGTCTTCTGCCACAAATCTCCAAACCACAAAACTACATCATCATATGAACTGGTTTGTACTGAAAATATAACCAGGGTTTCCTTTTGTTGCTGGTTTTTCTCCATCTATGTTTATAGCTAATTTCATAGAAAAATGCAACAGTGTTGGAAGCTGCCTAAGTATTATTACTATTATAAGTACGATATATAAGTACAATTAGAGTTACTTCTACTTTACTTGAGTATTTCTTTTTTATGCTACTTTATTCATCTCCTATACTGAAAACGGAAATTTAGTTTTTACTTCACTTCATTTATATGATAACTCTAGCTAATAGTTACTTCATGGATTCCAATCAATAACACAAATTACAATCAACAAATAAATGATAATGTATTGCGATTAATTAAGATATGATAAGACCTGATTCTGGTGGCAAAATTCACAAGTAATTGAAATCAGCCTCACTTTTACCAGCTCCACCATTAAAGTAATGTACATATTATTGCATGCAGTAATCATAATTCAATTAAGTTCAAAGGAAGGAGATATTCTGCAGTACTTTTACTTTTAGTACTTCAAGTTGTTTTCAATGCTCATACTTTTATTTAGGTAAAACACTTCTTCCACCACCAATATTCAATATATGTGTCTTGTGACACTTTATCATACTGGCCCCTTTTCCAATATCAATGGGAGTTGAGTGGAACAAGTAAAACATCTCACCAATGTGGATGCCTGTTATAGCTCCGTAGTCGACATCCTCCATGACTGGAAAAACAGGAAGACAGAAGGGGAAAGAGTGAGGAAACTGTACACACAAACCACAAGGGGATGATATGTGCCTTGCTCTGAAATTTCATACTCAAAGTATTAGCATATGTTCTGACCCAAATGCCCCAATATTTTACTTTGGAAATTCTAATAATAGTTTCATGTAGAAATCATATCCACAATTTAGAAATATAAAACTACCTTACTACCTTATAAAGTGACTGTTAACAAAAAGCACATTGCACAAAGCCAGATACTTTAAACCTGCTCGATTACAACAGGAACAGAATTCTCTGCATTTTGGAAATGTGGTGTGGGGAGAATTACGCGACTATTATTTTTGGATAACACACGTCTTTTAAATCTTTAAAAACCCCAAACCGAGACCCAAAATGTACACGTGTCTCATATCATGTAAATTATGCTGAAGGTAAGTTTTGGAAAAGCAAATTCAAACAGACAGTACCTCCCCCTTCATCTGTGGAGCATGTGGAGAAAACAAAAGCAGTGAGTACAACAGGAGGGCAGCAGAGCTCACCCATGACCACATCAGACATGACCTGTCCACCTCTCAGCTTAACACTAAAGGAGCTCCGATATGTTTATTGGAAAGTGTTAAAAGGTTTTATTCTTTTCAGGTGTGGTGATTTTATGGACAAATGTTGGCTCATCACCTGGTGGTTTGACTCGTCGAGGCTTGAACAGAGCTTTAGGGCGCTGTAGTGCAACTCTCCTTTAGGAAGCAAAAAAAAGAAAAGGATAGACACCGTTTTCAAGTAAGCAAACATTTTGCCATCAACTAAAACACATAAAATGACCACCTCTCATGGAGCTGCTGCGAGGGGATGAGCCCTGCCCGAGTGTTGCCGTCCCGGAGGTGACAGGCCTGCCACCAGGTGTCGTCCTCCATGCTAACAATCTGGAGGACATCGCCCCTTTTAAAGGCTACAGCTGCATCCTTGCATGGAACGGCTGGATCTTCATTGGGATCATAGTCAAAAAGTGCCCGCAAAAACAGCTGAGGAGAGAAAATCATTTAATGTCTGGCCTTCAAACAGACAAGCATGTGACAAAGACAAATACACATTCTATTCTATCTATTGATTCAATCTTCTGTTCTCCTACTGCAGCTTTGTGAACTTTCTCTGTATCCTGGCAATGGACACAACATCCTCGTCTGGTGCTTTTTCACATATGTTGGTGTCATTTTTGAGAAATTACCATCATCATAGAAAATAATTTGTCTTAATCCTTTACAAATGCTCCCGGCTCTAACAGTTTCCAGCTTGGACATGCACTCCATGTATGCGGTGGAACTTAAAATATTCCACATAAGGCGCATGGCTTCATTATTAATGTTAAATTAAGTTGATGTGGCTCAGCACATGCGATGTGTGCAAAATGATAAATCATGTGTTTAAGTTATAAAAAGCTGAAAATTGCAGTGAAGTTAGTGAGTGTGTTATCCTTGACTGTCTGATCTGAATTTACTCCTGGACATCATGCTGCTGTAGTGACAGCACTGTGGCAAAAACACAGAATATAACCAAGCGCATAAGATACCACTGATTTCATCTTTTTTTACTGAAACCAGGTGGGCAGTTCTCTCTATGCAGTCAGACTGCATGCTAACCTAAAATACACACAGCTTGGAATATGTGCAGTTCATTTTCACTCTACCTTCTTCTTATTTGCTGACATGTCTTCCTTGGAGGAGGCAGGAATGATTTTGAATTTAACTTCACCCTGAGAACGAGCCTGCGTAAAAACAATTAAAAGAGCATGAGTTTGATATTTTGTCAAACTTTCTTATTGTATTTGCTTTCTTGGTGAGAGTTAGATGAGACAATTGATACCACTTTCATGTCAGTATGGTAAATATGAAATCAGCCTAGCTGCCAATTAGCTTAGCTTAGCATAAAGACTGAAGGCGGGGGGAAATGGCTTGCTATTTACTCCTGTTACTATAACAGGGTTAGAAACTACAGAAACTCTGAGATTAAAAAAAATCTTGACCTCTTTTTATTTAATTTTAAGTCTTAAGAAGTCTTCAAGAAAAATAAATATGGTTGGAGCAGTGACTCACATACATGGTAGAGAAGGCAAAAGGTATTGACAGACGAACTGCTGCTTGTCAGTTTTGTTCATGAGTTTTGTTGGCAATAAGAAAAACTTTAGACCTTGTTCTATAGGTTACAGCAATGACAAGAAGAGAGAAAAAGTTGGAGAAGGAAACATCCAATGAGCAAACAGTGTGACCAATCAACAGAGGTGAGACTAACCAGAAGAGAAAGGATTTCCTTTGGCTTCCTGTGCTCCATTGAGACTCCATTCACCTCTTTCAGCTCGTCTCCTTCATGGATCAGGCCTTTAAAGTAGTGTTGGAAATACATATGGAAATTTATACCACATGCTCCTCTCTGTAACATGAACATTTATTATACACCATCATGATGTTACTACAACCTAATGTAACAGTACAGGAAAGTGTAGAGTGGACACAACTGTAATATCTGAGAGTTTATCAGCTCACCACTTTTATCAGCTGCACCTCCTCTCATGATCCTCGCCACAACAATAGCCCCGGTGGATTTATCCCTCTTAATTGTTGCTCCCTTGAGGATGGTGATTAGGGAATATAGGATGATGGACATACAGAAGAGTAGATGCACAGAGGGCAAAGAGGTCAAGCAACGGACAGAGAAAATAACATGTTGCTTTTGTTAGAGTCCAGACGAGCTTCTTATTTAGAGTCCCTTCATTCCAGTGAGGGTTATTTGTATAAAGACGGCACCATTTAGTCGGCTGCTTCATGTAACACACAAAGCGCTGGAAAAGGTTACCCAAATCAGCATCATTTTCAACAGATGTTATTGATGTGAGGCAAATCGCAATGGAAAGAGCATTTTATGCAGTTGACTACGATCAGCTCACGCTCGGGTGTAACCCTGTTGTCTGGAAAACGGGAACATGCTGGATCGATCAAAGAGAACGTGTCAGAAAAAGGTCAGCCCCCCTCCAATCTAGTTTTGGGATCAATACAAAAGTATGTTCTTTATTATTGGTCTTCAGCAAGTTCCCCCCTAAAAGCTCAACCACTAACACACAAGCAAACACACACTGCAAAAAAAAAATGTCCATCATTAAGTCAATCATTCTCATATTTACTCCTAAAATCACATTTGTCTTAAAAATGATTCGGCTAATCTACGCCACAATGGTTGTGTTTTTGGCCACTGTTTGTTTGTCTTTTATTTCGCAGGATATCTCAGAAACCTGTCAAAAGATTTCAGTGAAATTTGGTGGAAAGCAAGGCCGCATGCTAAGAAACGAATGCCTAGTTTTTGATGTGGGCCCAGGAATTCTTTAAAGGAATTTTAAATGTGCGTGCATGAGGGCATTCTTGAACATTTCAGCTATTTTCTAATGAACTACTGGATCTACTTAATGGAAAGACATCTGTCAGAAGTACCCAACAACTGTTCATCACTGTATGGATTTTATGGAGATTTTGATCCAGATGCAGATCAAAAAATTTGGAACTTTTTTTTTATTATTAAAATAACACATTTAGAGCATTATGTGGCATTAGTAAAGGTATGTGCTTTTTTGTACTCTGATTGGTTTTCAGTCCAGTTTCTCTTGATCCAGGAAATTTCCAGAAATAAGTGACAATGGCCTGGAACAAGGCGGAATAAGGCAGATCACTCCGGCAGTATCAAGAAAATGAGTTATGAGTTATGATTTACAGCAATGCTGAAACTATGATGTGCGTCACAGCAGATATATGGCAACAAAGATGTGGAAGAATTGACTCTCTGAATTCCTGCTTGAGGAAAGTGAGCAGCAGGCCAGATGCAAAGGTGATCCAAACTTCTGCAGGAACCTGTTTCTTATGTCATTCCAAGGGTTGTAGTCCTGCTACACCTTGGCATACATGTCTTTAGCAGTCACGCTGTTTGACAACATGACATACATTCTGCTGCTAGAGAAAAATTCAGCTGAGTCCCTGGGATATGTTTATTGCTTTGAACTGCATGTGCATGTCAGACATTGTGGATGGACAAATTACAAATGGATAAGTGCAGTTGCCCTGTTATATGGTTGTCTTACCTTAAACAATGGCATTTGAGTTTGTTTCGTGTGCATTACAATGCCACGTAGACCAAATTAGATACAGGCTCATAGACGGGCAGTAAAGTACAGTTTGGCATGGTTTAGACGACTTTTAAGAATTCCCAAGGCCAGAGGAGAAAATATACTTTTATACATGTGTTTAGTATATATGTTTATGTAACTACAAACGAGACTATTTCTGCATCATGTGTGACTACGTAATTAACAGAATTAAATTAACTTTTTTCCCAGAGTTTATAAGGGTTATACTCATGACCTGCCTGGGAAATATGGTTATTTGCTTTCTTGCTGAGAGTTTGATAGAGTTCCAAGATTAAGAACACTCATGTCTGTACAATAACATGAATATGAGTCAGCAGGTGTTGTCTTACCTTACCCCCAAAAAGATTGGAAACACAAGGAAACAGCTAGCCTGACTCTGTCCAAAGGAAAAATCTGCATGCCAATGAGTCCATAGCTTACTAATTAACACATCATATCTCATTCTGATGATATCAAGAAAATAAAATCTGAAAACCTCTCAGCAGAGCCAGACTAGCTGTTTCTTCTTGTTTTCAGTCTTGGTCTAGGCTTAGCTAATCGCCTGCTGGTTTTAGATGCAAATTTAGCAGACAGACAAGACAGTGGCACAGCATCAATCTTATCTTGACAATAAAGCATCTAACTGTATTTCCAAAAAAACTGACAAACTATTCAGCCAATATTTTCAGACAAATCACATTTTACTGTGACCTTTGACACCTGAAGCCATGTTTACTGACCAGGGGCTCTTTGGTTTTGACCAGACTGACAATTTTGACTGAATCCTCCTCTTCATCCAGGACATCATCAGGTATGGGTGGCAGTGTAGGCTCAAAGTCTCTCTGTGCTACAGTGTCATGGACAGATAGGAGACTCTGTGAAGGAAACAGAAAGACAGTGAAGGTGCTGATCTGCATTTAGACTGAGACGGGGGTCATTAGGGCAGGTATGAGTAAATGGTACAAAGGAGTGTTTGAAGGGCTCCTTTGAGATGGTAGTGTATTGAAAAACTGTCACCAATTCTACCAACACAGGTTTAGACCAACCAGTCAGGTTAGAGGAATGTAAATGTAATGGCAAGGTTAAAAGGTAGTCAAACAAAACTGCAACCAATCCCTGTTGACTAATTAAACATGACTGGGGTGGTGAATGAGGCTGTGCAAAAAATTCCAACAAGTCTGGCTGACCTTTCTGCACTCACTACAGCGACTGAATCCAAACACAGCACTTTCTTCTTGGTTGCAAACCTTCAATTTTGGCGTGCCAACATGCCAAATTAGGTTTAGTTTGGACTATGCTGCCAGCCTGTGGGCCACCTGAAAGCAACCCCCCGCACTACTAACAGTGCCTCTGTCTGCAGTCGTACTGGCTGAGCTCAAACATGAAATTCCTGTTCCAATGAAGGACTGTGGATTGATATATGACTCACTATCAATGCCCAGACAGTTCATTTTAGTTCATTCTTTGTTCACTTTGGCAGTGTGAAAACTCCAGGCTTGTTTACAGAAAAACAATATTCTGGATGAACGTTAATCTCTCACTGTGAGCCTGCACAAAGTACAATTCCAAAAAACAAACAAAAAAATGAATTTGCTGTAATAAGAAAGACTGAGAGGTTGGGAAAAACATCTGGTCATCAACTCAATTTTAACAATCAGCCAATCCATCTGTCAGTTAGTCTACTTGTTATCCCCATGTCCATCAACAGTCGCTCTGCTCAGAAGCTGCCAACGCTTGAGCAATGTGTCTCTGGCCACTTTCAGAGACAGGTTTTCAAAAAACAAACATTCATTTACAGAATATTATACCCGCAGTTTCTCATAAGTATGTGTGAGCTCCTGCGCCGGGGCCAAGAACAAACAGGTCATTAAGTCTGTTTAAACAAACCTGTTAGTTCTCGGCTGGCTTCAGCTCCTCATTAAGAAAAGCCGCGACTCCTGCAGCTCGCTGGAAAACTGTGTGTACTGTATGTGTGTGTGTGTGTCTGAAATATGACTGTCAGCAGATCTAAAGTAAGGAAACATGCATTTGAGTAGTCTGGGTCTCTACACGAGTGAACACTAATAAACATAACCAGGGAGTAGATTAGCTTCAGTGCCAGTGTGGCTAATAGATGTCAGCACCTCTCAGCGGGCAGAATGATGAGGTGGAATCAATTTGAATAAAATTTACAGTCGGATTAATTTGTCAATTTGTGTGACCCACATAAGAGGCGAATGGAGGAAACAGAATACTACAAGCCTTTAGATGTGCGTGTGAGCTCCAGCGTTTGGTCTCCTGAACAGCATCGACTCGGCTCAGATGAAGCATGACTGCATGGAAATTAGTTTGTCAGATTACAGCTCTAGTGTTAGCCATGTCAAGAAAAATGACTGAACATGCAACCGCACCATTGACGAGTAGCTTTCTTTGATTTTTAATGATCCATTGGGATGCTGATGTAGGAGGAATCCAAACAACATCTTCCGGGTGGATTACATTCTTGCTTCATAAATGATCCGTGTGAATGGCAATTATAGGACATGCTTCAGTGATAGAAAACTGAACTCTTGTTTAGGGCATGTTTTTGTGTCTGTGTGCGGTAATATCAGAGATTAAGAAGCCACTTGAGGGAATTGTTCAACATGTTGGAAAATACACCCGCTTTTGTTCCAAGAGTTAGATGTCTGTCTTTGAAGCTACAGCTAGCAGCAACGCTTAATTAGCGTAGAAAGTTTGGAAACAGGAGGAAACATTATTCAGGTAATAAAATCTCCTTTCCATGTTGTATCTCCATCCATCCATCCATTAACTACCACTTATCCGGGGCCGGGTCGCGGAGGCAGCAGTCTGAGCAAAGTGGCCCAGACTTCCCTCGCCCCAGACATCTCTTCCAGCTCTTCCGGTGGGACCCCGAGGCGTTCCCAGGCCAGCCGAGAGACATAGTCCCTCCAACATGTCCTAGGTCTACCCCGAGGCCTCCTCCTGGTGGGACATGCCCAGAACACCTCCCCAGGGTTCCCAAAGGCATACGGAACAGATGTCCAAGCCACCTCAACTGACTCCTCTCGACGTGGAGGAGTCAAGTGAGGTGGCTCCGAGCTCCTCCCTGGTGACTGAGCTCCTCACCCTATCTCTAAGGGAGCGCCCAGCCACCCTGCGGAGGAAACTCATTTCGGCCGCTTGTATCCGGGATCTTGTTCTTTCGGTCATGACCCAAAGCTCGTGACCATAGGTGAGGATTGGAACGTAGATTGACTGGTAAATAGAGAGACTCGCCTTTCGGCTTAGCTCCTTCTTCACCACGACAGACCGATACAGCGTCCGCATGACTGCAGACGCTGCACCAATCCGCCTGTCAATCTCACGCTCCATCCTCCCCTCACTCGTGAACAAGACCCCGAGATACTTAAACTCCTCCACTTGAGGCAGGGCCTCTCCACCGACCTGGAGGGGGCAAGTCACCTTTTTCCGGTCGAGAACCATGGCCTTGGATTTGGAGGTGCTAATTTTCATCCCAGTCGCTTTGCACTCGGCTGCAAACCGCTCCAGCGCACGCTGAAGGTCCAGGCTCAAAGAAGCCAACAGGACCACATCATCTGCAAAAAGCAGAGATGAGATCCTGTGGTCCCCGAACTCCCCGGCCCCTGGCTACACCTAGAAATTCTGTCCATAAAAATTATGAACAGAACCGGTGACAAGGGGCAGCCCTGCCGGAGTCCAACATGCACTGGGAACAGGTCTGACTTACTGCCGGCAATGCGGACCAGACTCCTGCTCCGGTCATACAGGGACCGGACTGCCCTTAGCAGAGGGCCCCGGACCCCATACTCCCAGAGCACCCTCCACAAGATGCCACGAGGGACGCGGTCGAGGGACGCGGTCGAAAGAGGGACCACCACCCCGGTCTGCCAGTCCAGGGGCACTGTCCCCGACTGCCACGCAATGTTACAGAGACGTGTCAACGACGACAGTCCCTGCACATCCAGAGACTTGAGATACTCTGGGCGAATCTCATCCACCCCCGGTGCACTGCCACCAAGGAGCTTTCCGACCACCTTGGTGACTTCAGCTTGGGTGATGGACGAGTCCGCCCCTGGGCACTCGTCCTCTGCTTCCTCAATGGAAGACGTGACAGCAGGATTGAGGAGATCCTCAAAGTATTTCTTCCACCGCCCGACTACATCCCCAGTTGAGGTCAACAGCTCCCCCCCTTCACTGTAAACAGTGTTGGTGAAGAACTGCTTCCCCCTCCTGAGGCGCCGGACGGTTTGCCAGAATTTCCTCGAGGCCGACCGATAGTCCTCCTTCATGGCCTCCCCGAACTCCTCCCAGACCCGAGTTTTTGCCTCTACAACAGCCCGGGCTGCGGCACGCTTGGCCTGCCGGTACCTGTCAGCTGCCTCAGGAGTCCCACGAGCTAGCAACGCCCTATAGGACTCCTTCTTCAGCCTGACGGCATCCCTTACTTCTGGTGTCCACCACCGGGTTCGGGGATTGCTGCCACGATAGCCACCAGAGACCTTGTGGTCACAGCTCCAAGCAGCAGCTTCGACAATGGGGGTAGAGAACATGGTCCACTCAGACTCCATGTCTCCAGTCTCCCCCGGGATCTGCGAAAAGCTGTCCCGTAGGCAGTGTTGGGAAAGTTCACTTTCTATATGAACTAGTTCAAAGTTTAGTTCAAACCTTTTAAAATGAACTAGTTCAGTTCATCGTTCATAATTCAAAATTGTGAACTAAAGTTCATGCTTCCCCAAAAAGAACTATTTCGTTCTTTTTTAGTTCTTTTTTTTTTTTTTTTTTTTTTTTTTTAACGTTGCCACGAGCTACGAGCTAATTCCCGACTGTATGGGAATTAGTTTCTCAGTAAACGCATCCTTCTTCCTTGCACACATGTGAATTGTGACGAGACTGACGACCGCTGATGACGAAGTTGGTAGAGCGACAGGCAGGACTTGCGGTTGCCAGATCGGGTGGTTATCCGCGACATTTTAATGGTCGTTTACAATGTGTTTTTACTGTTTTAGCTTGGTTTTTCGCCGAGGGCTCTTGAAATCTGGCACGAACGTAATCTGAACGAAATCAGAGTGCCGTTCAAGAAACAGCAGAATGAGTGCGTTCACAATTTAACGTTCATCAAGCAAAAATGAACGGGACGTTCACGTTCACCCAAAATATGAGTTCTTTGAACGCGTTCGGGTACAACACTGCCCGTAGGTGGGAGTTGAAGACCGTTTGGACAGAGGGCTCCACCAGACATTCCCAACAGACCCTCACGGCACGTTTGGGCCTGCCGAGTCTGTCTGGCTTCCTCCCCTGTCAGCGTATCCAACTCACCACCAGGTGGTGATCAGTTGACAGCTCAGCCCCTCTCTTCACCCGAGTGTCCAAGACATGCAGCCGGAGATCAGATGACACGACTACAAAGTCTATCATCGACCTCCGGCCTAGGGTGTCCTGGTGCCACGTGCACTTATGGGCACCCCTCTGCTCGAACATGGGGTTTGTTATGGACAAGCTGTGGCTAGCACAGAAGTCCAATAACAGAACACCACTCGGGTTCGGATCAGGGAGGCCGTTCCTCCCAATCACCGCTCTCCAGGTCTCACTGTCATTGCCCACATGGGCATTGAAGTCCCCCAGCAGAACAATGGAGTCCCCAGTCGAAGCGCTGTCCAGCGGCCCTCCTAGGGACTCCAAGAAGGCCGGATACTTGGGACTGGTGTTCGGCCCGTAGGCCGAGACAACAGTCAGAGACCTGTCCCCGACCCGAAGGCGCAGGGACACAACCCTCTCGTTCACAAGGGTAAACTCCAACACATGGCGGTTGATGTTTGGGGCTGTGAGCAAAGCCACACCAGCCCGCCACCTCTCACCACGGGCAACTCCAGAAAAATGGAGGGTCCAGCTCCTCTCAAGGAGCTGGGTTCCAGAGCCCAAGCTGTGCGTGGAGGTGAGCCCGACTATATCTAGCCTCTCTCTACCTCTCAGCCTCCCGCACAAGCTCAGGCTCCTTCCCCCCCAGTAAGGTGACGTTCCAAGTCCCAAGAGCCAAGCTAAATATTTTCTACTTTAGCCTTTAACTAGCTATGACGGTTCTGATACAGGCCTGAAACTCTTTGTCTTGCATTTACTGCACTTGTTGGATTTTACTTTATATTATTATTATTATCATTATCATTATTATTATTATTATTATTATTATTATTATTATTATGGTTATGATTATTATTATTATTATTATTATTATTGTTATTATTCAGTGGGTTTTATTTTCCATCTTCTGGTTTTAATTCTCTGTATTCTATATTTTTCCTTAAGTGCATTTTATTCTCCATCTCATTTTACATTAATTTTTTATCCCTGGTCTTATTTTTATTCTATGTCTTTATTATTATTATTATTATTAAACCAGACTCGTTGCCCCCCCCCCCCTTTTCAGTCTTTGTGCTAAGCTAAGCTAACTGGCTACTGGCTGTAACTTCATAGTACACGCATGGAAGTAGTATCAATCTTCTCTGCCAACTCTGAACTGAGGAAGCAAACAAGCATATTTCCCAAAATGTTGATTTAGGTCGACACACATGTGTGGAGCTAGAGAAACACATCACCATGGAAGGAAACACTCTTCACCTTAAATTGAGGTTTGGAAAAGAGGGCAACCAGTTCTTTGACTTCATCTCTCCAGCCTTGGTATATCAGCTCCTGGGCCAACTGGAAGCAGAGGAAAAGAGAAGGAGAGGCAGGATGTATTTTTTTTTTTTTTATAATTAGAGGTATACATTTATATCATGGCCTGAGTGAGGTTTGCTGTAATCTTCACTGTAGTAGCCAAAATAGACAAAGAAACGAGCAGAGACAAAATGGTTTAAGGAAATTCAACTTCAGCTGCGGTGACACATCATCAGTCCTGCCCTTATTTCTGTACTTTTGTATGGCTCTGTTCACCTGATTGGGGCTTTTCTTTTCTCTTCCTGATGTTAACTATTTGCCCGCATTTCTCTTTTGGTTTCGCGTCTTTTAGCTGATGTTGGAAATAAAAAGCTCCCGAATGTTCAAGGCTATGTGACAGCTGCGGCGACAGCTTAAACAGAGCAGCCTTGACCGTCAGCAGCAAGTGGAGAGGCGGAGAGTGACTGTGTGCAGTCGCCCGTCTTGTCAAGCATATTACTGTAATGACTTCTACTGCTTCAAGATGTCGAGGCACACTCCAGAGACACAATGCATGAAGGTCATTAGTTTCCACTGTGAGCAAACAGAAGCCTCACTGAGGGGAAACAGACCTATGGTTTGGCGCTTCCAGTAGGTCCTGATGATTTAAGCCAGGCGGAGAGTGGCTGTCGAACCGAATCTGAGGCAAAGGGAGTGAAGGGACGGAGATGAAGAGGAGTGTGGGGGAGAGGATAGGGGCAGATAGACAGTATGGAAACATGGCAGGAATTAGAGTACGTTGCGTATACAGTAGAGAGCAGATTAAGGAAAGCAAATGGAGAGAAAGGAGAAAGGATACAGAGAAAAAGGAAAGAATGGAGATAATGGAAGGAGACTGTGGTTTGATGGAAGATGGAAGCATGGAGTAAGGGAAAAGTGTAAAAAGAACATCCTTGTTTAACACTTGTCCAGGAACAAGGAGGGAAAAATCAGGAAATGATGGTGGAACTTGATCTAAATGGTACAAAGAAGATAGTGGGATGAAATGGAAATAGAGGAATGATGGGTTGGTTACAGGAATGAAGAGGACTGGTGCATAAAATTTGAAATTGAGACTGTTTGTGCTGTTTTGAGTCACAGCCGTAGTGGGAGTACTTGCTGTCACTTCATCCTAAATCTGAAATTAATTGTATTTCTCCAACCTGAAACATTAGACTACACACTGAATGATTTTAGCAGCCCTTTGCTCGGCACTGTCCTCGGTGACCTAACTCCTGGCACACAGAGACGAAATGATATCAGCTGTCAAACACAGCATTTCAGGCAATAATATCCGAGGTGACAGAGTTCTGAGATAGCATTTCATATTTCAGTACACATAGGAAGGAATGCACGTTCCACTCATGCTTCTGTATGACAGGAAAGTCATCTGTGTATCAGAGGAAACAATTTGAATGATGAAAAAAATCTTCCCCCTTCCCTCTGCTGTCAAACTGTCATCCTCTGCAAGCGTGTCTGTCTGCAAAAGATGTTTGGAGAGAGTGGCTTACGTCTGAGGCCAGACTCGCTGCGTGCTCTTGGACCGGGATGGGGCTTCGCTTCTCAAAACGCTTCAGACGCTCGTGGATCTGTCAAGTCAGGGAAGTATCACAATAAAGGCTTTTTCTGCAGTAAAAAAAAAAAGACACTTACTGCTACTTCTACTGTTAGTACTAATCCAGATACTGCTACTACTTTTACTACTCTTTCTACTACTTTTCTTTTCTTTTCTTTTTTTTTTATACTTCTACCACAAAAAAATCCAATGTAATTTATTGAAGGATTGGATGAAAATGTGTACATTTCAAAATGAATGTTAAGACTTATTTTAGATCAGTTTAATTGAAACTGCATTTAAATGACCTGTTTCTTTGTTTTCAACAGTGGTGGAAAGTAACTAGTAAAGTACATTCAGTCAGCTAAATACATTTAAGTACTGTACTTAATTTTGCAATACTTGTACTGGATTTGCTAGTTACTAAATTGATATCTTACACACATCCTGTATCATCATCTTATAAAATGTTATACATTGTTATACTACCCAACTGTATGTACAATACAGTAAAGTAGTTAAATGTAGCTCCATCTTGGCCAGCTGTGATTCTAAAGTGCCACTTAAATATTAATACATCAGTGATAATGCTAGTGCTAATGATAGTGCTCTTGCTTAAGAAACAATTTGAATCCATGACTTTTACTTGTAAAAGAAGTATTTGTACGCTGGTATTACCACTAAAAATAGGATCTGAATATTCAATCCACCTCTGTATTTTAACACCTCCTACCTGCAGACAAAAGTAGGCAAACATTATTGATATAAGTGGAAGCAAACAAGCATGTACGACTGTAGCACAAATGTGTCTTCACCTTAAAGAGCAGATGGAGCTTTTTCTCCATCAACATGCTGTGGAGGAACCTGTAGTCCTCCTCTCTGTCTGTATGAGACTCAGTTCCAGACATCACTGATGATAGCAGTCTGCACACGCCTGGAGGAGGACATGCACATATCACACACACATCAATAAGCACTCCACCTGCTACTCATTTACAGTGCCTGTTTTGAAGGTTATGGGGCAAGGTCAAGAACCCAAAGAGAGAGGTCAAAAGTTAAGGAGGGTGTGATAAAAGCCTCACATAGGGTCAGCTTTTAAAAGAATCGCTGTTATGGGGATCGTTGCTTTCATTTTCCAGTTATGTGAGTATATTATCTATAAGGGCAGGACAAGGGAGGTGAAAAGGAAAGAATGAAAACCTACTGTGTTGACCTGCTACACTTTGGACGTACCTCTGTGCTCTGTTCTGCTCAGCATCCTCCTCAATCTGAGAGAGGAAAAGAAAACTTCAGCAAATATTGAAACGCTTCATATATATTCATACTCATTTATCTGCTCCAGATTTTCTTAGTTTTTATCAACCAAGATGTAACCAAGACCAGAGCGTAACACAGAGAAGGAAATGATGATTAGAGAAAGGAAGGAAATGTATTTGTTTTTCACATGGTATGTAAAAGGTGCTTCTTATGAGATATTACTGCCCCCTAATGCTGGTATGAGATATTTCAACATTGTGGTTCACTATGCATGCAGCTATGTCAATAAATTACTGACAACAGGGTTTTAGCAATGATATTCTTTTCCTCTCTTTGTATTTGATGATGTTAAGCTTTCTGTTTTTGCATGCTGGATTGAATATCAGCTAAAATGACATCAAACAAAACGGAAACAAAAAACTCATATTACAAGATAAATACAGGATGTTGTTTCCTTAATTGAATTAATTTAAACCCTCACTCAAGTTGTGATTTTGATTCATTTAAGATCATGAAGAATTCAATTTAAAAGCCTGAAGTTTCAACAGATTCAACAAGAGTGCACTTGTAAGCTTGTAAACAAGAAAATACCTTATTTGCATTGATATTTGTTTTTTTGTTTGTTTGTTTTTTGGGATTTTTTTTTTGTTTTTCAAAAGCTGATAATAAATGAAAATATTGTTTAAAACAATTTGGGCTAAAACACCTAATTTGGAGTATAGATTAAAAGTGTAAGACACATGTTTATGTCCATACCAACACAGTTTGTATGTAAATTTTCCCACTGTGGGATGAATAAAGCTATATCTTATCTTATTTCAAGCAGAGAAAATCCCAGCTCATCACAACCAAGCAAAACTTAAACTGACTCACCAGAGACTGTCCACTCCATTAGGCCCAGTTCAGTCAGGCCATATCGCTTAGTACCTAAAGAGCATGAGCTGCATTTGAACATCCACTTGCAGAGAGAGGCTGTTTTAAAGTGTTCGACTGGCCAGATTGTAAAAGAGACTATCTCTTATTCGGTCAATATGTTTCAGGCCTGACCTAAATCAAGCCGACGGGCAATCAATACAGCAATCAAAGAGCATGTTAGCCCACACGAGTTCCCTTCCCACATATGACTGTTTTAATTGAATCTGAGGACAGCAGCCCTGTGCTTTCCCCTTTCTTTAAGAACAATTTCTCTGTGGTGACACAATGCTTGGCTATTCAAGGTTTTAAGTATAGTCTGATAAAATCAAGATGGGTCAAGGGGCGTTTATCAACCTCAACAATCACAGAAGGGGAGATTTTGGGTGATGCATGTCACAGTATAAATTCCATTAACCATATTGATTAGTTTCAATTCTTTTGCTGAGGAGCATGATCCTGTGCAAGACAATGAATGTTTACACACTATAGGAGGTGTTCAGTATCAACCTGACCTCTGTGTGTGGAAGATAACTGAGGATTTTCAATTAAAGGCTAAAATATATTTGATGCAGAAATAAAGGATCATCTGTTACTAGACAACTGGAGTGTTTTGTGCTGCCTCATCATTATCAACGCAGCACACACTAAGCTAACCCAGGAGAAATAGACTGTAGATGTTATGTTGCGTGGATAGCAAAGTGTTTCTGGTATTAATTCATGAAGACAACAGAGCAGACCAGCGGACAGACCGTGGGTGTGTCCCAGAAAATGTCCAGCCAACGGGACGTGAACCCGGAGGAGGAGCCGCAGCTCCGACTAGCTTCGTTTTCAGCTGCGTCACGTTAGCCAGGCTAATACCGGAAACGATGCCGTGCACTTCAAAATAACAGCGCAAATTAACATATTTAAAAAAACCTCACATTTATTGTTATAACGAGATTATGCAGTATTTCTTTTTGCTTTGGCATGCTGAGGGGGTATTGTTTTGCATATATCAACAAAATTAGAAAAAATATTTATAAGTCTGGTTGCGCTTCTGCCTAATTCTTAGGATAATTTGATCTGACAAAAAACATGTCGTTACAAATTATAATAGTAATTTAATAGTGTCCAACATGTTATAATGAGATATATGCGTACAGGTTCATCACTAAAAATGTCTCATCATAACTATCTTAGTAATCATTCTCTAACAATGACAGCTTTAATCTGCAAAACTCTATCTTAACTGAAACAAATTAACAATTAACAGTTAACAATTTGAAGTAAAATTTTAGTAATTTTAGTAATTTCTTTGGATTTAGTGATTAATTTTTTTCTGTTTTGTTCTGATGTGTTTGATGTTAACATTGCGACATAATAACAAATTTACCTAATGATTTTTCCCAGTTATTCTTCGTTGTGGCATTTTTCTGTCCTCGATGCGGCCGTAGCTGATAACTGCGCTTTTATTTTGAAAGCTAAACCCGGAAATTCTCCTTCCAGCTAAACATTACCGATGAGTCCGTCTCCTCCGTTTCCTCCTGACTGCTGCCTTTCGCTGAGCTACATCGGCCGAGCCAAGCGCAGACCGTAACTACATGCCAGATGATGCACTGAGGGTGGTTTTGAACAAAGACCACCCGCTATGCAGTGCTGGTGCTCGGTGCGCGGCCTGTAGCTATCTGTTGGGCAGGACGGAGTGAGCGTAGACGGCAGGAAGCTGAGGAACAGAGAAGTGAGAGAGCGGACAGACAGGAGGCCACGGTTCCCCCTCACACACATACATACATCACCACGGCCTTGATGGTGATGTATGCAAGGAAACCAACAAGAGTCAGCGATGGGTAAATCAAGCACACACGTTAGCGTTTTGGAGAATCTGAGCCCTTATTAGCTGTATGTTGGATATTCACGTCTGCGTGGATCAGTTAGCTACCAATGCTATCAGCTAGCATTAACAGTTTGCCTGCAAGTAGCTCCGGCTTCTGGATATTTCCTGTAGCTAACGTTCTCGCAACGCTAGCTAACTAACACGTTAATTGTTAAGACTGCGTATGTATGGCAGATAATGTAGGATATATTTTAAACATCCTTTATTTTCTGCTAGTTACATCACGAGCAAGCAGCTGTTGCTAAGGTGGCAAATCAAGCTAACTTAGCTAACGGCAGCTAATTGGCTAATTATGTTGCAGAAAGTGTGTTGCTGAGGTTAGAAAAGTGACGTTAAGCTAACCGTTTCTTTGCTAACTGTCCTCTAACATCCGTTTGTTCGGTTTGTCTCCACAGGTGCAACGACAGAAGGGATTCACAATCCTATCAGGTACATTTGTTCAATTTGTTAACATACACCTGTCATTACTCTGCAATAACGCAGTCTATCAAGGTGCAATCCAGTATTTTTCCATTTAAATGATCAGCTGAAATCTTGATAGCTGCAGCTACCACACTCTAATTAACTAGATCTTTCTCTCAATAACCAACCTCCAGTCAAACTCCCAATAATATTGCACCAGTAAGAACACTTAGTGCTTTATTTTCATTAATCTACATCGATTTTCCAATTTTTTCCATAGGGCATATAACTGTATAACGTTCTTGTGAAGTGTAGTAGATTTGGTCTTGACTTCACCTTATGCTGTTGTCAAGACAGGATGCATGTGTGTAGTTCCCCTTTAGCATAGTCATATACTGATGTTAACAATTTTAAAAGGCTTCCTGTAGGCTACATCCAATAAATGCTGTAAGACAGAGAAGCTTGGCTGTACAGTTATAATATTTATTGCACATCTCTCACATGTGCCAGCCACAGCTTTAGAGTTTGTGTAAAATAGACTCCATATGTGTGGAATACCAGTCACCACTAAAAATATTTATTAAAAAAACCCTTTTGTATAAAGACAGTACTTTAATGGTGAACCTAGTATACAACTTCTATGGCACAGAAGTATTTCTTTAGGAAGTAAAATTTTATGACCACATAAAGTTGAATCAAAACATCACATGCTCCATAAGTCAAAGGATGTTACATTCATCCACTCCTACTCTGAGGATCTCAATTCTGATGTCACTGTTATTAGTCTCAGTGGTGTTGCACTTCCACAATCAAGTCTGCTGACTGTACTACATTCTCCAGAAAAGTTAATAATGGTGTGAACTGTGTGAAGAAAATGACATTGTTGTAAGCTTAAGCACCTCCCAACAAATCTTTCTGTCATGCTGTATTCAACCTAGACCCATAAATCTCAGCCAAAGAGCCAGTCCAGCAGCCTTCACCGTTATGACAAGGTGCGCGATGGCTCATCAGACCCCACACCTCCTTACAAGATGCTGCGACGCTCAGACGAAAGTCCTGTCAGCAGACATGGAGACGGCACTGGGCATGGCAAGGCAAAGACCTCTCACACAGTTAGAGGGAAAAATGGTAAGCGGGGATGTGGTGGTCCTACACATGCATTCAATTTTAAGATTTAGCTTTAAAGACTGAAAACGGCAAATGCTTGTTCTTCTCAGCCTCAGCTTACTGTGATTACCGTGATTGCGAATTTCCCCATGGGGATGAATAAAGTATCTACCTACCTACCATTAATTTTATTAGCTGACCAACAAATACAGAGTATGCTGATACACTTCAGTGTCTCCACGGTTAATTTAGCTTTCTTTTTGTGTTGATCTCTGTGTGAGTGTTTTGCCATATTTGCACTCTAACCCTAATCACCTTTGCGCAGACATGGATGCAGAATGAAAAGCAAACCATTAACCTAGAAACTGACGTGGAGAAGAAATTGTAGCTGTAGATTACTAAAACAATGACAGCCAGAGCATTTCTTATTAGGCAGTTTAAGCTGTCACTGAGGATTCACTCCTCTGGAGAACATTGTGTGTTTTCTGTGACTTGATAAATGGCTTTGCTGCAGGGACCAGTGGCTCTCCTCAGGAGAACTCTCACAACAACAGCTCCCACCATGGCTCCGACTCACATGCGACTCAGAGCAAGCCTGCAGACAGGGTAAGACATTGTCCAGCATTATCTGATTATATATCCTCTGCATTTCCTGTAGAAATTGTTGTCACGCTACTTTGGAACATGGTATGTGGGACATTATGTAGAGGCATCTCTTTGTGTGTGTGTGTGCGTGCAGACATTTTTTTCATAACAACAGTGCATGATTGAAACTTCATAGTTAAGTAAAAGGCTCCCTATATAGAGTAGATTAGATTTTTGACTTACCTCTTAAAACAGATTTAATTATCTAATTATAGTAGCTCATTGGAAGGACTGAGCAATAAGGCCAGACACTCAATATTTATCATGACACACTGGTTTGCCCATGTAATGAATACAGGTCATCTAGGTTTAACATAGTATAGTAAAACTGACGGTGTTGATGTATAACCTTGACTCCAAAAAAGTTGGGACACTGTGCAATTAAAAAAAGACATTAAATTTAATGTTTGGTCTCATCAACTTTTTTTTATAAATATATACTTATCCTGAATTTGATGGCAGCAACATATTTCAAATAAGTTTGGAAAGGAGCATGAAAAGACTGAAGTTGTGTGAAACTTGTGGATTGATCCAAAAACAGCTGTTTGGATCATTCCACATGTAAACAGGTTCATTGGTAACAGGGGATAGTATCATGATTGGGTATGAACGGTGCATCCTGGAAAGACTTGGTCGTTCACAAGCAAGAATGGAGCGAGGTTCAACACTCTATGAAGGAGATTACTACACGAGCTCAGGAACACTTTGTAAAACCATTGTTGTTTCATACAGTTCTTTTGCTTGTAATGACACAGAAACCCTGCTATGACCTGCTGTCACTACTCCTGCCCATCTGTATCTCAACTAACGTCATCTGATTGTCTTTTCCATAAAGAGAATTATTCCTTAAATAATTCATTACTGGGGCTCAAGCCTCCTCTGCAAAATCTGTCAGTTTAGAAATCTGTCCAATTGTAAATAGGAAGTCCATTCCCTTCCTGGAATTGTTGTAATGACTGGAACTGGTCAGTATATACATGATCATTAATAATCATACCAGTTTATATATGAACTGAAAAACTCTTATTTATTATTGAGGGTGGGATGTGAGGGATGGTTCCCTACTCAAGAAATATATGCTTCATTTATATATAGCCTCATGTTGTAATAATTGTTTGTGGTTTGAAACTGCAGATTTTTCCTTAACATTGGTGCTGACTATTTTCCAAAGTGTTGTGTAGTTTTTCAGATTTTTGAAGTATTCAGTTAAGTAGTACATTCATTTCCAAATAGTATGAAAATGTAAGAATTTTTCAGACTTGAAAAGTCTTTCTCAGTATTTTATTCTTTAACTTGTTATCAATTCCCTCAGCCTTTTCTAACATCTCATGCCTCGTCTCTGTCAGCACCAGGACCCAGCAGATGACTGGACAGAACACATCAGTTCTTCTGGAAAGAAGTACTACTATAACTGTAGAACTGAGGTCTCTCAATGGGAGAAGCCCAAGGACCTGTTGGAGAGGCAAGCCCACTTGACAATAATGGAGATTCTCATTCTCATGCAGAGTCATACATTACAGATTCGCGCAGAATATCATTAGCTCAGGGTACACATTGTAACTTCAGCCTGTATTTCTGTTGCTTTTCGCTTAATGTGCTTCAGGGAACAAAGACAGAAAGACTCAGTCAAGATGGCGGCGAACAGTTTCCCCAGGGACATGGACTACAGACAAGAGGCCTTGCAGGACAAAGCCACAACAAGTAAATATGGCTTAATTACAACACTTAAGCATTGTGGTTCGAGTTTTTACTTAGTCGTCCTCTGACATTGTGACTCGCTTCTGTTGATCACTGTCTGGATAAACATCTGAGTTACAGAGAAGGGTTTCTAATTTACTACATCTGTCTGCTACACATATGTACTCAGAGTGCTAACTAATACTGTGTTCTGTTCTGCTTGTCTCCACAGAGACCTCATCAGGGGACCAGTCCACAGCATCCAACTCCGGCCATTCCTCCTCTTCCTCTTCTTCTCAGAGCCTGAACTCTGCTTCTGGTGCTATAGGTTCCACCCCCTCCACCATGTCCTCTTCCTCCACCTCCTCTTCCTCCTCTTCGGGGCAAGTGCCTCAGTCTGTCCAGTCCCCGTCACCGGCGCTGCTGCAGGACCCGGCCCTCCTGCATCAGCTCCTCCCGGCGCTACAGGCTACCCTGCAGATGAACAACGGCAGTATGGACATGGCTAAGCTCAATGAGGGTGAGGGCACAAAAGATCATAGAAACACAAGATGTTGCTTCTTACACTTCCACACATAATCCTGTCTTCTGTAGGGTCTTTGTCTGAAGTGTCACCGGGGTCAAGTGGTGAATTTTCATTTCCTACACATAGTGGCTTTAATGTAACCTTTGTGCTTTTGCGTGATCTTGTTGAACAAATAAAACCATACATAATTGGCCACTGCTGCAGTGACTCTACTTCACACAAGGGCCACCAAGTGTCCCCTAAGAACCATACTGACCTGAATATGATGACAGAATTGCGAATTAACAACATCTGATATTCTTACTGAGTGGAAAGAGCACAGCTCCCACAGAGAGCATTGCATTATGGGTTTTTTGTAGCCTTAATGTCGCTAAGCTAGCAAGTGTTTTGAAGTTTAGCGTGTCTTTTAGAGGTGGTCAGCCCTTAAATTGTTTGGTTATCCCAGTCCAAGCCAGAGACATTTCTGAAGGCTCGTGTGTAGCTTGCTGCCACAGAGAAAATGAATTCATGACGAGTGACGTCTTCAGTGCAGAAACGGACTCCGGATTGAATCATCTGTTGAGCAGCCAAGAATTACTGCTGCCACATGATGAAGAGCTCAAAAAGATAAACGTTAACTGGCAGAGAAAATAATTTTTGTCAGGAGTCTGACAGCAGAGTGCGTGAGTAAGTGAGTTTTTTCACTTTTACAAGTGGAAAAAGCTTCAAGGATTAGACCTCTGTTCTCCATGGATTAATAGTATCTCAGGGAAACTTTCCTAACATTACTAGTGTGAAGGTGTAAAAGTCTTTTCCCAAAAGCAGGTGTCGGAAAAAGGGAGGGAGGTCTTATATTCAGACCAGTACAGTAGCTTGTGTTAACACAGCTGTTGATATCGTCCTTTCACAGATCTCTAAAAATGTCAATATCTTTCCACTGCTTATCTGTGTGTGTTTTGACTGTGTTATTAATGGGTGACTGGGTCCTCCTCTTTCTAACCTGGGCGTTTGCTTATCATTTACGATGAATTTCTTGCTGTCCTTTGTGAACCTGACGTACATTTGTGCTTGGTGTTCGTCCAGCTGTTGGCTGGTAAAATGACCTTTACATGAACGGGCTCCTGTGGCTGGTGAAAAGATTAATCTCTCCACTGATTTGTTTCTTATCTTAACTGTGTTTTCTGACGTAATCATGCGTGTTTGTGCACTCACCTGTTGTGTGTCCTTGCTCACTCACCTGTGTGTGCGTGTGTGTATGTTTCCTCTTTCCTCCCTCCAGTCTTGGCAGCTGCTGTCACCCAAGCTTCCTTGCGGTCTGTGCTTCATAAGCTCCTCACTGCTGGACCTGCTTTCAACGTCACTGCTCTGCTCTCAGCTGCTCAGCACTCCAACCAAGGTACGGACTCCTCGCTGTTTCTCACCATCTGCTACACAAACTCATTTCCTCTTTCTTCCAAAAGATCCTGCTCCCCCTGTCCCCACAAGTCATTTAAAAAAAATGCAATGTAAGACCCAATTTGTTGCCACTGACCTTCAGTCACTGAAATTCAGCATTTTATGCAAGTTAACTTTGTAGCGCTTAAGAGTTTATTAGATTGAAAAAAAGCTACATGGAAAACCAGAAGATGTCCTCCCTTGTATTCCAATGAGCCTCCTCTGCTGGAACAGAGGATGTGTTGCATAGCAATTGTGATGTGTGTGAGTGCCAGAAAAAGTTGACACAAGTTGAACTTGGCCTGAAAGCCCTTTTCCATGACTGTGGCCTTTTAATTTGCTCGTCAGATTGTTTGCTGCCTGGTTGCTAAACTGAATTATTCACATATGCAGTTCTCCACTCCGTGCAGGGAAATAACTGCAGGCTTTGGTTTTCATGATGACCAGTGTTGATACATTTCTTGATATTCATCATTCTGTGTTTGCATATTTGTAAGACGATTGAATCAAAAGGAAAGCATTGCGGTGATCTTCTTTTCCTCCGCACTGACTCTGTCTTCCTGTTTCAGCCCAGCACTCCAGTCAGTCGCCTGTCTCTCTGACGTCGGATGCGTCCTCACCGCGGCCGTACGTCTCACCACGCAACGGCACACCACAGAGCAACCAGAAATCCCTTCTGGGCGTGCACCCTGGCAGCATCACGTCCTCACAAACAAGGGTGAGTCGCAGAGCCAAAAGTAACAAAAAAAAAAGTCCAATTGGATGAATGGACCAGTACTTCCCCTTGCTCATGACTCACACAATCTTTCCATCTCCTCTACAGTTTTTTACCACTGTGACAGTCTGTGACATCTTTTCTCTCTGGTTTTTGTTTTCATTCTTCTCCTCTCATTTTGTCATCCCTCTTCAGGGCAGCATGTCTTCAGGTAAACAAGGATCAGTCCCCCTGTCTCAGACCGCAGAGAAGCGTCCAGAGGACCCCAGAACTCTCCAGCAGAGAAGGTAGAAACAATCAGAAATCACTTCAGCCTACCCTTTTGTTTGTGGATTGCTTGGGGGTAAAACTAACAAATAAAAACTAAGACGGCTTGTCGTAATCAAGAGGACAGTCCACCTGATTTACAAAAACATATTTTACAAAGTTCAACAGCAACGTGTGTCCCAACAGTTTTCATGAGGACCATTTGTTTGTTACAATGTAATTCCAGCGAGGTCTGTGCATTATCAAGAGTAATGTTGTCTAGAAAGACAAATAACAGACAAAGTCATTTATTGCTGCACAAATTTAATGAGGGGACTGACTATTGCATAAATGCATATCCAGTTTTAAAGCAACAACATGTTCTCCACTTCTAACTACGCAGCACTCTGAACTAGAAGCATGTTACCTTATTTGACATTTAATCATATTCTGAGATGATGATAAACGGGGACAAATTAATGGCATCGACAGGATGATCTGCAGTATCTGTGACTAATATGCCCAAACATCAGTATTCCAACATTGGGCAGTTGGCTTTCATTCACACCATCTACAGACAGTTAACTGGTTATCTCGCTCCGCCAGTCAGGAGATTCTGTGCACGGGATCAAACATGTCTGGTGCCGCGTTGCCACATGTCCCCTCCGGCAGCACCAGCCAAACCCAGGCAGACACCCCTGGATCCTTCACCCCGACCCTGGCAGCTCATTTTGATGAGAACCTCATCAGACATATCCAAGGATGGCCTTCAGAGAACACTGAGAAACAGGTACAGTCCACCACGAAGATGTTTGCATGTTGCAGAGCTGCTTACCACTGGTTTTTATACTTGTAGCATCATTAGGGAGCTTAGCCATTCATGAGGCTGCTAGCAAAAACTTAGTATTTGGTATTTGGCAAAAAAATCATCATCACAAGGTCGACTTACTTTGTGTTAACAAACTCATCTTGTGGCCTTTTCTCAGAGGTTGCAATAAACCATAATAGCTAAATCATCTCATGACAACAGAGCAACTCCATCTGCAGAGGAAGGCCATTAGTTCTCGGTGAATGCTTTAGAAAAGCCAAGTGAGGCCTTTTTGTGATGGTGATATTTCTGTGACTATGTCTACACCCAAGGTCAAGAACAAACCTTCAGCTCAACTTTTAAGTCTTGTTTAATTCAAAAACAGAAGCTGTCCTTGTTGTCGATGTTAGTTATGAAAGTCTGAAAGACTCTGTCGTGACAATAAGCACTCTTGTCTTCCCGTCAGGCGGCTCGGTTGCGTGAGGACATCCACAACATGGGCAGCTTGTACATGTCCGAGATCTGCACGGAGATGAAGAACCTCCGCTCCCTGGTCAGAGTGTGTGAAATTCAGGCCACACTGAGGGAACAGAGGTGAGGCAGATGTTCCATTTACACAGAGGTCCACATTGACAGATGAAGATATTTACATCACACATTCATATATTTATTTTTCCTCTCCTCAACTTCAGAATCCTGTTTCTGAGGCAGCAAAGCAAAGAGCTGGACAAGCTGAAGAACCAGAACTCCTACATGGTGTGAGGAGTTGACCAGAGAAGAAAGGACTGGGCCGGGTGGATTAAAATAATGATTAAAAAAAAGAGGAATAGACATGGACAGCAAGCTGCCACAGCCTGTTTATTCTCCCTACTAGAGCAACTGAGAAAAGCTGTCAGGAGACAAATAAGACAGCGGCTGACAAGGTGAAGCTCCACCATCCTGAACATGTCTTTTTTTCTTTCCTTTTTTTTTTTTTTAAATTAGTTTTTCCAGTGTCCACCACACGAATCGCTCTCGCTTAAATGGTGAAACTGTCAGCTCACCGAGTCGGACTCTTTAACCGGTGGACACAGAGGACCTGAGGCTCTTTTCAAACAGCACCATTTCGGACTGTGAACCTTGGATTGTGTGTATTGTATTGGGTTAACTTGTTTTCTGGTGTGTTTTTGATGTGTAGTGGTCAGGAAAAGATTCCAATTCATTCTTGGGAAAATCAACTAAAACAAACCATCTCATAATAATAATTGGTGTGAGTTCTGAGGAGGGGCGGGGTCTGAACAAACTTGTTGGCTCCCCCATCTTCTGAAATGGACTTTGTCATGCATTGAAATGTATGGATTCAATGGCAGTGATGTTACTAATGTTATTTTTTATTCACTATACTTGTCAGTGGTTTTTGCCATCCCAGTACGTCTTCGAGCTGGTTGGTTTTAAATGTCATGAGATTAGCGAAGACCTTTGGCCAGACCTTTCTGAAAACACTTAAATGTGCTTCAGTTATTTTGTCCCAGTCGATGGGAATCTGCATTATGGTTCCAGGGGTACAAATTTACTGGTAATGGCTGTTTATGTCAAACACACTCCAGATGTTTCAAAGCCATTTTGAAAAAAGCCTACATTATTGGACCTAGGCTGGCTGCTAGTACATATGAGGTTATATCCATTTGTAGCCCTGCTGGCCGTTTTCTTATCCCTTCTGCTATTTGTCTTTTTTTTTTTTTGTATAATTGTCAACATTTTGTTTCTCTCCCAAGTCAGATTGGGGAAATATTTCATTCCTTTTGTGCGACTTAGCAAGAGATAAAAGAAGAAGTGACTGAATTTGCAGTCATGTAAAGCTAAATTATTGTTGCACACGATTGATTACGTCCTTGTAGTCAGAATGGAAAAGATCAAAGCAAAGACAAGTTTATTTTTTCAAAAAGGAAAACCCACGTTCCGTTTCATCACTTTTGTTCAGCCGTCGTGTCTGCGGCCCTTTTATCAACTGACTCTAGCCTGATTTGGCTACTTTTTTTTTAAAGGGGCAATTCACGATGAGAGGGTATACTTTTTATATGAACATCACATTAAACTGCAGTCGTACACTTCTCCACTCATAAAACAACTTCCTTCGTCTCTCAACTGTTCTTTTCCTTGTCCTTGAATAGTTTCCACCACATCTGATGTGCACACTTTTTTTGGGGGTGGGGGGGTGGGGTGGGGTTGGGGGCTTTGTATTCCATAAAATATGAGAATAAAATATTATACCACACAGTTCAGCTGTTGTAGACTTTGATTAAGGTTCTGTGTGCTGTATACCTTGAATAATCTTCCTGATGAATTATGCATTTTGTGATTTTGTTAAATCGAAAATGAGTAATTATGCAGCTGGAGGAGGGTTGGGGTGACGGCTTTGGGAAATGTGCAGTGAGATCAGTCACTTTGTCAAAACTCCTTAGATGCTCACGTCTCCACGGTCTGGAGGAACTTAGTATCTGACACTGGAAACAATAGTGAGTGTTTTTGTCTCTGAAGGAATTCAGTTACATTTGTGGCCACAAGGTGGTGACAGTGTACAATCTCACTTTGAATCTGGTTCTGCTTATGTGTGCATTTTTGCTCTATCAGATTAAAAACCTATTACTGCACATGCCAAATGTAAAATGCAGCTTGAACAACAGCAGATGGGGGGGATAAAATCAGAATGGAGTTGACCTGTGTTATGATGCTGTGCCAACTCCTGAGGCAACACACACGTATGGGTACACAGATGATATATGATAATAAAACAGTGCTGCTGCTGTAAGTTCAAAATGTAAAAGTGTCTCGGATGACATTGAACTTGGCCTTTTACTTCGAACACCTCAGCATCTTTTCCTGCTTGCACAGCTCCACGGTGAGCTTGTGAGCCTTCTGTGTCGTCGCTTGTCTGAACGTAGATCAGCTCCACACTCTTGGCAACTGTTTCAGGAGAGTCATACCTTTACCACTAGGCTAGATAAAGTACTTTCCCCGCCTAACTGCAGCTCTTTTTCCAAGTGGCTACATCAAAATGAAAGAAAGTTAACTTTCTTGTTGGAACTGTAAACTGCTCAAAGGTAGAATGGTTTGCGAACTGATCATTCAGGTTTCCATCCAAGTGTAGCAGACAATTTAAATTGCATTCCAGAAAATTGGCAAAAGAAAATACAAATTAATATACATTCCCATTCACTATACAAAAAGTAATCAAGATAAACAGCTCACCACAGATTCATTCCTGCCACATCTCTTTCAATAAACAGTATTTCTTTTACCCTAAATAATCTGCGAACCCCCTTGTTATAGTTTTCTGAGAGCTACTTCAAATTGAAGGAGTAGTCGCTATAAAAACTTGCCTGTGGATTATCTAGAGTCAACATTGTTTCTGGAAAGTGATGTTGCTGTTCATCAAAATTCACCTCCATCATATTAGAGTCATCTTGGAGACAGTTGCTCAAAACTTTAACAAATAAAACTGTTTAGCCCAACATCACTAGAGGTAACAGAGAAAATATGTTTTTCATTTCAGTGAAGTGAATTGACCCTTTTATCATTTAGAGACTTAAACATTCACCCCACAAACTTCAGATATGCTTTAGTGACACATTACTCTAATTATATTTGCATATGAATTAAATCTTGACAACTTAAAAGCATGTGCCCTGATGAGCTTCAGAACTTCTTTTGACATATCAAGCAAATTAAACACTGCACTTGCCATTTCCTGTTTCAAGGTTGAACGGCTTCAGTGGCCAGATGTGTTGAAAACGTCTCTTATGTTGATACGTTTGATCCCTCCTTTTTTCTTTCCTTTCAATTTCAATGAATTGCAAGAATGAGCACGAGCAAAGTGCTACATAAAATATTCTTGTTTTTTACCAGCTCAGTCCTTGTGATACTTTGCTGCTGTGCTGTGGGAAAACTTTATGGCTTCACATCCAGCAGAGGAACACCTTTCTGCACTTTGCTCTGGTCAGCACCGGCTCCTTTGAGATTCTGAGCCAATTAATCATTTTTATACTCTCTTAAACTGCTTATTGTGTATTCAAAATTCCAACTCAATTTCATTTATAATCATTGAATCGCAGCACAACATTGAGACTTTTTTTTTTTTTTTTTTTTTAGTTGACGCATCAGCAGCTACATGTGCAGAGATCACCAAATGTGTCCACTAGAGCTGTTTCATTTGTCCTCATATACAGTATTATCAGAGGGCACGGAGCATGGCAGAGAGCGCAGTGAGCTGCTCTCATTACAGACCAATCTGCAACACTCACACTTTCTATTACTCTATGGCCTCCTCGTTTACATGGCAGTAAACACCATTAAAATCTCTTTGTTTCATTACGTGATCTATGACTCAGAAAGGAGCCATTATTTTTCAGATCGGTCTGACCTCAGATGATAACAACTTTATTATATCTCATTTATTTATCTTTATCTGACTGCCAAGCAAAATGATGATGTGCCGCCACAGTACCTCGCCCTGACAAGGAGTTGATTGTTCTATGTCATCTTCTCTTACGTCTTTGCAGTCATAGATGTCTGTTTGACCATTTACAGCAGTGACTCATTGTATTTGCAGATTCCATTTGGTTTATATTAAGTCAAGGGTATGTATAGTCACCTCCTAAATCACAGGTTATAATGAATCTCAAGCTGTGTGATGCAGCCACCATGTTAGTGGAGGAGGAAAGTTAACTCAGCTTCTTCATCGGTTTGCAGCTGAACCTCACCCCCTGCATCCTCTGCATCAGTGATGCCAACACCTGGTCCGAGTTACCATCATGGTACTGGTCTTAATTGTCTGAGCTGTGTTGTTCCTGAATAGTGGACAAACACTGATGTGGAAAGTGAAGAAATAAAGGTTGTTGTTGCTGTTGTAAAGGTGCTTCTTGAGGTAGACAGGCGTGTGCAGCATACATTAGCTGACACAGGCTCTGCTGGGCCCATGCTTAAGACAGGACGGTTCAAGAGGGCAGTGAGAGAGCATGCTGGGTCACTGTTACCCTCTGTGACTGGTTCACATCTCGAGAACCTTTATCAACTCTTTGTTTCCTCTGCAGGATTGCCACATGCCTGTGTTGTTGGTATTTCTAATTTTGCTAAAATACATTTAAACCATGCACATGATTTTATAGCCCTGTTACACATGATGCCATTCATTTGTTTATCCTATAGCACTTTCTTTCCTGATGGCCATCATGTCCATGTTTGCTACCTTTCCCATGGTGCCTTTCAGCCCTTTTTTAAAACCCCTGGCAGCCTGTCTATATGGCTCAATGTCTCCTATAATTACATGTGAAAAAAGAAGTGCACTTTCTGTTTCGCTCAGGGGAAAAGTCTATTTCAAGTTCAGGTTCTCTGACAAAATGTCTCCTAATGCACGTCCTTTATCTCCCACACTGTCACGTCTCTTGCTCACTGGTTAGAAAGGAGCAGACATGACTGTCTTTAATGTAGCAGAACGTACTTTCTGCTGTAGCTCGGGTGAGAGCACATCTCAGTCCAGAGGTCTTCTGGGTCGACTAGGGCGCCTCCTACAGGCTCTATGACTCTTCCTCTGCTTCCATGTTCACTCTCTTTTCATCTGCCTGGGTTTTACTGGTTGACTGTTATATTAGTAACTGCATTAGCCTTATCATGGTGGTTTCAGCAATTACTAATTAGTGTACGGCAAAATAGTAAAATGTTACTACCAAAGCAATGAGCATCACTAACATACTGTACAGCAGTTTACAGGAGAGCAAACTGCATTGCCATTTCACTTCATGTTCACCTTTCTTCAGCTGAACTTTTACCAACCTGTTTCATCATATTACAAGGGGGAACGTTCTTTCCAGCATCAGCAATAAAATTTAAAATTCTGTCAAAGCTACTGCGAGATATTGCCCTTTATGCCCACGAGGCGGCTCAGCAACATTGCACTACATCATTCCTCAAGCCTTGATAGACTTGATCACTGTCACCATATAGAACAGCCAATATATCTCCACACTGGTTTGATTGATAGATCCCATCACTCCTGCCTTCGATCCTGCGGCGTCCGCTTCACACAGAGCAGGTTAAAGGTCGACTTCATCCACTCTCACCTGCTCTGTGTCGAGTTTGTTCTCTTCTGGGGGCTCGTGTAACGTCTCCTTCACGCTGAACCTCGATCGGCCGCTCATCAGTCAGGGCGGGTGAGGCACTGGGCAGTCCCCGTGTCCTTTGGCCCCTTTCGCCAGCACCGTCCTTGGGGGACATGGGTAACTGTGTTGATGGCCTGCCATACCATATTTATCACTGTCACATTTTTATTTATGGGTCGCACTGATCCAAATGAGCCAGCTGTGGGCTCTGCCATTAACCCTGTTTCTCTATTCACTGCTCCTCCCCTCTGCTCTTCACTTAGCTCCATCTAGACCTCTTGGCTTTTCCCCATCATCTCAGCCTTGTCTCCTTGTTTTTCTCTCTCTTTTTCTCTCTGTCGTTGCCATCTTCCTCACCCTTCCACTGACCATTTACACCCCTGACATCATGGACTCCCTACCAGTCCGCTTCCATCGCCCCTGCTGGGGGTGGGGGGTTACATTAAAGTGACCGATCTCCCCTCAAACTGAACTCAACACCGAAGGGGGGTAAGCTCTGGTTGACTTTGTAAAACTTTTGATAAATGAGAGACCTGATGGCCAGTGCCTTTTAAAGCTCCCATTGTTAGGACTGTCACTAAGACGTGTGAGGTGAGACGGGGACATGTGTCATTAAGCAGGATCTCCACATATACAGTGCAGTATGTCACAGACTGACATTAAAAATCTCTGACATTTTCACGTGAATCTGGAAATAATCAGAAAGTTTGAGGATTCTGAAACATTTGAAAGGTAAGGTAACACAAGGTATGACATGTAAAATGAAGACTATTTCTAGGTCAGTAAATTCAGGCAACTTTGTGCTATTGACCTACTTAACTTCTTTCTACAACAGGTCAGATTTCATTGAGTTGTATCCCTTCAGTGAACTATTTGTGCAGATGACACTCACTCAGCAGAGGCTCAATTCAGCTTGCAGCCAGTGTTCACCTGTTATAAATATGTCTGTGCCTCAAGCTTCCAGCAGATCATTGCTGGCTAAGTAACGTTGTGATAGTGAGAAACACAGCATCAAAATGAAATGAAAGTTTCACATGTGAAATTGTTCTTAGCGTCAAATCATGGTTAGACTCAAGGAGGCAGTGCATGGAAACTATAAAACACTTTGCTCTATAGTGTCTTTCAGCTCATTGTTTCTGATTTTACAGACCGCCATTTGAATGGTTTTGTTCATTTCTAGTGCTCTCATCAGTGTTGTCAGCGAGCAGCTTTTTTCAGCTGTACTCTACCTGCTCGGTACTAAAGGCTGACAGACCAGTTGGGAATTAGTAAGTGGGCATGGAGCATTTAGCAGCTGATATTTGTCATAAAGTTGTGGAGACCAAACATCTTAATTTCTTCGTTCAGACACATTTCATTCCATTTTTTATTTTTCAGTCAGAATTACTTACTCTTATAGAAAAATACTCCAGATGCAAACACGTTTTTAGGAGTTTTAAGACAATGATAAGTTGCACTGATGCATGAAAGCAGCAAGAAATGCTATACATTACGACCAGTACTACCCACTCATACGTAGAAAAGACAATCCTCATGTGCTGAGTGATCTCTGCAGTCGTGTGAGGGATTTGTCATTCCCCGGCGGAAACATAAACTATTCAAATCACAGCTCATCCTCTCTGCGCCCGCGAAGCTCCAAAAAAATCACAACTCTCACAGCTGGAATTGCCTTTCTGCAAGTGTCTGTGTGCATCTTTTATTTGCTTTCATTTATTTCCCAGACTAATCTATGTTTTCCAGCTCGGGGACTTGTGAAATCTGCCTATCTAAACATTGATGGCTCATCTCTTAAATGATCTGTGTGCACAGAATGCATAAAAACACCCAGTTATTTTGGAGAGTTGATGACTTTTTGCCCCAAACCACAATTGCACAGACTGATTCTGTTGCTTAACCGGGCGCACATCCTAGTTGAAAACAGATTGTTTAGAAATTATAGAGGGAAGATTTTTTTGCAGACATCTCAAGATAATATTGAATTTGCTACAAAGTAGAGGTGTTGTACAATCGAGAATCACTGAACTTCTTTCACATGAATCAGATGAATATGACCTGATAGAAACTGCTTTTTTTTGCACTTACCTGGTTTTGCTCATCGTGTGCGAGATAGAGAATAAGCATAATACATATATAGATAAAGTTTGAATAGTACAACTGGGCAGGATACTGATCTTGTCGGCCTCATTATGACTGTAACTGTAACATTGCAGACTCACCACAGGGGAGTGCTGTTAGTCAGTGGTCAGGCTGCTGATGACATCTCACAGAAAATGAGCTCCACATGAGCTGCTTTGATCCAAGTGTGAGTCCAAACATATCTGTGAGCAAATTACTGCCTGATGCTCATCCAGAGAGGAAATTAGTGTTTAAATCACATTGTGAAAAAAAGCAATGAATGTGGAACTATTTAGACATTTATCAGATGCTTTCTTGGTGTTTGGCCTGAGGGGAGACTGAGGATGATAAAGGCTTCTAAATGGGAGATTCAAATACATTAATAGATGAAAGCTTGCTTCTGTTGCGGTATTGTGGATTTCTTGTGTATGAGCTTTTGCATGAATCTGCAAAGGATGGAAAGAAGTTGAAATATGGTGAAAGCAGGCAGATCTGGACAGTGAGGCTGGCAAGTCAGGTGCTCCCATCAGCTGTCTGAATCACAGCTATTACCACCTTGCTCATACTGGAGGGTTCACAGTCTGGCCTTGTGGCAGGCAGCACATCAAAATGTACAAACTATGAGCATTAAGGAAGTTTCTGAAGCAGCATCACTGACTGTGACTGAGAAGGATGCACGTTTGGGTCCTGAGGAGGTCTTATCTTATCTCATTAGAGTTTCACACTGTTGCATAGTAGCATAGTCGCGCAGCTTTTTGGTAGTTTGCTTGTTGTAACCCAGCTTTTACTTGAATTGACTGGACACACCTGCTTAACAAACCTAATGATATTCCTCCTCTTTTTCTTTTGGTTTATTATGTGATCACGATGCTTAACCATTTATAACAAATGTTGAGGCTCATTTAAACTCATTTTTGCAGAGGGGATAATGTTTTTGTCTTACATGTTTTGCTTGATACTTCAGTGGTGGAACAAGTATTCAGATCCTTTACTTGAGTAAAAGTACCAATACAACAATGTAAAAGTACTCCATTACAAATCTTACAGAAGTAAAAGTGTAGTATTATCAGCTAAATGTACTTAAAAGTAAAAAAGTAGAAATAAAACTTATTATCAATACTTTTACTGCTGGAGCTGCTTGAGATGGATCTAGTTTTTACTACTTTATAGCTTCAGTCCAGTTGTTCCCAATCTATGGGTCACACCCCTCCAAAGGGTCACAAGAAATATTGGAGGTGTCATCAGATGATAAATGGGAAAGGAAAGAAGAAAAAACAAAGCTCTGATACATTAATCTATTTCCAGTTTTTGCATTGTTTATAATTTTTACCTTTTTGTTAATAAATCAAAATATTTGATCTCTTTGGGCCTTAAACATTTATTCATGTTATGGAGAATGCTTTTAAGTAGTGTCCCTGAGCCAGGATGAACCTTTCATACCCAATCATGATACTATCACCTGTTACCAATGAACCTGTTTACATGTGGAATGATCCAAACAGCTGTTTTTGGATCAGTCCACAACTTTCACAGTCTTTTGTTGCTCCTGGTCCAACTTGTTTGAAACGTGTTTATTGGCACTAATACAGCTTCATTACTGGTGACATTGTTGGAAATGTTTATGACTGAGATTACAGGTAAAGGTGGTGCTGTGTTGGATCAAGTTAGAAACACCTCTCAATAGTTCTTTATGATATGTACTTTGTAAGTTAATACTTTGATATGGTATCTCATAATTCTGACTTAATAGCTCATTATTGCGAGCTATGACGATTTGTATTTTTATTGTGCGTAAATGAGAGAAATTACAGATATGAGCTTATGTCAACGACTGGGGTCAAAACAAAAACTCAATTTCAGCCTAGAAATCATCTTTAAACGTGATGAGACCGCGCTCACATCGGCACAACGAAAGCAAACAATGCAGAAAGATTCTCTGTGAGCCCTGATGAAAGGATTTTTTTATTCATAATTAACAAGTTTTGTCTGAAAAATCCTGCAATCCTCAATCAAAATGTGAAATCAGATTGCAGCTCCTTGATCTATTTACTGACTCTCTGATGCTACATTACACATTTAAGACTGCTCTGGTACTCACATCGATTTTAAGACAAACATGCACTGTAACTGGAGCCATAATGAACTTTGTTGTAATAGACATTGTTGCTGTGCTAATATGAGACTGGACTGTGTGAAGTCATGGGACTTATTAAGAAGCACTGCTGCTGACCTCCTTTAGGATCGCTGTCATGATGGAGATGATGGAGAAGATAGAAGCTCCTCCAGTGGGTTAAACACGAGACTCCTCCTTTCTCTAATGGAGTTTGACCTTAGCTTTAAAGTTGCACAGAAAACACTTTGAAGCTATTGCCGCATTATCGCTATTATAACTACACACCATTTATCATCCACTGAAAGAAGATGATTCAACAAGGTGCTGGAAACACTCCTCGGAGATGTTGGTGCGTGTTGACATGATGGCATCACGCAGATGGTGCACATTCGTCAGTCGCACATCCACGCTGCTCTGTTGGACTGAGATCTGGTGACTGTGGAGGTTCGTTGTCATGTTCAATAAGCCCTTGTCTTTAGCTGTGCGTCTATTTCTATATATTATTGTGTATATTGCATTTTACTGCTATAGCTGTTTCACTAATTATAACCACTTTATATAATGTTGGATAGCTGAAAATGTAGAAATGCATCATGTTCTAGAAGGTGATCATATGTTTGTCGCGTTGCTGTCCTTTGAGAGCCATATCTCATAAATATCTCATGAAATCATGTATCTAATAAAACATTTTCCAGTTAATCCACATTTATTTTTAAGTCATATAATTATTTTAAGAAGTATTTGAATTTTCAGTAACTAAAGCTGTCAGACAAAAATAGTGTAGTAAAATGTAAAGTTGTGTAAAATGTGAATAATCAAGTACAAATACCTCAGAATTCTGGAGAGTATTTCAGTAAATTTACTTAGGTATATTTAATTATTTTTCACTTGTCTTAGCCAGACAGTTTTCATTTACAGTCACTATCTAATGTATAAATCTAAGGCAGGAAGGAAAGAGTTGGGTATTTATAGATTTACCGGTTTCCTCCAGGCAGCACTGTCGCCAGCCTTCATATTGACATTTACATATTTCCTTGCCCATCAATGATCTAACCTTACAAGAACCTGTTTGGAGAATTTGCCGATATTGCAACTTTGTATAATCATGTGCACATACACGAGAGCCACTGGGAGCATAAGTGTGCTAGACAGGCATTTACTCAAGGAGCTGGCTGCTGGGTGGTCCGCCTAAACAAGGGGAGGTTTCGAACACTTGCAACATAGTTGCTGTGATTAATTGTAGACGAGTTATGTGGCATTTTCCTGACCTTTCAAAGAGTTTTTTTTTTTCGAAGAAGGGCATGTGCATTTTGTTTTTAATAACTGTTCAACAACAGCACTTTCTCTTGGCTTCTGCACAGACTGTCTGGCTCGTACATTCAGAAACTCTGTCCACTTCCTTCATTATACTGTCACTGTAATCCCTGAACCTAATTAACTAAGTGCTGGGATTAAAGCATCGCATGCAATGTAAAAACCAATACCCACTGACACATCTGATACCCAATGAGGATCAATAAAGCCACCCTAGCCCCAGAGAGCATGTTTTAGCAATCTTCAAAAAGGCCTGAATTGACAATATGTACATTAATGGAAGGGACAAAGCGTGGTACCGCATAGCTGGACTGTGAATGTAAATACTTAATAACAATAAATACTGTAAGTGGGAAATCCTCAGACAGCTTGCAGCAACATTAGACTGGACCAATTAGCTTTCTGAGAACAATGGCCTATTAGCCCGCAGGGTAATTACACGGCAAAACTGTTATTGTTTCAAATAGTTACAGCACTTTTGTGCAGCTTATGGGGATCCAAGTTGCTTAGTGTGAGTAATGAAGGTTTTACTTTGGAGAAGCGTAATTAAGTGCTTCAGCAGCCAAAACTTTGCTGCCTTACCGGTGGGTCCTCTTCAACCTTACAGTAGCACGGTGGCCACAAGGAGTAGATACAGGATAATGGTGACTGTACTGTTGCACCCAATGTGACCCCGTGTCCTATATTGAGATTCACAGCCATCTAAACTCTCTCTTGCATCACTTCCTCCAAGGAACAGGCGTGTGTTGAATTTGGACAGGATTTAATGCAAAAAAGTGTGAAACTGAAATGATACAAAAGACAGAAAAATACTCAATATACAAACCATAAACTGTTCACTTAACTCAAATAATTCTTTTTTGTATGTATAAGTTGCATTAAAGTGTTAATCTAAACTTCACTACCGTCACATTACATGAACTCTGATACAGCTCTAATATATTCACACATAAAGCATATAAAACATCTTTAACTTACTCATATTGCCACTCAAAGCGACAGAAAGAAGTGGATGGCTTTGGATGCTTCGTTTTCCTCACAAGAAACCCAATACTTCCTGGTACATTTTCTCTTTTACTAAATGGCTCAACATAACGAACTGTGCAAACCTGCGCCCCCTATAGGCCTGGAGAAACAACAACATTAAAACAGCTCCAGCACACTCCCTGCCTGGCATTATTACAAGAATGCCACTATTATCTATTTAAACATTAATAAACTAATCTGTCAAAAGAAGGATACAATCTGAAACAGGTCTACAGAAAGTCTTAGTAGTCTCATCGCGTGCAACCTTCACTTCCACCTTCCTGACAACTCCATCTCTGCTCTGAAAGGTCTTCATGATGACTCCCATGGGCCATTAATTTCTTTTTAGTTGCTTGTCCTTTAGAAGAATGGCGTCTCGTTCCTTCATGTTTGGTTTGCTGTGCTGCCAATTCTGACGACTCTGGAGCATGTTGAGGTATTCTTTCTGCCATCTAGACCAGAACGTGTCAGCAAGGGCTTGAACTCTCTTTCACTGATGTTTATACATGTCGGCCTTGGTGAAGTCCTCAGGTGGAGTTGGAATTGGTTCAAACTTCTGGGTGAGTAGAGTTGAGGGGGTTAGGATTAAGGGAGCCTCCGAATCTGTGGAAACAGGTACCAAGGGCCTTGCATTGATAATAGCTGTGACCTCAGCCATTAACGTTGTCAGGACCTCATGAGTTAGCGAAGGGTTTCCTGCTTGTAGGAGCATTGAGTCGAGGATGCGTCGAGAGATGCCTATCATGCGCTCCCAGGTGCCACCCATAGGAGATGAGTGGGGAGCATTGAACACCCACCTCTGTTTGTGTAGGTAGTCATCCACACTTGTCTCACCAGGCTTTGGAGGATCGAGCTTTAACTCCTTGGAGGCACCAATAAAATTGGTTCCGCAGTCTGACCTCAACTGTTTAGCAGGGCCTCTGACTACAAAAAATCTACGAAGAGCGTTAATGAAACTGGATGAACTCAGAGTTTCTATCACTTCAATATGAATAGCCCTCGTAGACATGCAAGTGAACAAGACTGCCCATCTCTTACTGTTAGCTTGACCACCTTTAGTGCGGCGTGTTGTAACCTCCCATGGTCCAAATACATCGAGGCCAACATAAGAAAATGGGGGATCAGTCTGTAAGCATTCGGCGGGGAGGTCTGCCATGATTTGCTGCTCTGTTCTGCCTTGAAGCTTTCTACAGGTCACACATTTGTGGATTACACTACTGATGGATCTTTGAGCACCAACTATCCATAAGCCACTTGCTCTCACAGCCCCCTCAGTGAAGTGTCTTCCTTGGTGCTGAACGGCTTCATGGTGATGTCGAATGAGCAGCGTTGCAACGTGATGCTTTCCTGGTATTAGAAGAGGGTTGGTTTCATGACTTGGCAAGTTGGACGCTGCAAGTCTTTCTCCTACTCGCAGTAGGTTTTTGTCATCACTCATGGGATTAAGTTTTTGAAGGGAACTGTTGCGTGATATGTCTTTCTTTGTCATGGCACACTTTACTTCCTCTGCATAGACTTTATGCTGGACACACCTGATGATCGTGTTCTCTGCTTGAGATAAAGCTTCATCTGTGAGACATGTACCATCTTTGGACTTGAAACTGTGACAGATATGACGGCGGTAGGCCACTGCTTTGACACGGGAAGTCCATTTTGAGAACCGTTCAAAGCGTGATGAACCTAAGGCACCTGGAGCAAATGTGGTCACAAGCACAGTCACTTTCTGTCGAATTTCAACATCTGACTCTGGATCGACAAGTTCAAATGGGCCCTTTTCTGTGCAGAAGCTCTCATGATTGAGAAGAAATGCTGGGCCGTAAAACCATGAAATACCAGCAAGTTTCTCCACTGCTACAGACCGAGAACCATGATCAGCAGGATTGTGCTCTGTTGGAACATATTTCCATTGGTCTGGTAGAGAAGACTGCTTGATTCTCTGTACACGATTGTTCACATATCATGAAATCTTCTGTTTCGGTTGTTGATGTATCCTAACACCACTTTACTGTCGGTGTAAAACGTTGTCCTGTCAATCTTTATTTTCAGTTCTTCTGCGAGGAGCTCTGACATCTCCACAGCAAGCACTGCAGCACAGAGCTCTAATCGAGGAATGGTGAGCTAGTTTGGCCTTGCCTATGACAAACCCAACTTCATTGTGCCCATCTTCATATGTGGCTTTCAGATAAGCCACAGCAGCGATGGCTTTCACTGAAGCCTCTGCAAACACACAAAGTTCAATGAATGTGGCTTGTGAGATGGAGAATGTTACCGAAGACGTGCACATTCATACGATTGTCTACTATGTCTTTGGTAAGGTCGTTGTCTTTGTACCACAGGAAGCGAAGGTAATCTCTGTGATCTTCCTGGACTACAAAGCAGTAGAGCATTTGGTCAATGTCAGGTGTAATGGCGACTGGTTCCTTTCTGAAGCGAAGCAGCACGCCCAAAAGTGTGTTGTTCAGGTCTGGGCCGGAAAGTAGTACGTCATTGAGGGACACTCCGTCAAACTGCGCACTTGAATCAAACACCACACGTATCTTGCCTGGTTTTTGTGGATGGTATACACCAAATATCGGGAGATACCAGTTCTCTTTGTCATTGTTGCGAGGTGGTGCGAGCTCTGCATGTTGGTTATCAAACATTTTCTGCATGAATTCAACAAAGTGTGCTTTCATTTCTGGTTTCTTGTCAAGCATGCATTGTAGGGACGTGAGCCGCTGGTAGGCGTAGGACCGGTTGTCAGGCAGTTTGCGTCTGGGGGTACGAAATGGGAGTGGTGCAACCCAGCTGTTAGTGTCGTCTTTGAAATATCTCTCCATCTCCTTCAGAAAAATCATGTCCTCCACAGAATAGGCGAGGTGGTGGTCTTTATTAGTGCGACAAAACACAGTCTCTCCTAAATTCTCGGCTGTGGGCTTTTGGCGTGGGTGAGCAGATGGCAGTTGATTGGAAATGGCTTTGGCTTGGCTCATACTGAAGTCCTCCTTTACACTGAAGCGACTGTTGCAGGGAGTGCAACAAGCAGCAATATAATCCACAGGCGTGTACATAGCGAACAGCAGTATTAAACGGTGACACATTGTCAGTCAGAGGCTTGTAAACATGGGTCCGGACTCTGCAGATCCAGTGACACAAGAACCTGCGGAAAGCGACAGGAGAGAAGAGCACAAAACTAGGAGAAAGGGAAGAAGTTGGATTAGTACGATGCATTGATGGGTTATGAATGGATGCAGGAGAGAGAGGAGAATGAACCTCAGTAAATCGTGGGAAGTCCCCCAGCAGTCTAAGCCTATAGCAGCATAACTCAGGGATGGCTCAGGGCTCACCTGGACCAACCCTAACTATAAACTTTGTCAAAGAGGAAGGTTTTAAGCCTACTCTTAAATGTCCAAATGGTGTCTGCCTCCCGAACCCAGACTGGGATCTGATTCCACAGGAGAGGAGCTTGATAACTGAAGGCTCTGGCTCCAAATCTATTTTTGGAGACTCTGGGAACCAATAGAAATCCTGCATTCTGGGAGCGTAGTGCTCTGTTGGGAAAATAGGGCACAATGAGCTCTTGAAGATATGATGGTGCTTGACCATTAAGAGCTTTATAGGTTAGCAAAAGGATTTTAAATTCAATTCTTGATTTGACAGGAAGCCAGTGCAAAGAAGCCAAAATGGGTGAGATATGATCTCTTTTCCTTGTTCTTGTCAGAACACGTGCAGCAGCATTCTGGATCAACTGGAGAGTCTTTAACAACTTCTTGGGGCAGCCTGCTAAAAGGGAATTGCAGTAGTGCAGCCTAGAAGTTACAAATGCATGGACTAGTTTTTCTGCATCTTTTGAGACAGGATATGCCTGATTTTTGCTATGTTCCGGAGGTGAAAAAAGGCAGTCCAGGAAATTTGCTTTATATGAACATTAAAGGACAAATCCTCATCAAAGATTACTCCTCGATTCCTAACAGTAGTGCTGGAGGCCAATGCGATGCCATCGAGAGAACTGATATCTTTAGAAAATTTGCATCGAAGGTGCTTGGGACCAAGCAACCAAGAAATCACCTACAATGACTACTTTATCTGTTTTTAGGACTAAACTTGATAAAAACTCTGAGAATTCAGATAAAAATTCAGAGTATGGACCAGGTGTAGTGTGTTACTCCACTACAGGTTTTCAGCGTGTATCAGTGGTGTTACCAGGATGCCAGGTGTGGGTGGGCATTGGTCTTACCTGGGGGTGCAAAAAAAAAGTGCTACAATACTCAAAGCTCAAAATCCAGGGTAGGGCTACTGCACCTTAAAACATGCTTTGTTTTCTCCCCTGTCAATTAAGTTCATAGAACATTATGAACATGCAGGTGATGTCTTTTTTTTTTTTTTTTAAGGTGAAAGAGGAGGTAACAACTCAAAGGTTAACTTAGAACACATTCATAACTGAATATTATGAACATGCAGGTGATAATGTTTTTTTTGTTTGTTTTTGGCAGACTTAGCAGGAGTGGAAGCTGTTTGCTTCTTTATGAGCCATATGCATCTCTCTCTCTCTCTCTCTCTCTCTCTCTCTCTCTCACTATACAGTGCTTATGTGACTGGTTTTAACGTTTGGGCTAGCCAAAGGCAGGTAGCTGCTACCCAGCTGTCTTGCACGTAGCACGACACACAACAGAGGACACACAGATAAAAAGTACAAAGTAGACTGAGATGAATGTTGAATAGTCCGGTAGGAGAGGCACAGGTATTAGACGGCGGTAGAGCTAGGGCAAATAGAGATCGCTGCCGTGACTGAAGCTCCGAAGGCGAGGTAGGCGAGCAGGACAAACGTTAAGTACTGTCTGAACTACGGACGGTGTCTGCGAGCAGCGCTTTGGCACATGCGCGATTCATTTACACCCTGGACGCCGAGGGGGTAACATGTTCCTGCTGGGAGGGACTGAGCTGACAGTGTGTGCTTTAGGACGAAGGAGAGTCCACGGCAGTGTCCGCTGGCATGCACAGTAATATATGAATGGGATATCACATGCGGTGCCCAGACTGCCATCAACACTACATCCAGTTTTCCTTGGGTGGGCAGAGCATGTCAGTGGGTGGGCACTGCCCACCCCTGCCCCCCCCGGTAACGCCCCCGGCGTGTGTGGTTCAGTGGGACTTTGTATATTATATATGTCAAAAAACTCTGTTTTTGCAAGTGATTGGTTACTTTGATCATCAATTATTGCATACATTCTTTTGATGTTGTCTCGCTGACCTTTGGGATAGACTTGCACCAAGCAGATCTTAGAACAGGATTTCCCTGCGATCTCATTTCCACATACCTCTGTACATGTGGCAGTAACATCTGAGTCTTGTGTATTCGTTTGCTCCCCGCCATGCTCTTTAGGGGTTGACCCCTTGAGCCTGAGAGTCCCCCAATTGGGGGACCCTAGAGCGTAAGACAAAGAAATAGTGTGAAACAATGCACTTATCATAAGAGAATATAGTAATGCTGCACATCAAATTAAACAGCAGAGCCTAGACTACAAGAATATATAAGCCATTTTACATGCACCAAACACAGCTCAAACGCCAGCTAAATAAATGATCAAATATAGAAATTAATATAGCGCCACCTAGTCAACCCACTCGAATGTCTCTGGGAGGCTTCGTTTACATACGGGGGGGTTGGCTGGGGCGCAAGGCAAGCTGGCGCACTAGTTGCCTTCTGGGGCTTCTAATTGGCTAACAGTGCTGTCAGTCTCACTTTGGTGACTATCCCTGTATTCTATTGGCTCTAACGCTTCAAAGGAGGTGTCGATCACTGGAATCAACCAATCCATGATGGAGATACAGCCTTGCGTATCCACCTCCAGTTCCATACTAGTCTTATGGGCTTTACGCACAGGGCACATGTGCAGAATACGCGCAGCGAGGCCTTTGTTTTCAATAATACGAAGCTTTTTTGTAAGCAACTTTGTTCCTAGAATACCAGGAAATAAGTAAATTCACGCAGCACAGCGAATTCCACGCATGGCGCTAGGTTAACCATGATGTCACAAGCTGTGCCAAGATGTGACCTGGCCTGCACTGTCTGCACTAAAACCTCTCTAGTTTTGTTCTGCTTCACTTTATCAGAGTCAAACTTTGCAGAGACAATGCTCACATATTGTGCTATGATTTGATAGAGGTTTAGAGCTGCAGCTGGAGCATTTTAAAGGCATTATTATCCTAAAAGTGCTTCTTTTTTTGCAGGCGAACCTGAAATTTTTCATTTGTGCTGTGTGCCATCTTCATTTACTCTTACCCAGTAACATATATACTGATATTTACACATCTAAGCAAAACTTACAAGTGTTCCCTTTATTATGACACAAGGCCATTATTCAAATAGGCCTTGTGGTTGCAGAGATACACTCATTTTATTATGGGTATGTAATTTTCGAGCAGAGACCTGAAAAATAGCTTAGGGCTCAAGGTTAAGCAACTTTTCCTGTCTTCAAGTAGCATAGTTCTGAAACCCCTGCACCTTTTAAGTGGGTGGGGTTTGTGATGTATGGGACACTGTCTTTTAATGTCTTCACATGCTTCTTTTGTCTTGGATCCCTCTGATGAAATGTCTGTCTTGTGCACTGTAACTGATGGCTTTTGGTTGTAGTTTCCTGTTGACTTTCCTTTTCTGTAGCTGGGTGTGGGACTGGCATGCGAGAGAGTTGCTTTGGCTTGACCTTTCACAAACTCAACAAAGACTGAGAAGGGTGGGAAGCTAACATTGTGGTCTTCTTTAAACTTTGATCCTACCATTGTCCACTTTTCTTGAAGAAAGAAGGGCAGCTTCTCCACAATTGGACCTACTCCTCTGGCTGTGTCAAGGTAACTTAAACCAGGTAAATAGCTATCTAGCTTTGCAGCTTGGAGTTCACACAGTAGATCTGACAGGTCACGAAGCTTGTGTGGTTCTTTACTGGAGAGCTTTGGGAAGTTTTGTATTTTGGCAAACAGGGAGTTTTCTATTGCCTCTGGTGAGCCATAACATTCTTCTAGTCTCAACCATGTCATGTTCAGACCAGCAGGTGGATGCTTTATGTTGACTGCTTTTAGTCTTTTGGCATGTTCAGAAGATTCAGGGCCTAGCCACTTAATGAGTAGATTCATTTCTTCACTGGCTGAAAGTCCAAGATCCCTGATGGTACTCTGGAATGTGGCTTTCCAGTTTAGGTAACTCTCTGGCTTATCATCAAACTTAGACAGTCCTCCAGTTACTAGTTGACTCTTGGCTAGAAATCTGGCAAGGTCACTTGATGTGCTGTCAGCATTATTATTTGGGCTTAATCCCTGCTGTGGTTGTAACATATTGTACATAGTTTTTGGAATTACATGTCTTTGCAGTGGTCGATTAGAACCATCCTGTGGCTCAAAAGGGTATTGCATTGGTTCTAGTTTGGGACAAAGAGGTGTGTACATTTCTGATTGTTTACATTGTCCATTCTGATATTTGCTGTCATCATGTTGAAACATATCTCTATTGTCTTGAGCCAGGTCAGTGCATTCATGTTTATTTATGTATTCACTCACTTTTTCCTCTGGGGTTGGTTGTAGGGCCAAAAATGTCAACTCTTCTTTTGATTCAGCTATGTCAAATTGAGCTGCTGCTGACTCCATCACTTCTGCTTTAGTCATGGCTGCATCAGCTTCCTTTTGAAGATTCAGTACGTCGAGAGTTGCTTCTAGACGGGCCTTTTCTACTTTAATACTCATCTCCTTTTCAGCGTAGGCTAATCTTGCTTTCGTTGCTTGAGCTTCTGCTTGTGCTTGTGCTGCTGCCATACTGGCTCGGGTTGATGCTGATGACCTGCCAATTTCCCGGAGGGAACCTCCCAAGGGATTAATAAAGTACTCTGTCTGTCTGTCTGACCTACTTGAACATGATGCAGATGATCTAACAGTCAGTTTTCCAGAAGACTTTGAAGACTTAATTGAGTGAATGGACCTCGTTTCCTCGCTGGTTTGACCTTCAGCTGATTTCTCCATGGTTGAGTAGAACTGCAACTCGTTGCTCCTCACAGAGTGCTATGATTTCACTGTACTGTTGCACCCAATGCGACCCCGTGTCCTATACTGAGATTCACAGCCATCTAAACTCTCTCTTGCATCACTTCCTCCAAGGATCAGGCGTGTGAAACTGAAATGATACAAAAGACAGAAAAATACTCAATATACAAACCATAAACTGGTCACTTAACTCAAATAATTCTTTTTTGTATGTATAAGGTGCATTAAAGTGTTAATCTAAACTTCACTACCGTCACATTACATGAACTCTGATACAACTCTAATATATTCATACATAAAGCATATAAAACATCTTTAACTTACTCATATTGCCACTCAAAGGGACAGAAAGAAGTGGATGGCTTTGGATTGGGAGAGGCACATACTGCTTCGTTTTCCTCACAAGAAACCCAATGCTTCCTGGTACATTTTCTCTTTTACTAAATGGCTCAACATAACGAATTGTGCAAACCTGCGCCCCCTATAGGCCTGGAGAAACAACAACATTAAAACAGCTCAAGCACAGTGACTGCTGGAATGTAAACGTTCAATAAAATTACGAACCAAGTAATACACATAGATGTATCATAAGAACTAAATACGCTACTCAAATATGGCACCCTTCCAAAAAACGTTTAATAGAGTAATAATTGACCTTGTTTGCAGTTTGAGGTGCCACCAGTTTTACAGATGTCTCTTTTATAATGTTGGTATATTTTGAGACTGATACCCGGCTTTGATTTAGCCAGTGGAACTTCATTTTAGTCCAATTTGAATCAGCGTTTCACTCATAAATTTCTCCGACACTTTCATGGTACTGTAATGGATTTGGCTGAAGGATATTTCTCCCGGCTGTAAAATTCAAATGAGAAGTGAGCGCACCTTGAACTGTGTGTTTAGTCACATTTAGAACTATGGGAGAAGGTTTTACTGACTTAATCTTTCATCTCATATAAACATGAATGACTAAAGTTTGTTAGTTTGGATTCACATGTCACCATACATGGAACTAAAATTAATACTGAATTATGTTCAAATGTTTGCTGAACGAATGATCTTCTGTTTATGACTCGTAAGAAATCATTAATGATCTTTTTGAAGGAGCAGATGTTGACCATAAGCTCAGCTCTATAAAATGTAACAATTTGTTAAACTAACCTCTAACCTGGCCGGAATCCCCAGAACTTTGAACTATAGCAACATTACATTTAGTCCTAAACAGGAATTAACACATACAATACATGTTTTTGAATCAATCAACATATGTAACTCAGGTGTCTCTTCAGTTTCAGTCATCCATCCAATGAGAACAATGCATGGAGGGAGTGAGAATTTGTACTTGCACTTGCAGATAAATGGTTCAAAAGAGAAACAACCAACGCTTCGAGATGGCTGCTGTGGTCTAACTGAGTTGCCCTCTAGGAATGAGAAGCTGCTTTTGTTTCTACCTCTTTCTGAAATCAAGGATCCATTGGAACAAAAAGTGGTAAATCTGCCCCAGATATCACAGTAAACTTCACATGTGCCATGTGAGAATAGAAAACTTGACAGATGGAGCAAAAGTAACCGAGGACGATGGAGCTTAAGAAATAATCAATAAAGTGAGAGTGTGCTTACAAATTCAAGTTTTCATTAGAAGGAAGATTGTGTTATTTTTTTTTTTATTTTAAAAATTCCCAAATCTCCCTTTCAGACCACGTTGCATTTATATGTGAGTAAGAGTAATGTCTTCATAATAAAATCTTTATGTCATCACATAAATAAATACCAACGAGCTGTGCGACGTGGAGTCCAATCAGCAGATACCCTCCCACTTTACGCTGGTTTGAGTTCCAGCAAACCCTCGGATGATTGAAGTCCTGCAGCTGGCCCTAAATGTTCCATGTATTACGGGTTCAGTGTGGTTCAACGTGATTTAAGAGATTTTAGGACTGAACGATCGTTAAACATAAAAGAGTCGTCTTGAGTTCTTCTCGATAGATGACTTGTTTAAAGGCTTAATCAAAAGTTGTGCTGCTTTGACCGTACTTCATGGCTCTTGAGCAGCTGTGCTCTGCTTTCTGCTTCTTCAGCCAAGTTCTTTTGTCCTCCATCTTCGCCTCTGATCAAATGTTTGGATGACTTAACTTTAAAGGAAATATATAGCTTTGTCTCTATTACATAATAGATCCCTTTATCCCTCCCTTGTAACCTCTTTGTTTGTAATAAACAAATATATTTCTTGGAGGAAACCAAAAACTGCTGTGGGAGAATATACTGTATCTCTAGAAAAGACTTGGCAGCCGGCGAGGGCTTTGCGAGCCAGGAGACTGTGTAGGCCGTATTGATGATACACAGTGCTTGACTATGAGAATCATTGGCCCTGCTGGCAAACACGCTCCTCTGTGATTTGTTCTCTAGCAAAGCTGAATCAGCGCCGCGGGTGGAAGTAGAAAGAAAAAGGGCTGAATAGTTATCTCTCGAGTTTGCATTTTTTGGGTCCGCACGCAATTTCTGATAATTTGACAAAAATAAAATAACATTAAATGCTGATTCATTGTGATGTGTCTGTGAAGCTGCCACACCGGCAATCTTACTCAGAGCGTGTAGTCCTGATGCCAAATAACATGTTTGCGCGACAATAGCCTGATGACTGCGATTTGATTGCAAGAAACATTTAGCAGAACAACATAGCACTTCATGTTCACCATGTAGAGCTACTTTTGAAACAGTCCCTGACCTCTGACTCGCCGACGTCAGCGTGACTGGACAAAATGTAGCTCGGTGAATGGGAGAAAAGCTTTGAGGCGATATGAAGAATAAGAAGCCTTACAAGTCTATTGTTGGAGTGTCTGTAACCGACTGAACCGAGGAGCGACCACACGCCTGCACCTGACTGACATTTTATCGATAAACTTTGAGGGTCCTGCTGGTTTAAAAGCATTTTTACTCTTCCAAATAAAAGACTGGATATATATTTGCTTGGGCTGTACAATGCATAGAGTGGCAGTACTGGCATAAGTTCACTTTGCTTTCCAATGATCAGACTTGTTATACCAGTCTGGATTTTACAGTTGCTGATTCTGTAATAGTCTAAGATGGTGCAGCCACAAAATTACAAGTGTCGGACAGTTCCTGGCACATTGCGTCCATTCCTTCCTTTTATAGAGATGTCTGACTAGGATGCTTTTAATGTGATTCAAAATATTCTCCCAGTCTATTAGATGCAGACAGAGATACAGATGGAAGCAAAAGAGCAAAAATTGAACTTGGAGAAAAATGTGCTCTGTGTGGGTGTAATTTATATGGAAGCTCTGAGATGCACGTGCGGAAAACAAATTCTGGTGATCCATTTTCTCTGAGTCTGATCTAAATCTTTCTCTCCTGTGTTAATGACTTATGAACAGGTGAATAAAAGTTTTGCCAGGATCATCTTTCTAAGTTCATTAACTATATTTTTCATCTGTGAGGCAGGTTGAAAAAAAAGTTTAGCCAGGATCATCTTTCTAAATCACTATTTTTCATCTGTAGAAACAGTTTTGCCTTGCCTTTGCATTTATTCCACAAGAGGCTGAAGTGCACAAGGGTGAAGTGTTTCCAGAATGCCAGAAAAATTAAGGAACTTAAAAAGGTTGTAGCAAAACCTCTATTTCACCCGTACTTAAGTTATAAAAACAGGAGAGTAAACAATTTAGATCAGACTTAAAAAATTAAATCACCAAATAAATTTTTTATGTCACGCAGGGCTTCTGTAAATTTAGGATAGAAGAAGTCACATTGTTGTAATGATACCCTGAAGACGTCTGAATATTTAACTTAATTAAGTATCGATCTCAGCTGAGCTGGGAGCTCTGCACAACAAATGTGCACATGTGAAGGGAGTTGAAGAAGAAGAAGCAGAAGCAGCAGAAGGGGCTGTCCCTTGTGTTTACCTTTGCTTTCTTCTCCATTTTCCCTCACTTAGCTGATGGCCCTCTGTTGTCCACTACATCACCTCCATAATGCAAGTTGAGCTGAAGATGGAGAGGCCAGCTGTCTGGAAACAGCTGAATAGGATTTTCCAGTGTAATTTTCCCCAATAGCGTGGTCGAAACATCAATGCCCCCTGTCACTTGAAAAGCCAGTGAGTGTAGCAACGCCGTAAATCTGGCCCAGCGACCAATGACAGGTTTTTTTTTAAATTCTGTACTCATCTCATGCGATAAACACAAAAAAATGTAATCATGACCTCAAGGTAAAAACACTGAATAGATGCTATTTTAAATCCACCTTCTGGCTCCAGAGCGCACACATAACAAATAAAAAATGATCTGGTTGCTCAATTGCAGTACTTACTCAAGATCCCCATCATCTCCTGCCCGCAGGTGTTGGGTCCTTTAGCCTTGTGTGTTCACTTGATAGAAGGAGCAGTAACAACAAATGGGAGTCAGGGAACAAAAAGAGATGCCTCTGATAAATAGACGATGGTGTGTGTAAAAAATATACTGTATTCTTAATTAGGCTATTCACTCACAATCCTCTCCTGCAGTGCAGTGCAGTATACTTGTAGTACCAAACACACTGAGTTACAAATGGAGAGCAACAAGAGAAAATGTATGGATAACTCCCACAGCGAAAAGACGCCCGTGTTAAACAGCGTCTTCATATCCCCTTCCAGAGACACCTCATTCTTTACTCACAGACCTGAGCAGAGACTCAGCTCATCTCCTCAGCGTCGCCACTGCGCTGCTGAATAAATAAAAAGGGCATCATCGTGAGGAATGAATTACCCCGTCCAACTCTCTTACACGTCCCAACAGGTCCTCATTATAACTAATCCTGTCAATGTCTGTCCATGGAAGACAATCCTAGCTGCCCAAGGCTTAATTGCGGCGAGGCCAGCGAAACGTACATCGATACCTTTGAAATGAATGTGGGTCCACTCGGGAAAGTCGAGAGCAACGTGTCTTAGAAGGGAATAAGGGCATTTGAAAGCATGAATTGATTAGAATTCTGGATGATGCTTTTTATTCCAGTCCATATTTGCATTATGAGGCACCTTAGCCAAAAAAAATATGGGGTATGTTGAAAGATTTTGAGAAAAATACAAAATGCCATGATCTGCCATGAATAATAGGTTTAGATCTTTGCAATTATAAGGCAATGATATATAGACGTTCATTACATTTGATGTAAGTTCATGTAAAGGGAACACACTGGAAGATGTTTTGACTGTTTGATTTATAGATTTAGTGAACTTCGACTGGTCAAAGTATCAGTCCCTAATCTCCTGTCCATGATAATTCTAGGTAATGTATCAAGTATGTGGGCAATAAAATTCAAACTTGTTCCTTAACATGTTGTGCAAACACAAGGTTTTGAGGATGTGAATTGAGTCATTATTCATATTCCATTAATTAATTTCATTTTAGGGCTCTGGAGACAGTTTTCTGATCAGTGCTCTTCATAAGTTATAATCAGCTGCTGATATCAAAAGACAACAGAAAACTCAAAAGCCACATTCATTGATTTTTTTCCCCCTCATGCAGGCAGCGCAACAAGCTGTGAACACAACACTGACACCATATAAAGGTGATATGCTGGTCATGCAACAGGAGCATTAGCACTCATTTAGGTTGTGTTTGAGGCCTGAAGAAGTCCAATATCTACTCTCTTTCAAGCTCTGTTTTTGGTCTCCACCGACTCCTGAGGGAAGTATACTCTATCTGTCCCTCGTGTTTGGGTTTGCTTTCTCTCCCATTTTCCCCCGTTTAGCTGATGCCTCTCTGCTGTCCAATAAATCACCTCCGTGATTTGAGCTGAGCAGAAGATGGAGAGGCCAGCTGGCTGCAAACGGCTGAAAAAGGAATTTACTCTCTAGTGTGATTTTCCCCAAAAAACTGAACGAAACTTTAATGCCCTGTCACTTGAAAAGCCACCGAGTGTAGGTAACACTGTCAATCCGTTGAGTAAACACAAGAGTTTGAGGGTGTGAGTTGAATCATTACTCATTTTCCACTAACAGACTAATTTCTGCATTTTAGGAGCCTGGAGACAGTTTTCTTGACAGTGCAATTAATTTCATTCGCAGGAGAAAATACAGAACACTTGAAAGCTACATTGTTTTGACCTCTTGGGGGCACCCCAACAAGCACCACAGTTACAAAATATCTCCCCATAAAGTTGATGCTGAACATGATAGAAAACACTGGTTCATTTACACATCCACTGAGCAACATTGACAATCATTTGAAATTGTGTTTTAGGCCACCTGAATAATGTAGGTCCAATATTTACTCTCCTTTTAGCTCTTTTTTTGGTCTCCACCTACTCCTTCTTTAGCTGGTGAATTATAGAGCTATAGAGCTGGTGACACGTGAATGGTACCAAACCAAAACGGTACCAACGGTACCAACCAAAATTGTCAGAATTTTCCAGTATTGGTTTGTGGCTGAGATTTTAAGGATCTAGAGGATTGATAATTGGAGGAAACTGCCTGGAAAGTGTGCGAACCAATGGTCATACTATATGTACAAACATACTATTTGTGAGTGTAAGAGAGGCTAAAGGCAGTCTAGTATCATCAAACCTCCTATAAAATGTCATAGCAGTCATGCAGCAACTCACAAAATGTCAAGTTCATGTTGGTCCAGGTTTATTCCTCACATGTAATCATTTGGCACTTTCACACTGGTTATTGTACTTGAGTCACAGTGCTCAGCCACTGTTTTTCCACTATGATAAATACAATACAAACTTGGCCTGTCTTTTGACAGCACTTAATGCATTTTTACAGAGCTGTCCAGAATCTTTAAACGGCCCTCGATCCAAAGAAACATCTCCCGTCCACTGCGCACTGAAGTAGATTTGAACCTGTGTCACGAGATGCAGCTGTTGTCCTTCAACCAAAAAAGACAGCAACCCGAGCTGACACATTCTTGGTCGCCCTGTCCGATGCAATGAAAATGTGAATGTGTCTGAAAGGGGATGCATTCTGGCACGCTGCCACATAACATTTTCCCATTGCAATAGGTTTTCCATTTACATATAGTAACAAAAGTGTATTGGTGTAGACTCACATTTGTTGTTTGAATGGAAAGTTACAGTGATGAAGGAATTGAAATTGTGGACGCTGAAAGCTGACACACCCTGTGGGACTGTGAGCCTTAAAGAGTTATGGTGAATTATAACCACATCGTCAGATTTTACTGCCCATGTACGGCATGTTTTATGGCCAACATAGACTTACACACACTTACACACAGAGTGATTTATTATATTATTAACTGTCCCTCATTTTGATATCCTTGAATTTACTTTCCTTCTGATGACTGAACTTGAAGTTTATTAGATGGTAAGAAGTGCATCATGGGTAATCACTCACACTGTGTGTGCTGCCTGTGAACAGCACACACAGAGCTGCTATTAAGTTTCCACTTCATTGGCTCCACAGAAGTTCAGATTTACATTAGTTGAATGCATATGTTTGCTTTATGCCACCTTCAGTGTTCATACAGCAGGAAGGAAGGAGACAGTGTCAGCAAATTAGTTTTTAGTGACAGAATCATTTTACTCACCATAATTGGTTGGGTTGTTTTAATCAGCACAGTCAGAGTTGACAGAGCTCAAGATTCCTCATGTAGACAGACAAGAACCCAACACACTGTTCCAGTCTCAAACACCCTTTTACATCCAATTTACTGAAGATAATTAATTGTGGTGAAAAGAGAAGAAAAGAGAGTGCTGCAGGTTTTTTTCCCCACCCACTTCCCTTTTTCTGGGCGACACTCGGATCGCTGCTCACCCAGGCGAGAAGAAAAAGAAACGCAGCTTCCACCTCATTTAATGATCGCTTTAGTTACACAATACCACCTTTGACCCCTCTTCATTCAAAGTGCCACACAATTTTTTTTTTTTTTTTTTGATGTATAACCTCAAATCACAGCGGCTAATAGGAGCCATATTTCTTCATTCTTTCTACACCGGATTTTTCACGTCGACAGCAAAACAGAAAAGCTTGCAGAAAGCAAACCTGAGTGTGCTTACGTGTCAAAGTCTCTTTTGTGGCAAACAGACAAATAAGGGAAGAGTTGATTAATTGGCACTGATTAATTCTAAGCTGCTGGAAATTTAATTACACATGAATGCATGGCTTGCTCAATAATCAATTGTTTCTCCGGGCATGATGTGATCAAGTGATCTGGATGCTGGTGCAGCAACAATGTGTGTCATTTGTATTGTTGTGAGGACTTTGGAGCTTGACCAAAATGGAAGTAAAGAAAGCGGCACCCCTGCCCCTTTTCGTAATGTTGTGTTCAGGTTGTGGACCCTGGAGCGTAGCAGTTTGACTACCAGACTCTGGTGCTTGTGCTGTTCTCAGTGGTGAGTATTGGTGTGGAAGGGCGAATGGTTCCTAACTAATGGGTTGTGGCCTACAACCTGGCAGTGATGAATGGCGCTGTTGGTGCTTGATGTGGTTTTAGGACTATCACGGTGCACTCCGAGGATCGGCGGGGCTGGAGTGAGCCGAGCTACACTAGAGCATGTGCTCAGCCAGCGAACTCTGTGTTAAGGCTTTTTTCTCAGGCCTGTGTGACGTGCTGGGCAAACATGGCAACAAGCCAGGTTATCTTCACATGACTGGTAGCGTTATTGCTGCTCAGTGTCAGCTTAAGGCAATTCCATTATCATCAGGGCTCAGGGTGTGTTAGGATGCCAGATGTGACTGAACTGGGTCTTACAGAACAAAACTTCAAGTGTGTGTGAATTGGTAAGACAAGAGGTGCACTTTACGGTCGACAGTCGAGCAGATTGGAGGTCAAAAGGTGACTGTGTGTCTCTGCCAAGATCCCTTCCTGCCAGTGGAAGAAGCCTTTTGTCCGCTGCCAAAGAGTCACGATGCGGATGGAGTTGCTTGGTCTCGCTTCTTTTTATTTGGGCTCATTATCCCGGCCTGTCTGTCGCAGGATTTGTAACCTTAAGCAGTCCAATTAGAGAAGCGGCCTTTGGTTGCGCTTCTCATAAACTTCTGTTCTGCACAACTTTTTACACTTTGTCCCTGAGAGGAAAAGCAACGGAGATACCAAGGCAAGAAATGTCATGCAAGGGGTTGCCTCAAAGCAGCAGTCCTCAACCTTATTTCAGTCACGGGACCCTTTAAAAATATTCAAAATCTCAAGTCACGCCAGTCTGAAATGTGTTAAAAACAAACACTCTGCATCCCTCTGCAGCCAAGAAGCACGAAAGTGGTTGTTAAGAGAGAGAGAAAGAGGGAGAGAGATAAGGACGGTAAATGTGACTTACTTATCAATGGGAAACCTGAGCCTCCATGATGCACACAACCACCCTCTTCTGGCAGGGATGGATGAGAGGCAGGCGCAGAGCTGCTGGGCCACAGCGCTCCATCACTCCCTGTACTTGTTCAGTTCACACACATTCCTTGTGGGGAAAGGGCAGCAGAATTGCAATGAGGCTACTTGAAATGATTGGAACCAGTGACGTCCAAAACCATGTCTTGAAATTTCATTTTTAATGTGCGACCTTCCCTGATCTCTGGGTCACCCCTGTGCCAGCAGTGGCGAGCTGTTTGAACTTTCCACTGCTGATGACACTTGATTTACTCGCTCTTGTCGGTTGTGTTGATTTTTTTCAGATGAATCGTTATTACTAGTGTTTGTGCACCGACTGATACACTCGACCACTCAAATGGTGCATATTGTGTGGTAATGAGAAAAAAAGCACTCTAGGCTATTTATGAAGTGTGTAGTGACATATTCATTTGCCAACCCTGATATTGACCTTGTGACGTGATGAAAATGGTCTGTGATACTTACCCTGGCCTCGAGCCACCTACAATATGTGTACATCTAACTATAGGGAATGGAATGAATCTCTGTGTGTCTGTCCATCTCACCTTTGACTTTCTTGACAAATGTCCATCTTTTCTGCTTCTCACTTGGCGAGGCTGTTGCTGAGGACCAAAGGAAGTGCAGTGTCAAGTGTGAAGTAGTTTGAATGAGAGTTCTCGAGAAACATAAAAAGAGAAAAAACGCGCTGTATGTCAGAGCAAATGCTGATTTTTTCATAAAATCATTGCACATTTAGCAGAGATACCATACCAGATGCCAATAATTATTATTAGTAATAATAATAATTTAGGTGTGGCTCACCTCTAACTAACAATCCATGCTGTCTAAAAATGGTGGTGCATGCATGCTTCTGATGCGGCGGGTGTGGAACTGCTGCGTCTAGGACTGTGGGGTCTCTTCGACTCTGCAGGTCGATGATACTAAGAAAACTGCAAGCAGAAACACTGGAGACAGAGCAATCAGCCTGTTCTGCACAGGCATGTTTTGAACTGACACTCCACTAGTTCAGGCTACAAACCACTAACTATCACAAGTATCAATATCAGGACTTTCTTTTAATGTTATTGACAGGCTGCAGATCTCATCTCTCTTATGGGAAAACTGCACTCTTGAGTCTTGAGTCCCCAAGCAGGAGGCTCTGCAATTGGATTTTTTCTTTTTTCTTTTGGTCTTTGCAGTTATAAGGATGCTGTGAAAACATAAACAAGAACTCTAGTTGTATTAATACGGTTAAATAATAATAATAATAATAATAATAATAATAAATCATATATGATGTCTAAGGTAAAACATTTTTTATGCAGTTGTGGTTGGGCCTCCACGAGAACAGCTTCAGTTCTCACTGTAAAATCATTCAATGATCTGCATTTGTCATGTTGTCATGTTTATTCAGGCTTTAATTTACCATATAGTCATTGGTGGACTGTAACTGAATACATTTACTCAAGTACTGTGTTTAAGCAAGTAACTTGTACTTTAATTTTTTACACATACAGTTACATATCTGTTGAGTCAGTCATGTGGTTTCAACATACCTAATAATGTTGCCTCAGACTATGCACACGGTGAAACGCATACACTGATCTATAGCTCATTGTTTTTTAAAAAGGAAACATGTGTGAATCAAGACTTAGAAATATGTCACCCTTGCAACCACCTCTGACATCACTGTAGAGGTTCATTAGGCTAGAAACTGACTGTAATGACAATTTAATGATGAAACAATCTGAAGAAAAGAAAATACCTATGTTCTGGTGGAGGTGGAGGAAGTCAGATGAGTAATTCTAATTCCAAATAGTTGTGACAGAGGAATCTACCGTGTTTTCAGTCACACAAGTGACATGGATGGTGCTGTCAGTCTGTCATTCACCACTTTGGCCCAGAATGAAATCTCTCAACAACCATTGAATGTAATCAGATGTTGTACAGGCGGTCAGAAAGATGGATTCGGCTGACTTTGATGATCCCCTGACTTTTTCTGTAGCATCACCCAGAGGTTCACATTTTTCTTCGGAGTACTATCAGAACAGATTGCTGTAAAATTTGATACAGATATTCAGTGTCCCTATAGGATAAATTCTATTTATATTGGTAATTCCCTCTTGTGCCACTAGCAGACCAATGGTTTAATATTTTTCTACAGATGTTCATGGTTCCCAGCTGGTGTAGTCTAATGACTTTGCTGGTCCCTTGGTGTTTCCCCTAGTGCCTAGTGATGGGAATTTCGGCTCTTCTTGGTGATCCGGTACATTTGGCTCGGCTCACCTTACTGAGCCGGCTCTTTTGGCTCTGAAACGGCTCTTTTTTAAACTAGGCCTATAAGTTCCCACCCAGTGTAATTTGCACTATTTTGGCTTGTGACATTGCATTGACAACGACGTGATCCTACCATGGCCCCATGGAGGAAAATTAGCAGGGCACACAATTAATTGTGTAGTATTGATTTAAAGTAATTGCAATCAATTGATAGGCCAATCTAACGCCATCCAAAGAACTAATTAACAACCTACACATTATTTATGTTTTACAAAGCACCAGGGTTTATCAATGTTTTTTTCTCATTTAGTTTGTCTTTTTATTCAAACACACAGTCTGAACAAATGTGTCCTCATGGTAATAATAACAATAGCCTACTGTGTGTTGAAATAAGCATTCTGCCTTCGCATGATCAACATGACTGAAGTGTGACCAAATACTGCTTCTTTTCATTTTAAATCTTTCTCACCGTTAGTTTTCCTCCCGCGAGCTGTCTGTCCACCGATCGCATGCTATTGCTCACTTCGCATTCAGCAAACTGAATTGCGCGCGTGTGTGTGGTGTGTGTGTGTGGAGTCCCAGTTTGATTGCGTCATGGTTCTCAGCGACCGCCCATTGGTGCAGAGACTACTCAATCACTACGTATAATCACTCATTGTTGCCAGCGCTTGAGCGAGGCGGGAAGAACGGCTCACTCAATGACATGTATCGGCTCGAGCCGTTCACTTCAAAGAGCCGGCTCTTTGTACCGGTTCGTTCGCGACCGACACATCACTACTAGTGCCAAGAGCAGGTAGACATTTTTGGGTCAAAGTAAAATGCCAACAACAGTAGGATGAATTGCCACAAGATTTACACTCATGATCCCCTGGCTTTTCCTCTTGTGCTACCTGAAAGTTGACATTTTTATTTCTGTGTCAGCAGAAATTTGTGTTTAGTTCTGCTGAACACTTGCTTAGCGTCAGCATATTAGCATTGTCGAAGTGAGCGTGTTAGCATGCTGGTGTTAGCATTTAGCTAACCCTCAATCTTATTCCACACTTAAGAAGTAAGAATCATTCATTTTGTCATCATTCCTGTGCTTTATTATTATCTAATCGTATGAATAAAAAATTTGCAGTTTCATATTTTTCATGTCATTAATATTATGCAATTTATTCAAATAAAATGTAACACAGCAAATCTGCTCTGTGCTCAAACTTAGCTTGAGAGATTTTTTTTGCCAGACACAGTCTGCACTAAAATAATTTGCAAATAGGCTTATTTTTAATTTCACAGCCACCTGTAATTTGTTTCTGGGAACTGGTGACAGCTCCAAGAAGATGAAGATATTTTTGTCTAGTCAGGATATAACAGCTCAGCGACAGAGACTGTGCAGCGCTTCAACTGCTCTAACATCCAATGTCAAGGTATAATACTAGAACATTTATGCATTCAAATGTCAACTACCATAAAAAATAGACCTAGGTTATCTGCTTTGTTTAGTTGCATACAATTAATATCTCAAATGTTTCCAAAAATGTTCAAACCCAGAGAAATCTGTAATTTCATTCAAGGTTACATTGTGTTTAGTTGAAGTCATTGGTGCCACATCTCCTTGACCTCCTTCTAGTTGCTAACCAGAAACATGGGAAACATCAGATGATACATCAGAGAGTGAGGAAGGAACGTATCCAGAATAAATCTTAAATACATTGCCTCACCTTTAAATTTTTTAAAATAGATTTTCATTGGAAATTAAAGCTCCCATGATGCCATGCTACTTCACAAAAGCAAACTATGTCTTTTGTTGTTTTGATTGAGAGACCCCTAGTGGCTGAGTACATGCTGATCTTCTCTACATCAACACTTCCTCATCATGAAGGATTGACTTGAAGGATATGATTAATAAGTGTGACTTTGACATGCTCGGGGCAAAGTCATCCCTCTTAAAGTCATCCCTCTTTAATGACCTCCTCATATCACACTGAATTCACGAGTAGCCACAAGCCACTGCATCATTACCCTCTTAATTGATTTGTGTCATTGCCCTTGAATTGATTTGTGTGAAACTGTAAAATTGTCTTTTTTTCATGTCCAGTGCCACTCGATGTATCCAGTGACCAACACTGTGAAACACACAGTGGCTTTCTGCAGTCCGAAGAATGATTTATAACCAGGTGAAAAGCGAGATTAAGTCATGGACAAGCTTTCATTGGTGTGGCATTTATCTGGATGGTGGGATACATTAGGAGAGAGGACAAAACTGTATAAACACGGGCTTATCTGTGACAAAGGAACTGACAAGAAATGATGTGGCTCACCAATTTTCATTCACCTGTGCGAACAAAATGGAGCATTAGGCTAATGATTTTTATAAAAAAGCATCAGGCTCTGACGTCAGACATGTCAGGGGAAACCTAGAGAAAGAAGGATGATGCAGATTCCAAAGGTCTGATATGAAGATGAAGACTTTTCCTATATCATCTCCCTGAAAGGCGCAACGCTCTGCAGGACCTCAGACTGGGTCAGCAGCGTTAACAGAAAACATCACATTTAAGACTCTTTTAGTCTCTCTGGTTTGTTGTCCAGCCATCTGATGTGGTGATCCGGTTCAGTGTCCTGAATTTAAGAGAGCCAGGCAGTGTGTTGAGAACCCAAGGGTTTATCTGACATGTTGTGTAAGTAGCCAAGCCTTTTGATGGATGACTCTTATTTTCTTGTCAACCTCAGAGTACTTTTATGTTTATCTTGATTTCTTCTTGATGGGCTTTCATTTATCCAGCACAGACCGGACGGGACAGGAAGGAAGGGAGGGAGAGCGAGAAAAGAGAGTCAATCAAAGAGAGAACGGGAGCACTGTGTCGAGAGCCAAACAGAGGCAGGTGGATGAAATTACATAGACTATAAACTGTTGAAGGTCTAACATGTGATCAGCGATGATGCCATTTTTGTGCCTAGATGTGAATTTAGCACCAGTTCTTCTTAAAAAATGAGGCCTCAGCAGCTGTTGAATTTGGAATTCACTCCTTTGACCTTCACTTGACTCACACAGCATCTCATTCACCTTCATTGTTGGAAGCCCTGCAGGCCAGAGACGGAGCGCGGCGCACACTCTCACTCTGTGTAGTCATTACTGGTCTACTTTTAGGCAGCGTGCGGAGTCTGAGGAGCTCTCGTTCTCTCAAAGTAATTCTGCGGTATTCGTTTGGGCCCTGTGGTTGTTAGTTACTTGATGAGCCGCACTCCCCGCACCACCCAGGGGAAATTTAACCAACACACATTGATTTTCAACTCCATCAACTGACCTTAAATATATCTTGAGTATCCTCGCGAGTGATCCTAAAATCACAGTGTGCTTTTTTTTATATATATCTGTCAGAGACATGTTTGAAAAGGAATACTAAAATTTGAAAAAATGCAAAAGCAATATCAGTCTCATAACATTACCTACAACTGCACCAAATGACTTTGCCAAATGCTTTGCCATTCTAAAAGTGCCGTATGTGTGAAGCATCTATTCATATCATCATATATCATCATGGCATCTGTTAACAACAGATGGATCCCAGAAGGGTTCAGAAGTTGTCAGTGACATGTGCAGACACACTAAGACAGATTCTGTCTAATAAATGAAAAATGAAAGAAAACTATTATTTGTATTACGTGTAGACACATGAGCTCCTTTATTTATTCTAAACTTCTGTTCCCTAATTTCATTAATGTTGAACGTCTCCGTCTGACAATCGCTGCAACTGTGCTGTCATCCGTAACTGAGAGCTCCATCCAGTGAAGCTTTGTTGTTATTGCGACATTCAAGAACCAGGATCCGGCTCACATCTCATCCCTCGAGTGAGAAAATAAAAAGATGGTGAGTGGACAAAAATGTCAGTGCCTCCAAAAATCCTTAAGTTGTCGCAACTTAACGCAAGACAGGGGCCAATCTAAGATATTTCTAAATGAGGGGCCACAAAAGGGCCATGTAATGACTGTGGCACTTTATTACTTCACATCTGCACAGGTAATGTAATGCAATGCAAACAGCACCACCTGAGAGACAGAGAGATAGATTTAGAATGATCAAAATCGAAGCAGTGTAGGCTGATATCTCTTGACTTTTTGTCTTTGAGGTCAAGCTCCAAAATTAAATCCTACATTTTCTATTATTGCAACTTAATTGCATCCTTCATAAGACATAGCCTACCTCCTAAATGCCTGCTTATTCCAAACCCCCACCTTCAGTTTGCAATGCAGCCTTTCTAAGACTCAAGCATTGATAAACCTAATGACATCATCAGGGTTATTTTCAAACTTTGGAAAGCTCCTCCAGAGTCACAGACGAGATTATACACAAACTGAATAATAGTGGAGTATCTCTTTAATGGTTTTGTTCAATGACCTATAATTATGTCGAATGTTTATTTCAACACTTTTCTTGAGACATTTTTGTGTGTTCATGCACTTTAAATATATTTTGAACTGACATGATTTACATCAGTTGACATAAGTACCAGATCTCGGATGCCTGAATGTCATGAAAGAACAGATGAGCGTTTTCAATTACGACATTATTAATTACATGACGACACATGTTTTAACAAATAATTAAATAAATAAAATAATAATAAAAATAAAGTCAGTCATAATAAAACAAATCTGTAAAGATATTTCACAGCATAAATAGGAATTATATTATATTAGGAATATATTATTATAATTAAAATAAAAAATGTAAACAGCCTTTGTTACAAGGTTCAACCAAATTGAACCTTAAGGCGAAGACCGACTTTGGCTGACGTGCTCTACTTCAGACAGCCCTGATAGAGACAATGACCCATGTAACTGCACTCTTGTCACTCTGAAGAAATGGCAAAATATGGAGTCATCAAATGTTCAAGCACATAGATATTACACTGAAAACACTGTATAAACAAATTTCACGCTTTACAGGATTATTGGTTTTCTACTAAGCTCAGCTTCTGCTGCTTGAATCCACACATGATGCCAGTCTGGCATCACATCCATATCGTCCAGTCAGCTTTTAAAGATAGACTCTATCCTGAAAGATTCATTTTTCAACACAATGATGAATGATGTGATGTGGTTGAATGTCTAAATGCTTAACTTTCTCGCAGCACCAGGGGAAAATTGTACATGATTTAAAAGTGTTGAAACTGTTGACTTTAAACACACTCCATCTTTTAACAGTGTGAGTGAATGAACTGAGGAGAAGCAAATACTGTATCCTTCTGAGTATGTGTTCAATATGTGCTGTATATTTTGTAAAGATGATGCAGTCAACATTTTGGTATTAAAATTGGATCTCCAGTTCAGATGGCTTGGAATATGAAAGGACTGCTTTATAGAGATAAGCTCAGAATGATCACCTATGAGCTTTACACAGATTTACATCTTTCAACCAGTTTTAGTTCAGTATCACTGCTCTCATCGGCCTGCTATAGCAAGCAGCTGGCGAGCAGCTCAGAAAAACCACGTGCCTATGACCTGCCTGGCACCAAACAGCAGACAGACAAAGTTAATGACTCGCTGGAGAACGTCGTTGGCGGAGACAGAGCTAAAAGGGGAATAAATATTGGGTTTACATCCACAAAATGGCCAGAAACATGAATCCAAATGGAGGATAATGTTGCTTTGTGTCTGCTGCATGTGTAAATAAGCTGCTTTATGCTAAACGGTTCTCTCTGAGTGTGACTCAAAAAGAGACGGAAGCGACTCTTTCACATAATATGTGCACTATAGAAATATAGAAATACTTGAATAATCCTAAAGTTGCTGTGTGCCTTCTCTTTTTAAAGGTATTTCTCATGTAGACGCTCGTCTTAGTCTTCACAACCTTCAGAACTTAAGGAATAATGCCAGAAATTTAAGTCAGACAGCTCTTCATGTTCATTTATTGATAAAAGATTTAATGCCTGCCTTGACTTGAAGAAATGTCTGACATGTGTGACCAAATGAAATGGATATTTGTTAGATGTCACAGCTACTGTAAAAACGTCATGAGCCAAAGACAAAGTGAAACTCAAGAAGCTGAGCATTCTTTATTCTTTATTGCATGTGAGCTTACAATATATAAAGGACCCCCATCTTACGTCACATGAAATAACAACAGCAGCAAACACAAACTAAAATGGTAGATTTGACAAGAAAGTTAGGATTATGCAGCTCACTCAGAATACAGAAAAACAGACTGTATTTATTAGAATTGGTAATGGCAGTGTGTGTAATGTAATGGAAAATCCTCATGAGAACAGAAGTTTGTGGGTGTATCTATCTTTATTTACAGCAGCCAGGTCTGTCCAGGTGGAAAGAAATGTGATTCACGCCCTGAACCAGTTAGAAGAAACAGCTGTGACACCTAGAACAACGCTGTTGTCCTCACCCAGTGTCAGCAAGCCCTCATCTGCCAGGTGGCGGGCGTATAAATCCCAGGAAACTGCCTCCTCCTGACACCCATGTGCTCATCAGCTGCACAATCTATGAGCTTCACACATCCGGAGAGGGCCTCTTCTAACAGCCCAAGCCCACAGCCATTATTCCCCTGGCACGGGAAGTGTTTCGTGGGTGGCAGGGAATCTGAAGGGAGCTGGCTGTTGACTCAGATTGCCTCTCAGGTTGTTTCAGTTCAGCTGGGCGTTGAAGGGCGCGGTGCCAGTGTTCTCTAAAACAGCAGTTTGAAATCGCAATGTGATGCACAGGGACTCAAAAAATACATAACAAGTTTATTTGATGTTAAAAGGATTCATAAAAAAGGAACAATCGATTCAGCAGTTCTCAATGAAAAGTGCAGGATTTTAAGGTTCACTTTTCAAGGTTGAGAAGATGGTTGCAGGCGTCAGTGTAAACAACAATAAAACATGATTTCTGGAGAAAATCAATCAGGATCATTGATAATGTTTCTTTTCAGGAACAAGGTTGTAGCCAAAGCACACAATGAGGCATGAAACAGAAATTAACTCCCTGGACTAGTCAGGAGTCTGTCACAGGGCTAACACAGGTAGACAGACCATCACTCACACTCACATCCACCTGTGGGCAATTTCAAGGCTGTCTTTTCATCTTGGTAGGATGGTGAAGCGAAGAACACAGAGGAATCCTGAACAGGAAGACAAACACGCAAACTCTCCACAGACCCTCGTACTGCAAGCCGCGAGGTGACAGTGTTAATCACTGTGTCAGTGTCACACCGCTGCCTCCTTTGTGTCATTACAATGTGGACTGACTTTGCTTCTGTCGGGTAGAAATTAACATGTGATGGAGTCACTTTTATCAGTGCTGATGATAAGTTTGTTGACCTCTCAATGACCTTTTGCTGTAAAATCTGCTGTACATTTACAGTAGCTTACAGTTGTTCAGGACACAGCTCAGAGTTCATTGAATTGATTTTCACTTTATATTCCAAGCCTCATCTCACCTCTGACATGTAAAAGAACTGTGCTGCCTTGAGTCTCTCTGCCAATCAGCATGGCCTTCAGTGACTTTCTTTGAGAGTAAAAAGACACCATTAATCTCATGTCTCACCTGTCAGACTCACAGAGTTTGGGATGCAGGCTATATGACCAACACACTCTCTCCAGTCTCCAAGGACGCATATTGTTACTGCTGCGGCTCCGACTTGTCCCCCTGCATTAGGAAACAAGCTTTCACATTACTGCTTGACAGTTCTTCACACACTCACAGTCACGCTGTGCTCTTAGGTTCATTTAGTGGGTGACAAACAGACACCTCTCTGTGGGCTTCCTGAATCCTCCAAAGAAACTACACTGAACAAAGGCAAGCTTCAGAACTAATATAAAGAGCAATATCTGAACTCTGAAATATTACAGTCGCAGGGATCAGGCTGGCTCCTATGGGATCAGATAGTGGGGAAACAAAAGACAGTCTTGATTGCGCTGTAGGTCTCCAGGACCACCAAGCCCGAAGCGTTGCTGGAAGCAAAGACTGAACAGTTCAAGTGATGATAAAGTTGAGGATTTTCGGTAATTTCACAACTGCAGCCAACACCCATCCCTTGTGTCTAACCCCTTTAATGTTGTTTTTGTACACATGTCATGTCCCTCAGATTCAAATGCCCGTCCCTCTTCCTGGTTGATGAACCTGATTGGAGCGCCACCTGGTTGCAATCTAGACGATGCAATTTGGGGATTGAGAAGCTACAAGTTCGGCCATCTTGAAAGTACAGCTGGGCTTTTCAGAGGGCCGACTGCCTCCTTACTGTTTCAGACCATTAGATGTTAATTGTTTTTCAAACTGAGCCTAGCATTGAGCTACTTGTTAACTGCCTGGGGACTGGGTGAGGAATACCTTTCAATTATTGCACACATTCTCAGAATTCCTTTTTTTGGGAAACATTTGGAGCAGGGGTGCTGTTTTGACTGTTGTGGTTTTCATTTAGTAAGATCAGAAAGTCAGTGGGTTGTACCTTGTTACCAATTCTGTTCTTGATTTTCATGAGCAGAATCTTGAGGCGATGCTGTGGTGTGGAAGTGTGAAGTGTCCAGTTTGGTTGCCCCAGTATTGCACTTTTGCTTTGTGAGGACAACGTGGTTCAGCTGCTTCCAGTGCACACTGGGATGGTTTGTGGCTGATTGTGAGGCCTTGGAGATGAAGCTCAACACCACCCAGTCTGCCCAAGCGCACACTTCCCCGGGTGAATGAGTTTGGACATGTATACTAAGTTTTGTGTATGAGGGTAAGATGGAGTATGAGGCCAACGGGTGGATTGATGTGGTGTCAGCAGTAATGCAGATGCTATACTGGACTGTTGTGGTCAAGAGAAAGCAGAACCTGAAGGGGAAATTTTCGATTTACCAGTTCATCTACGCTCCAAACCTCACATTTGGTTGACTGGTGTGGGCAGCCCCCAAAAGAAGGATATAGGTGCTTTTTGAATTGCTGCGTTCACCCTCAGAGATAGGATGAGGAGAGACATCTGTAAAGACTATGATTACTGGTCCTATGTGTTGATACGTCCAACTATGAGAAGACCATGGAACAGATCCTGAATATACTGGATAGTTTGCATGTCACACCTGGCCTGCAGATCCCTCGAAAAGAACTAGAGGAAGTGACTCAAGAGTAGGATGTCTGGTCTACCCTGTACAGACTGCTGCCACCGTGACCCAAATAAGCAGTGGAAAATGAATGGATGGATATTTTGTTTTGGCATTCTGCTTACATGATCTGTATTCCAAAATAAAACTGTGTTTAATTAAATTAGCATGATCTAATTGACACAGTGCAGGCAGGTAGTATTCCAGCACAGGAGTACTGGTCTGTTTCTGAGCCTTGAGGCAAAATATAATTAAGCTGCCATGTGTAGTTCCCTGTGTGAACTTGTTTGATGGGTCTTGAAGAACACTGGGTATATAGGAAACGCACAGAGAGTGGGATGAACGTGAGGGTCAACAGGGGCCCACAATTATAATTTTTGCCTCAGGGCCCCTAGCGGGTTAATCCACAAAACACAAGAAAAATAGAAACATCCTCTCCTCTCTTTCTTTCTTCTCTGTGTGTTCAGAGCTGCGAGTCTCAAAGCAGAAAAAGGAGACTTATACTTCCCGGGCCTTTAAAGAAATGCTGCAGATAATTGAACAGGCTCACCAAGTAATGATCTCCCAGTACAACTGTGATTACCGTGCTCTGTGCTTCCCTTACACTAAGCCACTGCCAAGATTCTATCAAAACCAGAACATGGTTATTATAGCACAGGCCTCTTAGGTTTTAAGTCAAATTGACAGTGTGCTGGGGTGACCGATTTAACTCTGGAGAGGGATTACTCCAGAGTCTCACATTCTGTTTTTTGAAACTCTGAATTTCCTGTTGTCTGTGTGAAAGTGCCGGCTGTCGCCAGGGTGAACTAATGCCAGAGAGGGATTATTGAACGCAGGTTCATCCTGCTAACCACCTGTTGCAAAAATGTTCCCGTAGGAGACGATATAGGACCAGAGCAAGGCTGTTTTTCTGAGAGCTGAGAGCCATCATTCTCCTCAAGTAGCTGAACAATCTCTGCTCTCCAACCCAACAGTAGCAAAATGCAAAGCTACGACTGTTCAGTATATATTTTTATATTATCCATTGCCTTATCCACTCACTGCCAGAATTGTATTTACTTTTGTTTTACGCAAAATGTAGTTTAACTTTTTAACTCCAGCATTAGATTAAAGAGTGGAGGAGGATACGTCAGACGCTGGTTAAGGCCCATCAGTTTGATTTCAGACGTGCTTTAACCTGGGGGTTTGGTAGTTTGTTCAGTAGCCACATTTTTATGTTTGAAGATAAATTTTGGAATGATGTGTTTGCCCTTTCTTAAGTGGATTGTACATTTAAAACTTTCACCTGCTATTAACCTTCCCCTGCATTTAAAAACAAGGAGGTGTCACAGAAAGTACATCCAGACTAGATATTTATTGTCTAGACTCTGACCTAGACGTAAGTCATGACAATAAAACACTTCACACCAGGGAGACTAAAGTTGTGTTTGGACTGAGTACAGACAAATTTGGCACAACTACAAAGTCAAAGGAAAACCCAATAAACGGGGAGTTTCAACAGTTTCACTCCAAACCTTCTATACTCAGACTGCAAAAACACTCCAGTTATCAAATTTGTGCAAATGAAGCAAAATGAAAACTCATTTTGCACATCTACAGTTTTGACAGTTTAGACTCCAGACTGCATAAATGTTTGCTGTATGTTGCATTTTACTGCTGCACATTTTAACCACTTTATATACTGTTGTCCAGTCTATCAGATGATCATATGTTTTAGGATCACTGACCAGTGAGAACCACGTATCTCTAAAAAGTCAGATGCATAATTTTGCACTCTATAAGTTTAGATTTATTTTTTTCAACCCGCCTGCTTGTCTGTGCTGTTCAGTAGTTATTGTACTGATTGTATTTATGTAATTGTACTGTTTCTTTTGTGCCACTGTTTTGTTTGGTTTGGTTTTGACTGCTCTCTGTGCCTTTGAATTGGCTCTGAGTGACAAATAAAGTTTTTTGAATTGAATTGAAGTCAAATGTAGGGTACTGAAAGTACAATATTTGCCTTTTGAGATGTAGTGATGTGGACAAATCTAGTTTCATAAAATTGGAAACAAACAAGATAAGTACATGTACCTTGAATTTTAAGTACAGTACTTGAGTAAATGTACTTAGTTACAACCAACCACTGGTAAAACTTCATACATGAGTGTAACATCACAACATTATGTGTCTGAACTGGATTGCAGACTTCACTATACTTCACTAAGTTTTTATAATATATTTTTTTTACAATTTTATTTACAGAGTCAAAGCATTTTTTCTATGAATAATATGAAAAAAACTACAGCGTACCAGAACTCTGAGGCTGATGGTGATTTCTGATCACTACTGATTGGCAGATTTCAATGAGGTGTGTCTAGGGCCTAACTAACCAAACTAAGGAGCTGGATAAAGACTGCAAGGATGGGAGGATCCACAACAGACATCACTAGCACTGCACAATAAAGCTAACTGTGTTGTTTGTCACCTGGTTTTGGATACGGTTTTCAATTAACAAGACTGATGATGCACTAAAATACTTATTCTGCCTCCAGGATGTGACATAAAAGGCCACAGAACAAGACAGCAGTAAGAGACATTCACGTCCCAGCAGGTGTCTTCAAAGCCCTTAAAGAGACTGAGGGGAACAGGACTGGAAGAGAAAAACGTCTCCATCACGCTTTCTCTCATGTATTACAGCAATGAAAAGAAATTTCCACACAGATTTGAAAATTGCTGGTGCCACATAATTCATCTCAACATGAATCCCTAATTTGTTTTTTTCGGAGCAATGCAAGTTTTACAATAACATCAGTCAGAACATTTGGCTTCTGAGTTGAGTGTTTCATAGTGATCATGATTCTGAGGCAAAGCACTGTGGGAAAAAATCAAGGAACCAACAAATATCCTTTTACTTAACAGTTCAGCTGGTGAAGAATGTGCACAGTGGAAATAAATTTGTGATTATTTGCTGATGTCTCGGCCCCCTAGCTTCCTCAAGATTAGGGGGTGAAAGGTCCAGTAAACAGTGCTTTAATAGAAATATAGCTTGTACAGAAAGTATTAAATCTTCATTATATAGCATATGTTATACTTACAGTATCAGCCAAGAAGAACCAAAAGGAGTCATTACTGTACTTCAAACTGCTTTATTGTTTATTCTTGACCATAGAAATAATATTGTGACAAAACAATCCTAACTCAAGGCTCTCTTCCTCAGGAGTCAGGGCCAGATTGGGACTCATTTTCAGCCCTGGAATCTCATGCCTCAGACTGACCCACTTTAGATTACAACCTATTAAAATTATGTAATTATAACCTTACATGTTGAGTCTACAATAGCACACTGTTCTGCAAAGCCTTGTTATTCAGTGTATTTTTCTAAAATACATAAAATAAAAATAATTCAGTGCAAGAAAGGCTTGCTTCACAATGTGCATTTATTTCAACATGAGAGCACATCTCCAACATTATTCTTTACAGCACATCCTTTTCAACAATATCAGAATCTATAGTCTGTTCAAATAAGTGTTCTACAGACAGAGTTCAACACCTTGCCTTACCCGTGTCAGTGTTTTCATTTGTCGTTTCAAACCGTGAGCTCATTTTAGTGAAAAAGTTGCCAGATTTAGCACAATTGGGTCCGTCTGTTTCCAGAACTTTCCCCTTTATCATTATTGCCTTCACTCCAGGCCTGGACGGAGTTCATTCAGTTTTCACGGACATCAGTTGACTTTTTGGACTTCTCATCTGTGTCATAACGCTATGACAGCAGAACAAATGCCGCCTGCTGAAGAAGACTGTGTGATATGATTGAAAGCTCTGAAAAAAGGTGATTACTGAAAATAGAGTTGTGTTCTGAAATTTGTTAGGTCTGACTTGATTAAGAATCAGAAAAGTTGATGGTTTTGGATAAATAATGTGTCTGCAGCCACTCGAAGCATGAGGCATGACATGTTTACTTTATTAACTAAAACTTAAGCTTTTGTTGCCTGAACCTTGTTGCAGAACATCCAGGCAGCAATTACACTTCCTTAAAAAAAAGATTTATCAAGGAAAATTACTTGTATATAAACATAATAATTCCAACAGACAGTTTTGCAGCAGGACGACTGAGCACAACGTCGGCTGATGAAGTCTGAAAGATCCATATAAAACTCGTAAGTGAGTTGGGGAAATGTTGTTTAATTTATGGTCATTATCTAAATTCTCATATTTATTGTCTTTTGTGGAAAATTACACAGCAGTCGAGTATAACGATGCAGAACAATTATGTGCAAGTGGTGTTTGAGGTCTGGTTTTCTTCCTCATTGTTCAGCATGTTTTTCTGGTCTAAGGCATTATGATTAATTTTGCCAACTGAATTAATGCTCAGTGACCATTTGGAGATATTTCCCATGTCTCTCCAGCACCTGTAATATATCCCGATACACGAAACCCACTGTACTGGATGAATGACTTGAGAGTCGGGAAAGCACGGCGGTGGTCACGGGGTGATGCAATAGACACACTCGCTGTGGGCCCCTGGATGATGGAATATGATGTATTATGTTTTAAAGAGAAGGAGAAACAGAGGAATTAAAAGAGAAAGGGCATGAGAAAGAACAGCATTGTAGGCTATTGAACTGAAATACCTCTCCCTTGTCAAAATGCAATTGGAGAAAGTGCTTGGGGGAGAGTTTGAAAGAATGATGAAGAGAAAGCCTGTAGGAGCTCTGCACATCAGTAAATAAGGGAAGAGAGAGAGATGAATCAGGAGGAGTTAAACATCTCTCTTGCTTAACCGGTTTGTGAGGATGTGAGATTAAAAAAATGGGAGTGGTGGAACTTCCTGAAGCCTGTACTGAGCCTGTACTGAGGTTTTTGATGAGAGGAATGGAGGGCCGTCGTGTGCTGACACCTGGCAATTCTGCCATCATCTAAGCTGAACCTTCTGAGCCCACGGAGACGGAGGGAAGGAGGTTTTCTTTTCCAATCACCACAGATGGAGGACAACATCGCAGCGCCAGTTTGATTCCTTGGCATCAACAGAGAACACAACTTCAGCTGCGCTTTTACAGTTTGCCTCGCAGCTTTCTATCCAGCTCTCTGCCTCCCTCAGTTCCAATCCTGCCAGCAGAATGCTGGGTAAGGGAACTCAAAATGGCTGATGAGAGATTTTGAGAGCGGGAGTTCGTGGTTGAGCGTGCGCGTGTGTCTTGCACTTGCGCGTGGCTCTTCCTCTGGAGAAAGCATCGGAGAGCTGTCAGCGGTTTGATGGATGGTATGGTAATGTATGTCGATCTAGCAGAAACGGCCAGCCGTTACTCATTTCGACTGGCTGGTCTGCATTCTGGAGGAGAAGCTGGGGAGGTGAAGCAGGGGTAGGAGAAGGTAGAAATAGAGGAGGTTGTTGGTAGCAAAGTATGGTCCATGCTTGTTTCCACTCCTTCCCCAGTGAGTCCGTCTATTCAAAGCAACAGAGACAGGTATGGAAGAAAAAACTGTATGGGGATTTGACTTTGGCAAAGGAGAGAAATGCTTAGCTAGATCGTACTGGAAACCCCAAGTTCATGATCTCTCTCTCATTGAGCATATGAGGTCAGGGGTTAACACTGGGCACAATTAGCCAGGTATCATCAATTAAATGTAGATGAAGATGATTATGTCAGCAAATACGGTCTGTCGGTGTGGTTTTGTCAAACACCTGAACAAAACCCCTGCAATCTGTTATTCCTTCAAACCTGCCCCTCAGCAAAAACCTTCATCTGCACCATCAAAGTCTGCACTTTTCTCTCACTTCTTTGACCAATCTAAAGGTCATTTGTGCTGAGGAGCACAGTCACATGTCGGACTGGATGTGGACTGAATTTCGAGGGAGGAGAGGCGTCTTCAAAGCACAGCTGACACCCCCAAGCTCTTGAAATGTGACATTTTGAGTGGCAATCATTTCACTCTGACTTTTGGATATACATTCATATCTTTTCACCTATTATGTGCCGTGACCTTTTATTGTCTCTGTGTCTTTCTGTCTTTTTCTCTCAAACTGCTGCATTTAAGTATCCATACTGTGTGTGCATTGGACTGACTAAAATTGCGACATTTGACCATTTTAAAAATATTTTTGGTTTGTATTTTCAGGTGAGAGGGAAAAAAAAGTTTCAGATATTGTTGTTATTGTTCTGCTGTTTGACTCCTGATCAGAGCATAGCTGTTAGTAAAAGAGACGCTTATGTGAAGCGATGCACAAAACGACCTGTTCACCCTCAGGGGAAGAACATTTCTTTACTGACAACGTTTTTCACAGATGTATCACTAATGGGCCCTCAAGAGAGCTAATGTGTACTTTTAATCAAGTTTCCAAGTACTTTCTTATACTTTGGGATACAAATTGGTACCAATTCAGCCTGAAGGAAGAGTAAGGTCACAGAAGGAGCTGAGGGAGTTCAGAGGAACATTACTATGGCTTTATTGTTTTGCTTTTAATGTGCGTACCCAGACCTCTCTGCAAAGCACTATTGATATTGAGTGGATTATCTGGATAAAATGAAGCAAACTGGAACTGAATTGCAGATGTCTGGGTTCAATCATGGACAGGCAGCCTCCCTCCCAAACTCACAATAGTGTCATTTCTTTGTTACGCAGTGTTTTCTGTGTGAGCATTTGGCAGTATGCAATAAACTTGCTATCTGTAATTTAAGTAGCCAGAGTTTGGGGACGATCAAGTACTAAAAAATTGACAACCTCCAGACATCGCCTCAGTTTAGCAGTTTACTTTGGTCATTTGAAAGTGCAGCTGGCAGCAGCAATGAAGACGTTATATTTATGGACAGTCTTTTATTTAGCGAACTGCATAGTCAGAGAGGTGGAACACATCTATCAAAAGTATCAGATATTATCCAAAACTATTGAATTCCACACTTTGACACACTGAAAGCATCATCAATACACTGTTACATTTCTCATTAGGCACATCAATAATGTCCACCAGTTTCATCCAAACACGACTTTACCTGTCATTATTATTGTTGTTGCTGTTGTTGTTATTTGTGGGAGATGGATCAAACAGTTCAGTAAACCTGAAACTGCTGAGGTGAGTTTTTATGTTTCATAGTGGAACTGACTGGGAGATTAAGATACACAGCAGGCTTTTTTATATTTGCCCTAGTCTGATCAAGCTACCGTCTCATTCGCAAAATGTTAAAAATCTCCCTAACTTTTCTCATTCCCACACAGCCGTTTGTCTACTTCCCTGAAAATGGATGTAGGCCTTGATTGATTTTGTTTCAAACATACTTCAACTTCAACATTTTAATATTCATAATGAATATTTAAGTGTCATTTTGGCCTACACATCATTTTCCAAAATGCTGTAAAGCTGTGTACATTTAACATTTTTTAATTTTTTGATGAGTTTGGTAAACTGGTTGGTGAGGAAGAGAAAGACTGATGATGGATGATGGACAATGAAGCTGAAGTTTGTTGGATAAAATTAAGCAGTGTATGTGACTGTATGTGAAATTGCCTGGCAGGAGTTATTTGATTTCATTCTAGCAGGTTGCTTAATCAAGTACTATACTTCATTACTCATTAAGGGTAGAACAGTGGCTCAATGAAGGCTTCGATTCCTGGCTGGGGCAAGGCCTTACTGCGTGGAGTTTGCAAGTTCTGCCTGTGCTTGTGTGGGATTCCTGGGGGAATATATATAAATAAATAAATAGAAGAAGAAGAAGAAGAAGAAGAAGCAGAAGAAGAAGAAGAAGAAAAGAAAATTCCCAAGTTGTTTCTGACAGACTGAATTTCTGACCAGACACCAGCTACTGTGAACATACAATCAAAACACCAGAAGAAGAGAGGAGACGAGAAGTTAACACGTCGCCAAAATATCTGCGGTTCTTTCTTTTTATATTCATCTGTTTAGTGGAGTCACAAAGTCTAACAATGGACACTTTGCCGGCGTTGAGGACGTTGTCTCCATCCGCGGCTCCTCCTCTTCAGGAGCCAGTAGGTGACACACACCCTCCACCTCTCCTCTCTGCTGGTTGTGTTATTGTTGCTCAGGTGTTTCTGTGACTGTATTGAATGACACATGCTCTGATGTTCCTTGTTTGCCTGGCTGAAGCTGGTGGTGCTGCATGGACAGAGAAAACATATGAACTAACAGCCAGGAACTTGCTTGGCCTTGTGTGTGTGCTTGTAGCCTTTGCTGAAGGTCTTGCTGTTGCTTCCTGGACCTCTGAGTCTGCGTGTGATAAGAGGTTTGTATCTATATATAGAACACTGTATGAAGGGTGTTTGTGTATCCTGCAGATAAGGGATGTCATGTATTCGATACCTGCAGTGATACATTTTAATGTGAATGAGGAGATGCCAGCTGTGTTAGTTCTGGTCCAGTCCCATGTGTGCTGCCATAAGTCTGCAGAGGACTCACAATATGGGTAGTAAGCTTTGGAAAATGATTCATGATGAGACATTATACAGTTGAAAGCACAGGGAAATTATATCCGGTCTGTTGTATTCCTGCACCGTGACACATAAATACACTTGCAATATACCAGCAGTGATTTGTTTTTCCCTCTTCCATGCTGCTGATGACTCCCACTGTTTGGTTCGTTAACATGGCCTCTTTCTGCGCCCTTGGCAAGACAAAAGTGGGAGTAGGAGCAACTGAGCATTTCACATTTGGAGAAATGGAATAAATACATATATGATGATAATAAAAAGTAGCACTCTGGTATTATTAAATGCCTTTCATTTCCATTGTTTAGAGTTAATACAGCTGATCAAAGCTCTGATCAGGCTGAAAGTGATGAGTGTGTGTTGGAAGGATAAAGGTGTAATTTGTCCTGCCCCAACAGGTACAACAAAGGTGCCAGTCAGGCGCAGTTTGTCCACATCCACACCCCACAGGAGTCCACGAGAGACTGAATCAAATGAAATAGTCCCCTGTGTGGGTTTATCATAAGTGTGCACAGCCTTCTGCATTGTACAGTGATTATACCTTTGGCTGTACTTTTTGGTCATTAAGGGAATATAATTGTACTTATGAAAGCAAAAATTGGTTTTCAAGAACAGTGCGATACAACGAGCTAATATGTAATTCTGCTCTACCTTTTTATGTGAGTGTCATGGAAATTAAGCACTAACCTACTGAAATTATGGGTGGTGAACTGTGCAGTTTTTAGACTTCTGGTAAGATGGGTAACTGAGTAAAAGAGCAGCAGAAAAGTGAACAACATCTCAGCTTTTATGCCTTCTTTGGTTTCCTGTACTCCGAGATTCAAGATTCTGTTATTTATTGCTATGTCAAGAAAAATGATAGGAATTGGCTTTGAGCTCATGCAAAACAAACGTCATCACATACAGCAAGTATACTGTGAAATAAACAAATATAAATAAATAAACAGAAGAAGACACGAGCCTAATGATAAAACCTTTTATGCATTAACGAATCAAATACTTCTAAATAAACACAAGCCTTTCCCTTAGGGATCCTGTCACCCCCACAGACCATTACAGTGTCTCGTAATGAAGAATAACTGCTTTTAAGTGCTGTTGCGGATCATGGCTGTCTGATATATAATACTTGTCAGGGTTTTAAAAGAAGGCAGGAAGTTATTGTAAAGGAGTTAATGGCATGAGTGAGGTCTTGTAGACTCTTGCGTCCCTTTTCTCTGTGGCCTGAGGATGGAAGCTCTTGACTTGAGATTGTTGACTTCCTGTCTTGTGCTGAGGTGTTGGTGAGATTCCAGATGCTGTGATATGGAAAACTTTTTCAAGCTGTCTTAAAAAGCGAGATCTTTGCTGAGCTTTCTTCATGACTTTGTAAGCAGTGTGTAGGTTACAGGGGCGGGTGAGATTCTTGTCTTTTCAAAACAGTCCTACCATTGGTCCATATGATGGAAGAGGAGAGGGATAAATGAAATGCAGCGCTCCTCTCCCACCTCCCCGCTCATACTGTACATCTGACTCAATCTCCAGTATTTCATTCTCGTTGCACCAGCTGGATGACATCCACACATACTTGTTCAGTAACCTCTGTTCTTACATACAGGCAACACCCAAAAATGTCACTTCTGATACATGGAGACATCCTGTGTTTTGCATATTCAGCAAACGCTTCTCGCTAATGAACGTAATGAATGAGATGCCACATTTTTGCTGCCTTTTCACGCATTCGCTGAGCTGACATTCCACCGCCTTGAGGTGAGGGCTCGTGAAAAGCATCTCCTCCATGCTGTTCGCTACACCTCCATTTATCCCTTTTTCTTGAGTCCAGTCCCTCCGCATGCCGGATGAAAAATGTGAAAGAGTGCATCGGCTGCAGAGGAGGCGAAGGGTGTCCTCCCTCAGTCTGTCACTAATGCTTCATTAGATGCTTGGTGGGGCCATTCATCGCTGTTATCGCCTGGCCACAGCGTGCCCCTCCGCCACCTACTCCTCACACACACACACGCTCACACTTGCATGCATTTTTACACATTCGCGTAGCTGACACAGTCATGTACTGTACATCACAAAAACACAGATTGTGCTTTCATTTCATTATTGTCCATTCAGCACAGGTAATAACTCAACCTGCACCGCAAATTCAGGCTTCCTCCTGTTCAGATTTCTGAATTTCAACGCCCTCTGCAATTCTTCATAAGAGTAATTATTCAGCCTGCAAACATGCATGGGCTAGTAGGCAGTGAAGCATATGGATATTCACACTACATCATGTAGTTAGGCAGTTGCACTATCCATAGACACACACACACTGGTGCGATCATTGACTCATTGGACCTCAGCGTTAATTAATCCCCGTGCTGGTTGCACTGGAGAGAACTGTTTCATTACCTGATTTCAGTGGTTCGATACATCGATTAAGCCATTACTCTGATCAGGAGATGAATTAAGCACACTTAAGGTGCTCGGCTCAGCATCCATTTAAATCTCTTCCAGGGCGCTGGCTCGTGCTATAAACCATCAGCTCGGAGCATGCTAAACTTCATTATGTGTGTGAAGCATGTCCTGACACCCTCATTAAGCATGGCAGTTTTTTTTCAAGTTAATTGTTGTAATGACCAGTGGTGCTGCATTCTTTCTGTTTGTTTGCTTATTGCATCAAATTGCCTGTAGAAAACATCTTTTGTCTCATGTGTAATCATCCAGCCAATTTCTGGCCACATGTTTTGTCAAGTCTGGTCTGTAGTCTAATATGAATGATTTTCTTCTTTTGCTGAAGACAGCATAAAAACTCCATTTATTAAAAAAAATGCACACACCAACGTACATAAGAATCTCATATAATACTTAAAAAAAAACGTTCAAAGTTTGCTATTTTCTCCTTTAATTGGGTGATTTAATTCATGATTTGTATGATGACTGGGATGGAGTCTCTGCTGGTTGTCTGATAACAACAAGACTAAAAGAAGTGGAAGATAAAGAAACCATTCCAGCTAAACACTCCCATAAAAAGAATTATAGATTGTAGACAAACAATATAACACATGGTTGGTGTTCTGTAACCTTTTGACAGTGCCAGGCTACCTTCCTCCATTTCAAATCTTCTTGCTAAAGTAACCGGTCCGTGGTTTCATATTTGGTGTTCCTCACATACTTGAAAGTGATCTCCTTATCTTACCTTTAGCGCAACAGCGAATAAGCATTTTTCACAAAATGTTGAATTATTCCTTTAAGGCGTACATCATAAATAATACCATTAAATGTGACTACATGTTTTTTATTATTGTAATTTGCACAATAAATTCTCTTCATGTTTTTGATTTCACCTTTTCACCATGGGTTTTGTTCTTAGGCGCGACCATACAGAATTCTTTTAAGGACAACTCAGGTATAGTTTTCAAAGTATCTCATTACCTCTACCCTGATATGTATTTTTAGGCGTTTGCCACCTTATGCCTGAGTCCCAGCATACAGTCAAGTTTGGGAACAGGAGAAAGTTGAATGTGAGGACATATAGTCACAGTGCATAATTGACAGGTTCAACTGAAGGTTTATTTGCTAGGAGCACAGCTTATTTTATTAACTTTGAAGAAGGCACTTTTGTTATAGGGGGTATGTGCAGTCACTTCCCAGAGTTCACGTCACAATTAAAAAATGTGGGTGCTGAGACATCCTCTCTGGGTCTTCTGTTGATGATAGCAGATTCTGTGGTGGCAGTCCCGTCTCTGTTTGTTCAACTATGGGGGCTGTCTTTCCAAAAGTGATCAAGGTCCTGTTTAATTCAGATTGGGATAGAAGTAAAGACCTGTTACAAAAAGTGGAAAGCAGTGCAGCCACATCTCCACCACACTCCCTGGCTGGGTCACAGTGTCCTCTCTCTGCTGCTTTGTGCCTCTTCCTGACAGCTCCATATTTCAGCTCCACGGGCATCCACCCCTCCACTGCAGGGTTACAGAACAGAGGTATGGCATACACACAGCTTTTATTTACTTCCAATTTCTCAGTCCATTCATAACACTCGCAGTGCCAGTCACTCAGCCTCGGAGGAGAACGAGTGAGCGCTCCGTAAAGATGTATTAGATAGGTGGATTGTGCCGAAGCGAAAACAATTAACCTGCAATATCTCCTGCAATGCAGATTAAGATCAGTACAACAAAAATGCACTACTTAATCACATCCCTAATCATGCATGTTAATGATCCATTATAATGTTTCAAAATATATAAAACACATTTTATAACACTTATTTACGATATGTGTGATGCATGCTTCTCATAAAGGCAGCAAGGGAGTGCTATGTACTAACAAGATTATGGAGCCCGGCTGTGGCAGCATAATGATGGACCCTTGTGAGGGGGAATTGATTGCAGTGATGTGGAAGGGAAAAATATGGCCGTGTTTATTGCCATACTTTGATCTGTATGTAGATGGATTATTGATCCACGTCCACATAGCGGGGCTCCTGTTTAGGTATTTTCCTCAGACCACCACATACTCAATTAGCACACTCCTTTCAATGTCTAATCAAAAAGAATTAGTGGACAGGAGCTTCAATTATGTCATTATGTGAGACACAATGAGATGTCAAGGTATTGGTCGCTTGAATTAATTTGCAGTCCTTGTGCTTAAATCAGGGCCATATGTCTAGTGAATAGAGGGGGGCGTTTTTCAGATACAAGCATGAGTTATATGAGCCCCTTATGTCATATTCAAGAAAGACTGAGTAGAATTTGTTGGCTGCAGTTCATAAACATAACATTCAAGTTGCCCCCCCTCCGAAGCTCCTCCATTTTTGTAGCTTACTCTTGGATGTTGTGGCACCAGGTCAATGTTTTTATAGTCCCACCCTCACACCCTGCATGCTGTTATTGGCTGGGGGCTACACACCCACTGCCCAAAGGCTGACGCCAAGAAACATCCAGAGCACAGCAGAATTTAATGCCACACACTTCAAGTGGGTTATAAGTGACAATTTAGGGAGATTGGATTTGTATCTTTATCACAATAAAATGTTTTGTTTCAGTCCTTTGACAATCATTGATAATTTTGTGGTAATATTTACAATATGTCACAGCAAACGCAATCCTGGGAACTTGATGCTATTATTTTGGGTACTAACACTTGAGTTTGCGTTCGAGGGCTTGGCCGGCCATGCACATATGAATCTCCATAGATGAGGGTTTGGCTGCCAGGCTAAAGGTAAGGTGAATGTGCCTACCTATTGCCTCTCTGCCCCGGCACTGATCTGATGCCCATCACAGTTTCAAGTTGCTCACTGTGGTCCGACACCATTTAGCATCAGTGCTCAGTTCATTTGTAGACATTAAACGCATTAAATCGTCATTAAGCCATTAAACCTGCTATAATGACACCAAGCTGCTGCAGTATAATCAGACAGACTTCTACGCACATCAGACTGGTCGGCTGTAACTTAATATGCTGCTTTCTTATGACAGAGACACCAGTTTACCAGATTTCATCATATCCTGTTTTCCAGCTTTCTTTTTTAGTAATGGTAGGGTCTTTCATCTTAGTAACACATTGCAATACAAATGCAGTTGTGTAACATTAAGTGGTTAACCATGACCATGTACGAAGTGCACATTGCACTGCTGCACACACATGAACCAACACAGAACATGGAGACTCCCACACAGTCTGTTACACCTTGTGTCTGGCATTTAGTATTCAACTGACATGAGAGAAGAGGTAAGATATTACTTTATTCATCCCACAGAGGGGAAATTTACAAAGAGGGTGAAAGATATTAAACGGAGGGTACAATGCATGCTTTTGACCTGGACCTGTTGAAAAGATGTTTAAGCTTGTATATTCATTACAAGAAAGTGCAAAAAGACACACAGAAGTCAGTAATTTTCCTTCCATTCTTCCGTGACCTGTTTGATCATTTTCTATTTTTGACTTTAGCATGAAGTTGAACCAAGAAAAACAAGCTTAATTTTTTTTTTTGTGTGTGTGTGTGTGTGTGTGTATGTGTGTGTGTGTGTGTGTGTGTGTGTGTGTGTGTGTGTGTTCATAAATGAAAAACAACATAATTAGTATTTTTTTCAATTTACAACTTCGGATTCCCGATTGAATCTGAAGCGAACAAATGACACACGGATTCTTTTGGCTGCTGTTGGAGATACATGTGACCGAATATAAAACAATTTCTAATGAATAAGCAACAGAAACAGCCTTTCACAAAACAGGGTGTCCTCCTCATCAACATTCAGTCAAGCTGATGACAACATGAAGTGAGTCAGTTTTGAGCAAATATGGCAGTATTAAAAGTTAAAACAACTTCTGTTTCATAGACACTGACATTTTGGAAGTGTCTATGAAACAGAAGTTGTTGTATTGGCTCTTAGTAAGAAACTATATTCTGCATACTTTTTCCAGTCCAGATTGACATCACTGGGCAGCGAGGTCGAGGCTAATACGGATCAAAGTTCTGCTGGACATGTGCAGTGCTTAGCTTTCGGTTATTATGGCAATATTGACAGTAGTAGATGTGCAGCTAAACTAGAAAGCTAAAAACACGCCATTCAGAGCCGACTGGGCTTTTCAGGAGGAGGGTCCTTAAAGACTTAAAGAGACAGGCGCTACAAATGAACATTTCAGACCAAGGGTGAATAGAGGTGCTGCAACACTAGGCAGTATGAGAAAACTGTTTTTTGAATATTTCATACATGTAAATCTGTTCTTGTAGACACACCAAGTAAAAGTACATAGATGAAAGTAAGTAACAACCTCTACCACTGTAGTTGAGATCATGAGAATTATTCTTATTATTCTATCATGAGACACTATTAGAAAAAATAAAAATATCAAAATCATTTGACAGTGTAATAAAACTTAATGACATCTTTATGATGGGTCCAAATTGTACCACCATAGCTAAGGAAAATATTCATGACACAATTATAATGGTCTCATGACAGCCAATGTCAAAACCAACCACCTGTGACAGGTGGATGTAATGTTAACACATTACAAACCTAGTTTCTTTAAATTTGATAATTAGGCCTGCAATGGCATGTTTATGACAGGTCATGTTGTCTTGGTTAATGCCAAGCTGTCATAATAAAGATACCTCAAACCATTTTGTGACAATGGCCTTTATTCGGCCATATTCTCTCTCTCTCTCTCTCTCTTGCTCAAACATTTGTGAAACATTCTCTAGTTTTGGTTCACTGTTCTGACATTTTGAGCTATCCGTTCCTGAAACTTCTGCCGTCATCCCAGTACAACATGATACAACACAAGATGTATTAGATTTTGTTTGTGCTCCTCAGAGCATTAGAAAAATACATTTGTAAACTTCAACAGCAATGTGTCTTTCCAGCAGCGGTGTTGTGGTAACTTGAAACTGTCCTCCCTGTGAACATTTTTCATTGTAACTATGCCCTCAGTAGAAAGTAGTTTCAGAAACAAAAGTGTCCAATTTGGGTGTACTGACCCTTTAGAGTAAGGAATTTCTGAAGTATGAAATACAGAAACGAGTAAAACAGGCCCAGTTTGTCGTCACAATACCTAGTGGAATGAAAGCCAAAAAGATTGGCTCAGGATAAAAGATTTCTTTCATTTCAGTCAGACTAATTTTTCTATACAGTCCTTCAGTGTGGTATAGTTCACTAAGACTGGTTGTCCTGGTTTTGTGTGGCTTGACCTACAGTTTACAGTGAGAGTCAGATGTGGACTGTTGGAATGGCTGGTGACATGTTCAAGGTGCCTTGCAGGGCCGAGTGATTCATAGTTTTTATTATCATTATTGATTGTGATAGTAGAGTGATGACTAGAAACTGGAGAGAGATGCAACAAAGGTGCATGACTGAATTCGAGCAAAGGACACTCTGGCTGATGCTCAGCATATTAACTCTTAAGCCATGAAGGATAAAAAGTTTTTGCATCAAAATTGCAGTGTGAAAGAGGGCAATTATGAAATTGCAAAATCAGCTTTTTTAATTGTGGCCCACGTCCTGGGCTGTAGAAATTTTTTTTTTTGTGAAAGTATGGATCGCATTTTCAATAGTGGTTAACTGAGCCAGCTGAAGCTAATTAACAATAAATCAGTGAGTTAGCCAAACCACAAAATGGAGCACTTTGCTATAGTCTGGTTTGTGTGCTCTCTGCATGTCAGCTCTGTGTTGTTCGTGGTTGTCTAAAGATGATGCTGTTGAGAAGCAAATCCCACTCTATTGTATCATGTTTTAAGAGCTTAGGAGTGGGCTGTGGATTTTTGCTGTTCATGAAAGTCTAACACAGTTATGATGCATTCTCCTGGCCTCTGTCATGTTTCTGGATTGTTTATTCAGTGTTCAGTGTTTTGGGATTTGCCTTGTATTTCCTTGGACATTACTTGTTTGGTTTTTTCCTTTTGATTTTTGTCAGCCCCTTTTTGATATTCTGCCTGTTTCGGTTGGTTGGTTTTGACCCTCGCCTGCAAGACCACCAGTTAGTCTTCCAATTTTTGTGAATAAAATACTTAACTGCTCCACTCCTGCCTCCAGTGTTTGCATTTTCCTCCCTGCTTGTACATTGTCACAGGCTCATATTGTTTCAGACTGGTAGTTAGCGACCAGCTAAACACTGACAGCTGGTGGAATGTCAGCTAAACTTCATGTGACTGCTGTAAATTTACCATAGAAGATGATGTCAAACATTGTAACTTAAACTGGTATTTTTTTCCCTTAAACACATGCTATTGTGCATTTTGTTTGAACAAGGGGGCGAAAAATATGTATAAATATGTTACGTAAAATATGTTTACATAACACATTTGAACGAATGGAGCCTTGTATCTAGCATCAAACACCTGCCCTGCAGAGGTTTGCTATATCTATAGTAAAAGTGAAGCATCATACAAACCTCACCAGGGCACTCACCTTCCTTCATCACATCCCTCCCTCACTAGTGCCCTTCCTTGAAATCCTGCAGTCTTCTGCCTTGGGGACCTGGGAAATTAATTAAATGTCTGAAAATGACAAGCTCTCTTTCTTCCACTTGCAACAGCCGCAGCCCCCTTTTCCTCAGGACCTCAGGGACAACACATTGATTTCCCCACTGTCTAATTCTCTCAAGCTGGAGAAAAAAAAATCCAAGGAAGACATGCTTCCTTGGATTTTTTTTTCCACTGGAGAGGGACAACAAAAGTGGAAAAAATGAATGGGATGGGCGGGCACGAGGGGCTGCAGGAACGCCGGCGATAAGGCTGAGTGCGTTCGCATGGATGGTTTGCGGAACTGTTAGCAAGCACAGGCACGATTGTCCATCCATCTATTTACAGTGCGTGCATGTGTCCAGTTCTACAAACAGTCCCTGTCAGCTGTGAAGGCTGTTCATTAACTTTCAGTAGCAGTCCCTTGGCGTCCCCTCCACTTCCTGTTCGGTGTTTTGTTGGATGTGGCCAGTTCAGAGAGGAAGGTCACTCAGTGGAGAGAAACGTCCTACAGGGACCTCATTAGCATACCCTCATGATGCTTTGACTAGTTTGGCTGTCATTTTCTGATGCCGTGCTTGGTTCAGTGACGAGGGGTGACAAACTCTATTAATAGTCAGTGAAATAAATAAATATGGAAATATATTTATAAAGCCTAGACAGACATCATCCATCCACCCATCTGTCCTGCGACGGAAATGAATGAATAACAGATAAAGAGTATCAATAAAATTAAAACCAGAATTACAGATCTGTAGAACAAGGGACTGAATATGGAATAAAGATGCACAATATATACTGTATGTAAAAAAAAAAAAGTAACAGTAATAAATAAGAGAAAAAGAGCAAGAACAGGTGTGCAGAACTGGCACTGAATAATATATTTGCTATCTGTATGATTAAAGACAGTATGTACAGATGGTAGTGCAGTAGTGTTCGCCTGTCACCCAGAGATGATGTTGTACAGTTTTATGGTGAAAGGTCAAAACGATTTTCGAAAATGTTCTTTATGATGGTGGAGTTGAATGAGTCTGTGGAAAATGAGCTCTGCTTTATCTGTAGTGTGTCATGGAGGGGGTGGGATTGTTCATGATGGAGAGCAGTTAGTTCAGTGACCTCCTGTTCCTCACTGAGGAAGGTTTGACCAATGATGGTTCTGGCCTTGTGAATGAGTTTATTGATCCGGCTGACATCTCTTACACTGATGCTGCTCCCCCAGCAGACCACAGCAGAGTAGATGGAGCTCACAACCACAGACATGTAGAAGATCTCCAGCATCTTGTTGCACAGTCCAGTCTGTTGTTCAAGTGAACACTGAAGTACTTGTAATACTCAACAATTCCAGCCTCCTCACTCATGATGGTTATGGGCTTGGTTGCAGTTCTCCTTCTTCTAAAATCGACCACCATCTTCTTGGTGTTGTTTGCATTAATGAGCTGATAGTTCCTGCTGTACCACCCTACAAAGTTATCCAAGATTTCCCTGTACTTCAACCTCTGCCCATCTTCAATACACTCCACCAACGCAGAGTCATCAGTCAACAGGTGGTATGATTCAGAGTTATACTGAAAATCTGAGCAGTGAACAGAAATGTACAGCCTTATCTGTTTTTGACCCTTGCCTGCCTTGCCATCCATTAAGTCTTTTGATTTGTTAATAAACTGCATACACAAAACTCTAACTTAGGTCCTTTCAGCAGTCAAAGTTTTCATGTTGAACAATCCATGCATGATAAATGTATGATTAAGGGGTGTGATGATAGAAAGTATGTTTAAAGTAATGGAATAACAATATTCTCAGTTGATAAAGTATTGCCATGCAGGTTGTTTTGTGTAATGTTGTTGGAAACTTACTTACTGCACTAAGGTACGGTGAAGTTGGATCCGTGCATCCATCCCACCAAATGCAATGATAAAAGGAGAACTTCATGAAGTTTGATCGTTGTCTATCCTGCTGCAGTTTTTCCTGTGATAATGATCACACAGAGAGAAGGATAGGTCAGCCACTGAACAAGCTGTCTTTTACTTCTGACAGAAATCCCACTAAGAGGACGGGTAATTGTTTGATTCCTTCAGCAGACAGGCCAAAATTACAACTCGACACCCATTCACAACAGTTGACGACTACTTTTTCTTTGTCAATGGCCTTGACTTTGAGTGCCTGTAATCACAGCACTAAATACTGAACAGATCTGTCTCAAGTGAAGATTTCAACCATCTGTCACTGCAGCCTGTGGTTAAATGGACAGAATTTATTGTAGAGCCTTTTTTGTGCTGCCCTGGTGAAACCTAAACATCCAGCAAACTCTGGAGCAGTCAACGACTGTCCATTGTGCCTTTCAAACAAACAGAATAAAAAACAGAAATGTTGATTGAATGAGTTTAGGGGTCATACAGTTTAGAAGCAGAAATGATTCCAGACCTTAGAAGCAGGTAATCTTTTTATATCTGTGCTGCGCTGCTCAAGAGTATGTCACTTCCACTTCAAGAATCTTTTCAGTGGGACTGTTATCTAATGGTCTGACACCTGTTGACCGTCTGACACATACACCTGAGTGAACAGACAGAAAGATCAACAGACACATTTAAGCACTGGCAGGAACATCCAAGAATTACTCAGTCACACACACACAAACGTTTGTTTCACTGTCCCCGTGACACTCAATTGACATAATGCACTCCCTAGCCCCTTACCCTAACCTTAACCATCACAGCTGAATGCCTAACCCTAACCTTTACCCTAAACCTCACCTTAATTTTAATCCTACCCCTCAAACCAAGTTTTAGCCTCAAAAACAGCCTGGACCCATGGAGACATCAATTTTCTCCCCCATGGTGACAGGATGTCCCCATGGGTTAGTGTGTAGTCAGGTGAAAGTCCCCACTGGGATATAAAAACACAACACACACACACCCTTGCACAGCACCCACCTCAAAGGTTTTTATTTCTTTTCTGCATGTTTCTGAACAGCTAGTGGAGAGACTCTGAGAAAATAAACAGGAATCCAAAATGGTAAACATTGTTGATTTGTACTGAAATACTGATTAGCCAATTAACTGCTTGAAAGAAAATAAATTGGCAACAGTTTTTTTTTCATTTGGACTGTTCAACAGTCAAACAAACCCAAAAAGTGAGGACATCACCTCGGGCTGCTGCAACTTTGCGGACGATTGGGATTTTCTGACACTGTATAAACTAAGTCTTTGATTTATTGAGCTGAAAAAATATTCAACATATTAAAATTTTATTGGTAAATAATAATCTGCAGCACTAATTGAAACAAATTGAAATTCACACGCATGCACACTTTTCTAAGTTTAAACAAATTAATTCATTGATATTAATTTGCAATTTTGTGACATTTTGATCTTTTCACACTAAAATCAAAATGCCATGTTCATCAAAAGCATTTTAAACAACTTGCTTAAACCCTTCATCAACACATCCCAATTTCCATGGTAAACAGACCATATAATTAACCATTTGTTTTCTTAATTAACTCTCAGTGACCCCTAGAAGACCTTGGAATAATGGCACATCACATGCTTCAGTCATTGATGTCATAATGTAAAGAACATGTCAGTAGGTAATTGATACATTGTGGGATCATTACAAAATCTGTGACCCGGTGTACTGAGCTCCACACTTCCCCCTCCTCTGCTGGGTGGATTTTGGAGCTTGAGGGAAACCTTCTCTGTTAAGTGACACAAGCAGAAACATGAATATAATCAGGAGCTCATCACAATTGCATTCCAAATCAAAGAAAATGCAGACTTAATGTATATAATGGCAAACCATTAAATTAAATCCAAACAATTTGCATGCACTTGACTGAGGCCATTTAGTTTAACAATTTGTGTGGGCTCTTAAGATGTTTTTCCCTATTTTGCTTGTTCGATATCTAATTCTGCATTATATAGATCAAATTAATATCCAATCTAATGCATCTTGACTAGATGCATAAGTGCATTATGGTGCACTAATGCATTCCAAAACCAGCACTGTGTTAAATACGTAGCATTGGTGTTGCTTCAGTGAGACTGCAAAATTCAGTCAAGGAAGGGCCGTTTGAGAGGCAGATCCTCCAGTTTAAAGGCTTACCAGATGCAGAGCACTGCACAGAAATTAGCATGTGGAAGGATTTTACATCTCTGAACAATAAACACAGCTTCAGTCATTTCATCCTTTTCGCAAGATAACAACATAAACAAGGTACAAAGTAATCCACTGGGAATGTATATTTAAACTGATTTGATTGACTAGTGTGGTGCATAGCTGGATGGATGATGGGCCATACTTAATGTTCACTCAATAAGGAAGTTTTCCTCTACCTGCACCTGGCAAAGTGTTCTTTCATTGGAGACCAACTGATTCAAGATTTTACAGGCACCAATATTTGAGAGTTTTAAAAAAAATGTAATAATTGGTGGTCGAGTAGCTCACCTGGTAAAAAGACAATAAGAGTGAGAAACACTGTGTCTAAATTTCAAGTCTTTGACATTTCTTGAGGTAGATTCAATATATCTGTGCTTTGCTGAAAGTATGCCTTACACCAACGTATTCACAAGTCAAGCTCTGTTTTCCTCAACATCAACTGTCAGCATCAGCATTAACACCACTACGATCACTACGAACCTCACTGGGGCAATGCAGTTTCCTGGGTCTCTTCAAGAGTAATGATCTCTGGATGATGAAGGAGCTCAGGTTCAAGGGTCTCCCCAAAGCCCTGTCTTAATCCATCAAACAGCCAGCGCTTGTGTATGCTGGAGATCTGTGCATCGTTGTTACAGGGGAGGGTCAAAAGGGGATGTAAAACAGGGAGGGAGAGAGTGAGCTGCACATATCAAAGTTGAAATGAGAATTTGCAGCAGTTGGGCAGAAAAATATTGTTTTCAATTCGTAAATTGTGAAAATGGGGTCAAAGCAAAACAGGCACACATTCTTCTGTCCAACTTCTGACACTAAGTTAAATGATATTTCAGCATACAGAGGGCTCTGCTATAATATACAGTTGCTCAGACAATACATCATAGTTTATATCTTGTACATGTAAATGAGTGTCACATGACCGTTGATAGCCGCACTCCAGGAGGCGACATTTCCTGTTGCTCGAACAATTCAGTCACTGAACGGCTCCTAAAATTTGTTACAGACAGAAACCCTCACCGGAGAGTTGCATCTTCTTAGTGAACATAACCTAGAGCAAGGGAACGATTATATCAGGCATCAAAATCAAAAGTGAAAATTAAAATGTTCTATGTTCCATTCAAGTCAATATAAACCATATACTGTAAGCAGTACACTGAGATATGTACTATGATTGTCCTGGATCAAGGCTATGTCTTTCAAACAGACAGTTGTCACTCCACCTGTTATATAGTTTATTAAAACCTTTACATTTGTAGAAAAAAAATATGCGTTATATTCTTTATGTAATTCTACAGTATTTTTCCTATTTCATTATATCCATTACTTTAGCTCCAGTCTGAAACGGTGAAAACAATTAGCCTATTTAGTGTCATTTGTGTATTAATTTGTATATCTTTTTTGTGGGATCACACCTCCTATATTGTCATATCATGCATAGCCATCATTTGCTGTGAATCAGCCTTGTTAAGTTGCAGATGGTGGTCAGCAGGGACAAGGTGACCCTTTTGGATTTTCTGAGACAAATTGTGACAGCATTTGATAGCTGACGGTTGGTAACACTGGACAGGGTCATACCTGCAAATTACAATTAATCCAGCTCCGAATATACTGTTTGTCAAATGATCTCAGTACACAAATGGCTACATTATTGAATATTACAAAAATATAATGTTAGTGGATCTTTGCCATTTGGGGAAAAAGGTTTCAGGGGTGCAGGTGGTGGCAAGGTGTTGTGGATGAGGGTAGAGTGAAGACAAGCGATGATAAAGTGGGCGGGGGAGGGAACAAAGAAAATAGAGAGTAGTGGGATAGAGGTGGGGAAAGGTACGACTGATGAAGACAGAGGAAGGTGTATAAAAGAGAAAGAGGAGAAGAAAGGAGGGGGGAGGCTGATGGAGACCGACTCAGGGTCCCTGCCTTTCCAATTTAGTCTAGCTGTCATCCTGCCTGGTGATTAATGAAGAATGGAATGCCATCTGTTTTCCCTGGGAATTTCTCCTCTCCAGGCTCAGAGACTGCCCTTCTTGAACTCCCACTGAATCCAGGCAGCCACAGTAATTTGGGATTGCCCAATTCACCGCTGATACTGGAGCGCAATTGCGGTGGTTAATGAGAAACTGGAGGCAGTTAGCAGAAAGAGCGGGCAAAAATTGAGGGTGGGAGGAGTGGAGAAGATATTAAGGTAAAGCGGCACAATTGATGAAGTGTTATCACACAAGGTTGAGGACCACGAGGGAGAAGCTGGAAAGATGTTGTAAACATTATTGCCATCACCATCCGGAGGGATTACTGAAGCAGTGAACTGTGATGAATAATATGAAAACAGAGGGGTTTTTTTTTCAGCATCAAGGCTGCTTGGAGAATTTGTGTTTAAAATCGAAAATGATTTTATTTCTTGCATTTTTTTTTCTTTAAGGGAAGGCAACTAAAAAGCAAACAGTATTTACTTCTAAAAATACATTAACTTAAGAGGCCATATTATCCCCATCTTATATTCCTTGCACTGGCTTTCCAAAATGTCCGGAATCCGTTTTCAGATTTTAACCAGTCAGTGGCTCACAAGTCATTATGTTGCCAATGGTGGCTTCATTTTGTTTGCAGTAACTATACCCATTATACATATTTATACATGTTCTGTGAATAAGCTGTTGTGTGTCAGAAAAACCTTACTACACCAGGCTACGGAGATGCCAAATGGTAACAATAAGAGCTGTGATTGGTCAGTAATGACTTATATTTTCTCCTGCAATTTTCTGACAGCGATTGAGAGTGAAGAGAACAAGTTGGAAAAAAAGCTCAGTTATCATCTTCTTTCCAGTAAAACACATCTAGCAAAGCCATTTCATCTGCGTGCCTTCTGCTCACTGCCATCACATCTGTCGCGGTGAAAGAAGGAACGTAAACATGGCAGCCGCTGAACATAATCACTGTTGGGCAAATTACAGAAAATACAAATGCATCCTGGGCAGTATTCCCCGCAAATAAGGTAATTGCTTGTGTAGAGTACTTGCATTATCTAGTACCACATGCTAACTGTAGAAACTGTGTAGAATATGACCTACCTACATTGGCCCATTTACTTTGTGCTGAGCTCTGATGTTTGGAACTGGATACAGTGTTTCTAGCCAGGACATTTGTTTTGCTTCATGCAGAGCCACCACTTATTGATTTGAGCAATGTATCAGTGGTTTCTGGCACAGACAGGTGGGGGGAGCATGCACCCCCACCAGCTTCACTGATCTTGTTGTGGAGCATTGTGAACTTAAAGTCACTGACTGCCACTTTCATCTCAGCCACTGGGACATGAGTGACTCCAGTGGGAAGGGACTGTTTTTTTACGATAACAATGTAAAGGTTAAGTCTTGTCTCTCACACATGGGTTGCCACATCTTCCTATCCAAAAAACATACATGCCATTAACCAAATGTCCTTCCTTGTGGGCCCCCCCCCCTTCGATACCTCGACTTCAATAGCCCCTGGATTACTACAGGGATAGCTCTTAGATATCACTCCCTCTGCACAGAGACAGAGAACCTGCCTCCCGTAAATGGAATACTGGTTCATGCAAGTGCCATGCAATTTGGACAACATATGAGAGCAAGGATTGTACAAACTGGTTCAGATTGTGCCCTTAAGTGAAATGCATTAGATGCTTGGTATAGAGTGAAAGACCTCATTTCACCTAAGTGCTCCACTGCAGTTGTTCTTACATTCCTTGAGCAATTCGCTGTCTGACCAGGGCAAGGCTCATTTGACCCTGGGGGTACATTTTCTGTTTTTCAGGTTATCATGATGTCACTGTTTGGGCTGATCATATGGCACACCTCTGCTGGACTGTTCCATCCAGTTAGTCGCTCTGCTGATGATGCTCTGCTAGAAGCATTACAAGAAATGGAGATTATTCCTCTACTGCTTGCTCACTCTGGAGGAGCACATGATCTCAACTAAGTGCACTTTCTCTTTATGCCTCGTGTATGCACTTTGCAGAAGTTTGTGCTGTTGTTTTATTTTACCCTGAGGTTTCCAGGGATGCTGGCCGTTTGGCCTCCCAGCTCTGCGGCTTTCTTCCCTTTTCCTTTGTTTCTGCAGAGCAGTGAAGGCTTAAAAGTTGTCCAGTGCAAACATTGCACATTTATAAGGAGAGAAGAGACAGAAACCCCACTGTCAAAGTGACCTGCTATTTGTGCACTTTGCAAACCCAGCGAGGGGTTTAAACAGCATCTTTCTTACTTGTTTGTCGGAGCGTTGGATGGCCTGTGGCAGTGAGGGCAGGGACCACCATCTGTTGTGCAGGCTCATTCCTCTGGAGGTGTGGCTGCACAACAGGCAAGGCAATAAAGGCAGGGCAACCTTTTATTTATATCGCACATTTCTTACTCAAGGGGAAATTCAGCTGCCTCTAGTTTGACAGCAGTAACCTGGAGCAACAAGCAGATAAAGCCCCAGCACAATGCTTTAGGGTCAAACTTCATGTTTGGTGTGGTGCCTCTGATGTGAGAGTTACTTTGACTTTAGTCTCCATTTGCTTGGTTTTGATTGAAAAAAAATAAAGAGCTGATCTTGTGACACTGTATGTTTGCATAATTTGTGATGCTTGAGATGTGAGTCTTTGGCGATTTGGCGAATCCTGTGGCGATCATGGTAACCACAAGTGGTAATGTATTTGCAGATGTATTTTTGATAAACAATTGTTCTATGTCACCTCTGTGCCGCTCATTGCATTTCAAGTGGCTGCTTTACAAACAAGGCTGCTGGGTTTTAACAGTTGAACACTCACTGAATATTCTGGTTGCATTCGCTTTGATTCAGTGTAATGAGAGCAGACAGAGACTGTGAGGCCAATGAGATAAAATTGTGCCAGATTTCTTGCATGCATCGGACTTGATTAGGAAATGTGATTTTTGTGGAATATTTCTGCCCTAAATTGCCAGCTCTGAGCTAATTTGGAGTTAATGCAGACAAAACACCAGGCCTGCTCTTCTGCACCCTGGATCTAGTTTTTCCTATAGGACTCCCACAGAGGAGCTGGACATTGATGCATGAAAGACAATCAATGGGTTACCTTATAAGCCCAAGCTGTATCATGGTGAAAGAAAGATTGCCAGTAGTGGATGTTAAAGCTCCTGAGAGGGGGGCTCCCATGGTGCGAGTCAATCCTTTATGCTTAATAGGCGTGTAAAATTAATTCAAAGCATTCGTGTCAGAGAATTAGCTGTGTAATATGTGGCTTATGGTGGACCACTGGGCAGCTACCTCTCTTGTAACTTTAAGTGAAGACAGCCATTATGGCAAATGAAATGATGGCATGAGTTAGGCTGGGCAATAAGTCAATATCATGATTAATTATAACATCAAAATTGCCTCAGTAACGATTATTCCACAATTACAATTTTATTAAATACTCATGTACATGATTGTTCATCCTCACAGTGAAACATTTAAGTATTTTTGGTATCTAAAAGAGGAAATAAAATATGCTATTTCTATGTAATACTAGTAATATATACAGTTACTTTTCAGTTAATTGTCCAGCCCCCAGCAGAGATGCAGCTTGGTTGAAGAGAAAGCAAAAGTCGTTTTTTTCCTGCCATTGTCATGCAAAGATAACAAGATGGAACATTTTCAATCTTTATACTGAGGAAGAATCCAATCATCTTATCTGTCTTGTGCACTTAGAGTAATGTCATATATGACTTGAATCTGACCTTTTGCTGTTGATCTAAGAAAAGCTTAATTTCTAAACAATTGGCTTGAAACTATTGGCATTTCCATTCTGACACTCAGAATCAAATGTGTGAAATGTGAAACAGCCACCAAAGTTTGATACTTTTACATTTACAATTCTAAATAATTCCCATGATCCATCTTTAGTTTTATGCTACAGAAAACTTAAATATCAAGTTTTATGCAATGTCAAATATGAAAACTGTTAAGTTTGAAATTGAATTTCATGAGCCTTGAAATTGTTTGCGTTCTGGTCATTGAAGTTTGTCAGTGTGAGTGTGAGTGTGTGCATTCATGAGAATGTCAGTACAATGGTGGGTGCATTGAGTGGAGGCTTGAATCCTAACTTTGATCTTAATAGTTATTAAGAGCGCGCACACACTCATACAGATACCTTGAGTCTTCAAATACAGGACGTTTTAAGCCACCAAGACCTATTGAACAATCCCTTTAGCAACTGTGCAAGTTATTACCTGAAAGTGCAACAAATTTGAACATGGTATGGTGTGAGTATCGAGAAACATGAATTCATAAAATGCAGAACTACTTTAAACTACTTAGTAATAACTTTCACTTTCAGCCTGGGCTCATTCAATCTTGAGACTTGAGAAACAAGGAAAAAACATCAACACGAAACACCTTTTTCTCAGCTGGTGATAAATTACCTTTTGTGCAATTCCATTTTCACCCTCAGTTTCAGTTCTTAGTCTGCTCCTGCTCCTAAGATCTCTTGAGGCATTATTGGAATTTTGAAAGTATAGTTGTCCCCATTTACCACATCCACTCACAGCCATCCTCTGTTTGCCATCCATCCATTCAACATCCACTCTAGCAGGGGAAGGAAGAGCGTTTAGAGTGAGAATTCAGATTTCCACTAAGTTTTATTTGGAGTTTAATTTTCCCTCCTTAGTCTCGGATTTACTCATGGATTTCTATAATACCAGATGGGACAATTACCGTGGCCAGGCGTAATAACCTTCCATTTTTGTCACTTCTCCTCAGTTAATCCCCATCAGCCGCTGTCTGAGTAATTAAATTCTATAACGGAGCTTGGCCCATACCCGTGGATGATTACAGAGACAGTGCAACCTCAACATAAATCACTGTGACATCCACACAAAGGAAGCTGACTCACTTATTTTCCTTTTACATCTTAAATGGATTTTGTTTGGAACAGTTCCTCTGTCTTCAAACGCCAGGCCTATTCTAGTGTCAAACAAGCTGGCTGTGTATAACACAGATGGAGAAGACATACATTTGAATATTATCTCAATATGAATTGTTGTGCCAGTATTTATTTCTTCATACATACAGTGTATCAGTTTGAATTGATACGAACTATCTGTGGTTTTTATTAGTTTTGATAGAGGGCATTTCTTTTTTTACTATAAATATAATGATTAACACAGAAGATATGAAGGCATGAGTGATTCAAAGAACTCGCTGTCAGGGCAGAAACCTCAGTGTGGGATCTATTTGCAGAGTCCTTCTTGACTTCACAGGAAAGGTGACCTGATACTGTCCACTTGGCCTCCTTACTGAATCCCATAGCTCCAATTAAAGTCTTATGATTGGGCTTAAGTGTGCCGCAAGTGTGTCAAAGGAACCACAGCGCATGGTTGCACTCAAATGACAGATGATTCGTTAATAGTCAGGTGTGGCCTAAAAGTTACAGAATGAACTCAGCCTGCACTTTAAATGGTCAGTCAGTGATCAAGAACATTCAGGGCTATATTTATCCTCAGTAATGGAGAATAAAACTTAGAAACAAAGGAGAAGCTTCTCTGTTCTTTAACAATATCTTTCGCTTCACTTGTGGTTCAGGAAGCCTCTCAGCTGCCGTCTGACATAGAGGTTTGTTTATATTGGACTTAAACACAAAATGTGCACAGGATTTTCCAGTATGTTAGAGATGGAGCAACAGTTGGTCGTAATCCTAAAGATTTCAATCCTGGTTGATTTGGTGACTACCGACTTCTTCACAATAAAACTCTGTATTTCACCAGTTAAATGCATTTAGTGTGACTAGCAAGCGTTACATGTTTGTGAAGCATTAGACTCAATACAGCTCTGATATGATTTAAAGAGAGTGAACAATGAAGCTAATATCAGATCAAGATTAAATAACACTAATGCTGGATTACTCTTAATTACTCTCTGCCAATTACGATAAGTACTATGTAAATAATAAGATGCATTAAATGGCTATTGCTGGAAAAACAGTATCAAAAGTAGTTTTGATTGATTTGATTACATGACAATCTTGAGGAGGACATTCTTTAAAGAGGATTAACGATTGAGATGACTGTGCACACAAAAGGAAAGTCTAACTGATATTACAGTAAATAGCTTGACTGACATACAAACTTTTCTTCATACCAAAGGACACTTAGGGGATGAGAGGCTTAATATCTAATGTTGGGAGTTCAGCTTTTTGTTGGTTCAGTGCCGACTTGCTCCTTTTTTGATTACAGGTTGCATTTCACCCTTCAGTTCATTAATTTCTGTGGGGAGCAGAGCATACACAGTGTAATGTGTACACAGTGTGCAGTGTACACTCTTCTCTCTTGGATTTAATTTGGGGCAAATAGCGTGCCATTTATGGCAAACGGCATGTCACACACGTCACAAATATGGGATTTTGTCTGATAAAATTGGTGTCCCTTTTCATAAAAACACCACTTAGTGTTGCTCTGCCAAGCAGAATTCAACAACTGCCAATTGCTGATGGCTGCTCATGGCCTCTACGAAGGCACCTTGACACACAACAGAGAAGAACTAAAAAGCTTAAATGTTCTCTGAATAAAGCTTTTAGCAACGAGGGAAAGTTCAAGCGACGGTTTGAAAAGGCATCTCCGGAGAGGGGGACAGGCTCTTATCTGTGGTAGCAGTAACCAAAACTGGCTCAGGTTATGCTCACGAGCTATGAAAAGACATAAGAGAAAAATTATCCTGATAGCATGCGAGGGATGTGGTGGAAAAGGTCTCGAAGATAAATGAAATAGAAACAGACTTGGGCATTACCATAAGAACACTTTAGAAGATAAGGGAACAGTGCAGAGAGGAAAACCAGGTCTGCTTGTTGGGCGAGCAGAATCTGGTATTAACTATAAATAACCATAAAGAGATCATCTACGGGATGCTCATTTTTTTATATTGGTGACACTATTTAAAGTAGTGTTTTTCAAGGTATTTTAGCCATCATTGACCTGACTGCAGCTCCCAATCACCCTCTTCTATTAAATCGAGCAATCCAGCCCCTACCAGCATTTCCTGCAGCAATTTATCATGTGCTGCAGTTGTGGGCCACCTTGGCAGAGAAATCCCCACTCAGTTAATATTTTATTGCATTAATGAATCTCATTTGGACCAAACTGTCACCTGAGTTTCAAAGTTAGATACTGTAATTAACCTTGACAATGCCAGGTCGCATCCATCATCTTTATAAGATTGAGTGTCACATCAGAATGTGTTGGTATCTTAGACCATATGAACAATGGTTTTATACATGTGTATACTTGTCTGTTCTGAGTGTTCTTAATTTAAAGCATAAAGGGGTTGGTAGCAAACATGCAAACAATATGACTCACAATTGTTTCTTTGTGTTGTCGCTGTAAATGTATTATCCGCTAAACGATTAATGTAATGTCTTTTGTGTGTCTTACGTTGCTCTGCTATATCTGTATCAATAAATGTGACAGAGAGCATCAGTAATAAGTGTGAGACACAGTAAAATATGTTTCAATCATTTTTACAAAGCCCTGTCACTAAATGAACAGACATTAGCAATGAAAACCCTACATCTGGAGGGCAAAGATGTCTGAGTCCAAAAGAAAAAAAGATCAGCACAGTTAAAATGAACTGGCCAAGGGCTAGTGACAAAAAATAATTGGAACCTTTTAGAAGGAACTGGGAGGGTTTACAGCTTGCACTTTGCTGGAGAGGAACTTTGAAATAGGAGGTGTGAGATGATTATTTATAGAATTATTTTTTGTATCACCTCTCAACCTCAGTCAGAGGCTCGTTGAACACTCGAGCCATCCTGTATCCAAAATGGCTTGAGCTCATCCTCTTAGAATACAAAGCTGTTAACACAAGGATGACAGGCTCAGTAGCATAACCAAGTCGAAGGCAGCGGCAGCAGCTATTTTTTTTAGTTGTGCACGGTATTTGTACAGTGCACTGTATATTTTTAGATTTTAGGAAGCAAATTGGCAAGGCTGAGATTTGAAATGTAAGACTCTAACAGTATATTTACTTAGTGGTGCTCACTGTACGAAGATGTGGTGAGGAAGGTAAGGTGAGGTAGTGTGAAGGGAAGAACTAAACACTGATGTAAGCAAAACCAAGCAGGAATGAAACCAACTGTCATTTGAAAAATAATCTGGAAAAGCATCTTCAGACTAAATTACTGTAGGAGTAAATGTACCACATGATTTCACACTTAAAGGCGTTCTATTTTATTTTTGGGCTTTTGAAATTAATGTCTTATTGTTGACTATATCTTGTGTAGCTGTTATGTAGACTTTTAGTTTGATTTTTACCTTTATAGATGCATAGTAAGAATACTCACTACTTGAAGAAGCAACAAGATCATAAGGCGCATTAATACAACCACCTGAGCTGAGTTAGGTCTGGCTCTGATTTGCACATAGCTGGGAAAACACAAACAGAGTGCAGTCAGATTGGTCTTCTATCCAACTGTGTAACAGTGCAAATGGGATCTCATGGTCTTCCTGTAGCCTCTCTGTGTTCTCCCTTCAGCAGCATCCTTCCACCAGCAGATTGACAGAACTGAAGCATTAGCATAATTCAAAGCAGTAGAAGTTCTGTTTTCACCCAGATGGCCTGCAGGGATGATAATGTCAGGCTGTAAGTCAGTCAGTCAGTCTGTCCAACGCTTTGATCCAGATCTACATTATCGACTAGACAGACCAGTAGTCATCAGACGTCACGTCAAAATTCCACAATACCAACACTTTTATCATAAATAGAAATAACTTGATTAAATGAATGGGGGATAATCATGTGTCCTAATGAATGAAAAGCATCACTCTAAATCTTTACTTCTGTCAAAATCACTGCAGATTTCTGTTCCAATTTGGAAAATGATATCATATCATAATCATCTAGTGGCAAATGCAAAGTTAAAGCTTCTGTTGTTCTTTAAATGTCATTAAACGTAGCAATGGCTCTTTATTAATCAATTAAGAGTGAAATCCCCTGCGCTGTCTGCACTCATTTATGATGTGTTTTATCATCATAGTGCTGGCTGGCCCCACTGGTCACAGGGCGGCCTGCCAGATATTATAATCGATGTAGTCTGGCTTGTTTGGCAGGAGTCAAAGACAAACACTCTACCACCTGTGCTTCACGAACCATTACTAATAGTATCAAAGAAACACGTTTCTTTACTGCTTCGCTGCTTATGGATGATTCAGTGAAGTGTTTGTCTGCTTTGTTTGATGCATGTATGGACATCACATTAGCAATTGTTGTGAGGGTAAAAGACATGTTACCTTTGGTGCGATGCCAAGTGTTTCTTCATATGGCTTTCTTCATCATCTCTGGTTGGAAGCAGCTCAGATCTTTCAAGGTATGAATACAGAGACTCAGGTTTTAATCCTGATTTGCCTTTGACGACAGATTTTAGAATCGTTACAGCTGGCATTGGTTTGAGGAAGCAGGAGAGCTGGGATACATCTTGCAGAGTGAAGGGTATGGCTATCATCAGGTCCATTTTGATAGGATGATGATTTGACAAAAACGAAAGAGAGAAAATTGTGATATCGTGGTCGTATCACCCATCATGTGATCATGTGATGTGTATTTTATGCTGGTTAACATAATGTGCTTGCCTAATACTGTAATTTCACTGAAGTCCGTCATTAAGTGTGTGATGTTGAGTCTTTCATTTTACATGTCTCCTCTGGTGCATAATTTCACATTTGCAGCATGAAGAATTTAAACAGTTTTAACAGTAGTGTGGTCATTTTGCATAACCAAGTCAACGCTGACAAATTGTGGCTGCCTTCCTTTGCATGAACCAGTCACCTCTCAGCTGCCAGGTGAAACATGCTCATGTACCATACGCCCAGCCTCTCCCTGACTTTCTCAGCAGTAGACTTCTGCCGTCGGACAACAGATTAAAGTTGTAACTTATCTGCAGGCAGAAGGTTAGAAGTCCTCAATACACATATGATATGCAGGAGGGGGTGCACAGCTGCTAAAATGTCCTCTTGTTGATCCTGTAGATGTCAACTGTGAGTCCTGCCAAATTGAGCTTGTAGCGACACTAATGCCTTGGTTACACTACATGACTTTCAAAGTCGTCACATTGCTGTACTGTTCACGCTACACAGCTTTCTATGTTTTAATCTGAAATCTGGAAGTCGCTGTGATTCGCGCACTACATGACAGACGACATGATCGACGACAGGGTTTCACACATCACAAATGCTTTCACCAGGAGGAATCCCCGATGAGTTCGTCTGGTCTACAAACTACGCTTTGTCACAGAGCTACATACAAAGTGAATGATGTAATACGATGCACTGGGATTTTTTTTCTCCCAAAATGGATGAATACGAGAAACGAGCGTTCCAAGTTTGTAGGGATGAGCCGGATACTCGTTTCAGACGAGTATCCGTTACGGATAAAGCATGTTTGACGAATACGATTATGATACGAGTAAAATATGTTAATATCTGTGTTCGTGCTGAAGGAAAATCCTCATTGTGGAACTGACTGTCTTCTCTCTGCGCTCTGTGATTAGCCAGTCAGTCACACACAGCGCCCGCCCCTCCCTACACAGACACGTCTCTGCCATAGACTGTATGGTCTCTGCACGTCTCTCCCAACCTGCTCCCAACATACGCGCGGTGCATTTGACAAGACAGAGCTGAAAACGGCTCGCGACGGTAAATGCCTCCGCTCCGCTCCGATTTCTTTTTTTTTTTTAACCGTCTGCTTGCTTTTAGTTTGGCTGGTGATATGAAGTCAATTGAAAAACTTTGCTCGTACTGAACGCGGCGCTTTTGAGAAGAAGTGAACAAGGCTGACATATTATTTCCCTGTTTGCCATCACTGGATGTTTGCATGAATCATGAAGTTCACACAGATCATTAAAAAATAAACAGTCTCACAGACCATTTACACACATACACACATATAGCTGTAGCTGAACACACAAAGTAGCCTATATTAATATTTTTATTGTATGTGGCTGCATGCAGTATCTGACACTTTCTCTCTGCAGTTCATGAAAATAATATTATAAATATTATTGAGATATACTGTATATAGGCTTTGAATACAGTAGATTAGCAACTTCTGATCAATCCATATCAATTTCAGACTTAAAATAATGTACAGTTTTAAGCCTCACCCATTTCTGCACTCACTTCCGGTTTAGGCCCCGCCCATTCCGAATACAGATACAGATACAGATAATGTAGATGGTTAAACAGATACGAATACAGATACAGATAGTGGTGTACTCGCTCATCCCTAGTTGTTTGTACACTGATTTGCAGTGAAAAAACAAATAGTTGTGGTTGGATGTGGTTTCCGGGTGCTGCTCCGGTGCTCTTCCTTCTCTTTTTCTCCAGCCCTCTGTCTGCTCTCATTGGCTGTAGATCAGTATAGGGGTGGGCATCGTTTGAATTTGAACGATTCCGATTCCAATTTCGATTCCTCATTTCGATTCCGTTTCCTAACGATTCTCGATTCCGATTCTTGTAAGAGGCAGGGTCAAAAAGTTCTTTCTCCATAAATTTTAAATCTATAAACTTATGAACTTTCCTCTGAATTTCTCACAGTATCTTTATCAAATCTATGAACTTCAATATATATGTTAAGAATTTTCCTCTTACATGGGTACACTTTTCACAAGAGAGCTTTATTTTAAACATCTTTATTGTCCGGTGCTGTTGCAGGTACATGTTGCATAGCTCCCACTAATGGGCTAACAAAAACACTTGTACAGTCCAGTCCAGATCTGCACACTTTCCATGGCTACACACCTACACTACTGTAGGGCCCCATAAATTCCATTTTATTTTTTCCCAAATTCCATTTTTTCCATTTTAATTTTTTGGAATTCCATTTTTTTTTAACCTTTTACACATATTTTTCCACAAGAGTGTGTTTTAATAATGTTTATGAATAAAATGCACACTAATTAAATAGAAATGACCTTACATTCATTGAGGCAACACAATATTGCACTTTTCCTCAATACTTTATTGCTGCTTCATGCAACACAACATTGCACTAAGTGCTTTCCAGTGAAAACAAATGGCATATTAAAAAATAAAAATAAAGTGCTCAATTAGCCTTTTTTCTTAAAGTGAAAATATACTTGACTTTAAAAAAAAAAAAGACTTTTGGACAACAGGTGGTCATCACATTTATTTTTCCACTTCCAGTCAACAGAGTGTTGACAAAATGTACAAAACAACACGTCACGTGAAACACAGATGGGCACTGCTCAGCTCTGTATTTAGGCGTTAGCGTCGTATTACGTAGCTTTTTAGCAGACGGGGGGAGCACCATGTTTGCATGTTGTTTGGAAAGGGGCGGGGGGCAGGGGTTGTGTCACATTGATTAGCAACCCCCGGGAAAGATTGCCCAGGTTGATGTTCCTCTTTCTCATGAAAACAACATTTCCGCAATATTGCATATTAAAAATAAATTCCGTTTTTATTGTCCAATTCCGAGATCGTGGAAATTATAGGGCCCTACTACTGTGGTTTCTGTTCCAGTGGCTTCTTCTTCGTTGGTGATCGGCGGCCTCTTGTTCCGGTCGGCAGACTGGGCATCAAAATTAGTAATCGAAATTTAGAAATTTGAACGATTCCGGGAGAATTGGAATGTTGGTCTATGAAGGTATTTCAGGTGCAAAATGTTTGAGCACCTGTAACATNTGGAATGTTGGTCTATGAAGGTATTTCAGGTGCAAAATGTTTGAGCACCTGTAACATTGCATTTGTATGTGTATCAGCAAATTTGATTTCCTACACTCTATGAGTTGTGTACTTGTAAAATAATTTCTTGTATGTGCCGATTTTTTTCTTCCCACAAATACAACACAAAAATACATATTCACAAAATTGTAATTTCAGGTGCACAAATCAGATTTACAGGTGCACAATTCACATTTACAGGTGCACAAATCATATTCACAAGTGCACAAATCAGCACATATTTCAACACTGACACGCTCCAATTTTGCACCTATTGTTGCAGCACACTAGGTGCAAAACATACTTGTATATACACCTGTATCGTATGAAGTTAAGTTGCAGTGAGAATTTGAATATGTGCAAATCTGAATGTGAACTTGTGCAATAACTATGTGAAATAATTTACCAAGAAAATAGCTATGTCATTTAACACACAAACACAAATAGCTACTTACAACCACTCGAATCCTCCCCATGAGTCACACATTCTCTGTTTTCTACAAGTGCAAATCAGAAATCATACTTCTGGTTCCGCTGAGATATTTGGTGCAAAACTACAAAACGAAGCTACAAAACTACAAAACGATCTGTTCATAAATTCTATGAGCAAAAGGTGGGCCCGCTCTGAGATTGACAGACTTTTTGGCCAGTCAGAGAGAAGCTTTGTCCGCCCACTAATTTCTGTGGCTTCCTGATGAGGTTTTGTAATTTATGTCTTAAAAACTCACCTTCGCCGCCGCATTTACCGCTCGCAGGGTCGTTCGTAGCCTTTCCCTTCGACCTGGCTTCGTGGGTAGCGTCCCTCCTTCCAATTGGCTGTGGGACGAAAACAACCGACCTCGGATTGAATGAAAACCTCTGACTGGCTGAGCGGACAAAGCTTCGTTTTGTAGTTTTGTACCAAATATCTCAGCGGAACCAGAAGTATGATTTCTGATTTGCACTTGTAGAAAACAGAGAATGTGTTTGTGTGTTAAATGACACAGCTTTTTTTCCTGGTAAATTATTTCACATAGTTATTGCACAAGTTCACATTCAGATTTGCACATATTCAAATTCTCACTGCAACTTCACTTCATACGATACAGGTGCACAAATATGTTTTGCACCTAGTGTGCTGCAACAATAGGTGCAAAATGTGAGCGTGTCAGTGTTGAAATATGTGCTGATTTGTGCACCTGTGAATATGATTTGTGCACCTGTAAATGTGATTTGTGCACTTGTAAATCTGATTTGTGCACCTGAAATTACAATTTTGTGAATATGTATTTTTGTGTTGCATTTGTGGGAAGAAAAAAAAATCGGCACAAGAAATTATTTTACAAGTACACAACTCACAGAGTGTGGGAAGTCAAATTTGCTGATACACATACAAATTCAATGTTACAGGTGCTCAAACATTTTGCACCTGAAATACCTTCATATTAGTCCTGGTTCCAATCGATGCTCAATACTCGATGCCCAACACTAGATAAGTAACCCCTCAACCCGTCCCTGACATGACCAGATATTCAGCCTGTTTGATATCATCAGACATCATTCGTCTGCTCCTTTTGGACTATGCTGCTTGCCAACATACCATTGTTGTGACCCAGTCCTCCATGAGCAGTTAATATTAGTCTGCAGCTGAGACACCTCATCATGAATCAATGAGTTGATGGAAAAATGTAATCAGCAACTGATAAAAAAATCAATTAATCATTTTAGTTCATGCAAAGATGCCAAACATTCACTGATTCCTGATGCTTTTTCTTCTTTTCGTATAATTTTAAAAAGAATATCTTTTGTTTTGCATTTAATTACATCATGCTTTTAGAAATCCAATTTTAAGAAATTGGCATTTTTCACTGTTTTCTGACATTTTATAGACCAAATGATTAGCTGATTAATTGCTGTCTTTTTGATCGCCAAAGTCTGGCATCGCTTTATTTTCCAGCCAAACATTAGGCGAGTGCACAACAAGCTAATGCCACCGCAAATGAAGAGGACAAGCGCCAGAAAAAACATGTTCTGGCTGTTCCTAATCAGTGCCATTAGTAATGCAATCACACAGAAAACCAGTGTTCACCAGTGTGTGTTGTGTGTGAGTCAGAAGAAATAAGTTGTTCAAAGGTTTAAAGTCAACAATTTTGTGGATGTTGAGAGATCTAACATGTTTTTTTGCCTGTTAGATAGTGACAATTATTTGATGCAATAAAGAACATGTAATCTGTGAAAGCAAATTGTTTCCACTACATTAGATAAGAAGTAAATCTTCTGTTTAGCCAGAGCTCAACTTTTCCATCCCATTCCATCTGTTATCACTCGGCTCACTGAATAAAGAAGCCGTTGACATTATCCACGGCTAAAAGTCAGAGAGAGAGAGAGAGGTGTTGAAAGTGAGAGAGAGAGAAAGAGAGAGAGAAGGAAATCAATTTGGATGCAGGCCCTTAGTGGGCAACTTTTTTTTTTTATCAGGACAGCTGGCTTTTATTTTTTGACAAAAGCCGAAAGAGTTGGTGACAAAAGGTCATTTGGATTCTGCTCATCCCAGCTTTAGTCCAGTCTTGTGGCTATTGAACTGGTTAATCAGACATTATGCCCAGAGCTTCTGGTAAATGGAGTCCGTCACCACAATGGTGTCTCACAGCCATGTTGATTATTGGGGCGCTCCTCTTATCTCCGCTCACCAGGGGCTTTATAGTAAACAGTGGGGCCCGAGGACCAAGCATTACACAAAAACAATTAGCAGAACATCCCCAAAGAAAGAGATTTCAAATCAGCTCTGAGAACAGATTTGTTCAACCTGAGGACCCACTACCAATTTAAGTTCAGTCTCTGGTGGACAGGCTTATGGGTTAGTTTGAGCAGTTCTTGTAAATCTTTTGGTTGTTATGCACTGATAACACAAAGGTTACATACGGACAACTTCTCTCAAAGTCCATAATGTGACATCTACTGCTCATAATGTAAGAGAAATATATGAACATTATGTTACAGATGCAGTGAGCAATGGTTGACAAAACCTCAATCAAATTATTAATTTCATGTTATAATTGTTTTAGTAATACTTAATTACCTCACTGTAATGGCAATTATATATTCAACCAATTCACTTTCTCCAGTGTTTCAAATACATATTGATCCATTGTGACACGTCCATCATCCATGATTCAATGACTACTGCTTGTCAGTTGCCCTTTTGCCCGTTAATCTCCAGCTGTCCCAGAGGGATTACTCAGTGGTTCAAAACACCAAGCTGTAATTGTGTTTTGCTGCTCTCATCTCTCTGTTAATGTGTAACCTTCTCTCACACTGGCCGTATCCAGCAGAAAAAAAATGTGTTTTTATAGCCTGCATTAAAAAGATTTGAGGCGGGCGATTGAAGATAAAAAGAAGTCTTCTTGACTTTGGAAGATTGGTCCAATTGTCTCGGACTATTTCAGCAATTAGACAGTTACAGGACTCCTCCTTTGATTCTGTGTGTGAATTTCAAACATGGATTGGCTCAGTGTTCCAGCTTGACCGCGGATTGCCCGTAAAGACAGAACAATATCATGTGATCAGGTTGGACATGACTGAAATTTAATATTCCCATTGGAAAAGTCAATGTTGATTACATAATAGCTAGTAATATCATTAGCAGCCAGGTTCACCCCACCCTTTAAAGTCAGTTTATACAGTTGCTCGTTTTGTCTATGGAATTGTTGCATCTCTATTAACATTCAACTGAATGATGACCTTATGAACGAAACAATGTGCTCCTCCCTGCTGTCTCTTTGCCTGTCAAGCTTTCCATTTTTGCATGATGCACATAATGGTGGCAGATTTAGCACACTCAGATTTATTAGTAATTTTTTAAACAATGGGTCTGCTTTTGGACAAAGATTGACAAAAGTAGGCTGAAAAGACGTCTGTCACAAGCAGACGTCGTCTACTGTAGCTAGCTCTGTGAGTTGTTCGAAAACACACTCTTAGGCTGACTTTGAAAGGTTTCAAGGGAGAGAATATACACTTTTGAAGGTTACATACATCTGAAGCTGAAGCTGCATGTCCAGACTAAAGGAAAGCATAGATGTCTCTGGTTCGTCTTACTATTACAAATAAGTCTAAAATCAGACTCTGTGTTTCCTTGTTACATAGTTAACACTTGGTTGTTTCAGTTCACAACTGAAGAAGCTTCTTGGATGAGAAGTGAAATGTCTTCCAAATTCGACAACCAAGTCCAGTTGCCTCCAATTCAACCCTAGTTGAATACCATGACATGGATGACTGAGAACCTTCACAGACGTAGTTGATGCTGTTGAAATTATAGCAAACACAGCACAAAATCCATCTATCCATTCGTCTATACATCAACTCTTCCTTTTTCTATTTTTGGTTTCTTTACTGTCTATATGGAACATTGCTTTTACTACAGTCCCATGCACACTGCGTGTCCCCTCCCTCAAACAGTGACTGACCAACCACAGTTTAGTAATTGGCCAATCACATGAGACTATGCTGTTACCTTACATATAACATATTTTAACCACTGATCTTCTGTATACTGTATATCACACTTTATGTCTTTCATTTGAGCAACACACTTTTTAAACAGGTCTTCATAAAAAGCACTGAGCATTGATTTGTATAATAAAAACCTTTATTGAACAGCACCCCTTGAAAAATATTAAAATTTCTTTAGCTTTGGTATCAACTCATGTACATTAACGTATACAAGATCTTGACAGCACATAGAAAACAGTTACTGTGCTAAAAGGGAAATACAAAAGAAACTGCACACACTGTAATTGTATGCAGCAGCGAAAAGTACCACACCACTTATAGCTTAGACATTCACTGACAACACAGCATCGATGCACTGCTCTCAGAAACTGCACGGAAAACGTTTGTCTTGCGACAAGAAAAAAGTGTCAAATCAGTTATCAAAGAATTGAACAAGATGCAGACAAGCACATGGCAAACAATATATACAGAACAAACTTATTCCATCTGAAAGATATTTGTCGCCTCAAGTCCTCTGGGAAACACTGGGAAGGAGTTTCTGTTCATTATGACTTCATCTAATGAATCCAATTATTCAAAGGCTGTTAAATACAGTAGACTAACTTTAGTGGAAGCAAAGAATTTGAATATTGTGGAAATTAGGTGCCGATGAACAAGGCACTGAACCGCTAATCATTTATGAGGATGTTTTGATCACTCTTTTACATTAAATGACCTTATGGCCTCAATCCTTTTGGAATACAGGGCACTTTGAATTTGACCAAATCCAGCACAGCTTAAAAAATAAATAAAATTTCAGGTGCAAGTGCATGTAGAAATGCCCAATTTAAAAACCATGATAAAAATCAGTCCAGGGAGGCAAACATTTTCAGTACTTTTGACGACACCAAGCATCTGTAACGTCGCCAGATACTGTGTTTCTCCAGCCTCATTTGCATATTATACTGCAGCCGTGTACATGCACAGTTGTTATTGAAGGAACTGTACAATAACTCTCCAACATGCACCTATTTCTTTGACCTTAAAGTCACTATTCCTGGAAATAACTGTTAGCAATGCTACACGTCTAACAAACCACTTATTAAACCACTTAATTGAAAACCACTTATGCATTTCAAAGTGATGGGTGATGAATGAAATGAAAATCACTGGCAGGGAATAAAAGCTAAAACGACTGACACTTTAAAGTAATTACCGGTACATTCTCATTACTCCTCCTAGTCTATTTTGTCTTTTTAATCTTGTCTACTCTAGGAAAGGCTTTTAAATGCTTGGGGTAATAAACGATGTGTGTTCTTCCACCTAACATTGTAACCACAGTTGGTAAGCAATCAATACAAAAATACATCTTTTACCTCACCCTGCGCTCTGAACACACTTCTGTTATGACATTTTGTGAGGGTGGATACCAAACATTAGATATTGCACAAAATAAATGATCCCTACAACAGTAACAGTCTGACCGTGCTTTCTTTAAAAATCGTGATAAGAACATCCTTCAAATGCTCATTCCTGGCAAGACAGATATATGCTTTTTCTCTGCGGAGAAACTCCCAGCTTCTGCCGCCTCTGATTTCTGCTCATATTATCTAGAGGCCATCCAAGATTCGCCTTCCTCACCGGTCCATCATCTCTACTAGCCGGGGCCGAGCTGATGCAAGAGCAGCGTGAAATCCACCTGGACTGGCAGGCTGCTGCTCTCCAAGCCTCAGTAAAACCACCTCCCTCATTATTAATGAATTCCTGACTGGGGACTTCGAGACTTCATGTAGTTATAGCCAATCATCAGCCATCAAAGTGGGCCACTAGTGATACCACGACAGGTTTGTTGAGGTCCGAAGAGGGGGCTTTTGTGATGTCATTGGTGGCTTCAAAGGAAGGGTCCAGTTGGGGCACAGTGACGGCCGGCTGACCCAGAGAGGCTACCATAAATAGGAAGTCGTTGGTGCGGCGGGGGCCAGTGACTGCTACACCTCTCATGGCCTTGGTGGCGACCTTCGAGGAGCTCTTCAAGCTGGAGCCTCGTCGAGGACTTTCACAACGCAGCAGGGCTTGGAAACACCTGTAAAACTGGGGCAAGCACACAACACAAACACGTGATCAGAAATGTACTGTACAGCCATATTAGACGAGAGAACATAGAGGATGAGACTGTAAAGACAAGAAGAGCTCTAACATGGTGCCTGACCTTGACTCTGAATACAATGAATATATATGTTACATCCATAACAGCTGTCACCTGAACATGCATCTGATTTAAGTTGCTGCCTTCTACCAATGGGGATTCAATCTCTCTCTCTCTCTCTCTCTCTCTCTCGCCCTCCTCCTTACCCACAGCACTACTTTATCACTGAGGTTATTATGTTGCCTGCCTTTTCATGTGTGACAATACGCAGAGGGGCACAAATTTGTAAAGTTTCCAAAGTAAATTCAGCTAATTACATTCTCAATCATGAATCAACGATTCACTGCGTTTTCAACTGGATATGTGATTCTGCTAATGTGCACTTATAAACAGCTGCAAGTTGAGGGTGAAAGAGACTGAGAATGGAAGACAGCCATTTTCACCAAATCTGGTATTTTATCTTGGGTGAACCACCCACACACAGGATTTCTATTTCGCGCTTAATAATTTTCATAGTGCAATTTTATGTGTCAAAGGGGGTCTTTTGTAAGACGATTTCAAAATGTTAGAATTTGGAGTCAAACTGTAGAAAAATGAGACGAAAATGAGGCAGAGAAAATTCGTTCATTCTGTATGTTGCTCATCATTTCATTAATTAGACAGCAATAATTCAAATATTTTATTTAAAATTGTAATAATTCATATTAATTCAATATTGAAATGTACATTGTGTATTGTTGTGTACTGTGCAAGGCAAACATCCACATGGCAATAACAAGGTGTGTCAGTCAGAAAGGAAGTGGACTGCACACCCATAAGTGGCAGATGGGGGAACCACTGACAAAACAACACCACTCACAAAAGTTGTGCCACTTTACTGAAAAGCAAAAAGTGCTCACAACTAGGAAAGAGAGAAGACAGTGAAAATAGTGAAAAATAATAACAAAGCTTTGGGGATGATCCTCAGGCTTCACTCACTGGTATAACTGTGTATCCAGATCTGCTTTCCATCAAACTCAGTGGAGAGAAGGCACCTGAGTGTAGCTTTTTTTGTACAGTTGTTTTGTTATTTTAGCTTAATTAAACCAGGAAAGTCTTACTGAATGCAGTGCTCTCTTTTTCAGGTTCACACTCACACAGTTTCACACCTAGAAGCAGCTCAGTACAACCACAGTCTGGCCCTAGTTTGCAGGTTAAGGGCCTTGGTGGTTAGATGTGAGGGACAGATACTGCTTATTCACCTCCATCTTTTGCTACCATGGCAACAGATCAATTCATCTATTGTGTGATTTAAATTGAACCTTCAGTGTGAAATGTAAACAGTTGCACCTCTTGTCCAATCACTTCCTGTAATTGTAACCTACCAGTAACCCACCAGGTCAACACAAGCGCACATGGTCACAGTCTGGCTTATTAGCTAGCACTGTCAGCTAACAAGCAGCACACCAAGCAACCTTTCTCCAGCCATGGACTAGTTACGTTAACTGGTCATAACATAGCCTAACACTGTGAACAGCAAAGCACAGGACTGTAATGTACATGTAATGATTTATTCAGTCTGGGCTTTATTGTTGTGATCTCTTTATAGTCAGGTTAGTGGGGAGTTACATACAACCTTTTTTCTATCATCATTATCCTACACAGATCACCGACATATTTGAAATGGCCTTAAACATAAACATGATGATAAAACACAAACTCCAGAATCACATACTTTCTTTTTTTAGTGTTCCTGTTTCTGTATGCAGAACGCATGAAGGGGGATTAAAGAAGTATTTACACATTCTTTCTGAAGTGCACCCTACGTGCACATTCAAGCAAATAAACAAACACACTGTTTCTGGATACACATGCTGGTGTATTTAATGTTGTGCAACTATTCAGAACTCTGGAATCCTTCAACATTTATGAGCTATGAATATAACTTTGGCAGTAGTTTTCCCTTCAAGAAGGGTGGTGCCCTGAGGTAAACTTAATGCAAGTTCAATTTTACAATTCGATATAAAAATTGATGCCATATAAGCCAATTTCTTGTGTTTATCTTGGTGGTCCAGGAATTAAACTGGCAACCATCCAGTCTCAAATTAACCTCTCTAACCTTTCTGCCACCACTCCTCAAGCATTGGGCGTCATCTGGCCTACTCCACAGTGTTGACCAATATTTTGTGTGAAATACTGCACTGTATTTCAAGTTGCCATTCTGCCCAAACCGCTGGCAGATGTATGTGCATCATTCACATGATGCCAGAGATACCGCCTGTTCTCTTGTCCAGAAAAATGAACCTCAGCTGACAGGCTGGATGTTGACAGTGAGGCACCCTCGACCAGTGGAATGGGAGTTCTCATGCTCAGCCTTCATAATAACTTCTGAAACGATTACTAGGGAAGTGGCAGCAGCTCTTAGTGACTCCATTGTTCTTCAGGTGGCTACGAGGCAGCTGTGGTGAGACATAACAACCCTTTTGAGATGAGACAGCGATGGACCCCCTAGATGTCCCTCTCTGTCTGTATCACTTAAGAGGCCTCAACCTAATGAAATAGGAAACAGAGATAAGGATCCTGCACTTCATCAGCCAGTCAAAGTACTAGCTTGTTAAAACTGTGGTAGCTCCTTTATCCACCTGAGGATGGGACAACAGCACTAGTCCTGAGCAGCACCATCATAGAAGAACACTATTAATGTGATCACCTTGTCTCAGTCAGCCACTGATTGTATGAGAACTATGTGACTGTCATGTGAACATAAGGCTGTTATCTGTAGTAAATCCTGTACCTTTTGGGAGCATGTGTGCTCAGTCCACCTTGTATGTATAAAGTACTTTGGCTTCCGGCAGACTTCTGAGCTTTAAACCCACTGACCTGCTCTTTAGAGTCACTAATCTCAGTGACCAACTCCTGTTAAGGCCTGCCACATTCATGTAACTTATATGCATCAGCACTTTGTTCCTGTCCAGTGCATTTCAGTGAGGGAAACATGGTCAGCCACAGCCATCCCGTGATTAAATGTTTTTTTTTTAAAGGCGGGAAGCAAAAGCAATCAGCACTTTTCCCCTCAGTGTTCCAGTTGTTCTCAGTGCCCTCCCATAAGAGTCATTCAAGTGTGTTGACTGGATTACTCCTGAGCTGCAGTCTATTGATACAGCCCTGGTACCTGCTCAGGTCAGGTGCCAAGTTTGTTTCTCATGCATGGTATACTGGTTAAGCCCACTGTGCCTTATACAGCAGTCCAACATCAAAAGAAATTAAGTCCACTGTGGACAATTCTGCATCGTGCAATTTATGGGCATTGGCAACTTTCAGTGCAAATATGCAGTAGGAGGTAGTGTGTCCTCTGTGTGGGGAGATGGAAAGTAAGGGAGTGAAGGCATCACTTGTGGGTTAGCATGTCACACATCTGGCTTTAATGCATTAGACTGGAGCTTGCCTCTGTCCTTATAGACTTGCAATCAACCTTGACCTTTTTTTTTTTTTTTGCCTTAACCACAATTCAACTAACCCTTAACCATACTATACAGTGTGGTATAACCAGACTAATACTAATACAGAAAGCAAGAATTTGAAAAAGGAAAAAAGAGGGGGTTGGGGTGGCATTGAACATAATTTGTATAACCGTCCATTATAATCTTTCTTGTCTGGTTAAAATTGTTTCCACCTGTGCCCACAGAATCACGATTCTCTGCACCCTTCGATGTGTATCCTTGTTCTTTGTGGCATAATAGTTAGTACGATCATAGCCTCTGTGTGTGACAGGACAGAGGTGGGTTGAGACCCACGACACTCAAAGGATTTTGTCAGATATTGAAGCTACTGAATTAAATGAGGTTTTTGTGTTTGATGAGTTGAAGCTGCAGGTCAGGGGTGGAGGAGGAGGGGTGGGTGGTGATAGAGGCGGGGATTATTTAGATCCGCACATACAAAGGTGTAGAGCTATATCTAAGACAATGTAAGACATGACAGGATCTTTTTCATGGAAAAAATTCAAAACATGTCATTTTTAGGGTTTTAATCAAAGCCAGGAGAGGAACTTTAACTTCACATGCTGAGAAGCAAATGTGAAGAATTTCCCACATCAACATGCATCTGACAAGGTTTTTCCATTAACCAGATGTAACATATCCTCAACTTTAAAACTGCAAGCATAACCACATAACAAGATATATTACCTTTTAAAGACACTTCCCCAAACTGATGACACTGTTTCAGTGATTTCACATAAAATGCTACAAGGCTGGACCTCCACCACAAATACTGGATTGTAACCAGTGGCAAAAATCAGAACACATCAAAATGTTTTTCGGGAAAAAAGAACAGGTTGTCTCCAAGGTACAGAGGAAAGGAATTGCAATGTATACACCATCTGTCAGTGTATAATAAATAGTGAATGGACCCCTGGATGCATTTTTCAATCCAAGAAACAGATCTGGAAGTCTCAGAATTATGATTTCATGCAGATCTTCCTGTTTTACACCAGCCTCTCCACATAACAGAGCCCCTGTGTAGCCCAGCTCAAAGTCCGGGTGTCTGCTGATGGACAGATAGGAAGATTCTGAATAATTGAGGACCCCAGCCGCTGGTTGAAAGCATAACAATGCATTCAGGGTATTTGGCTATACTTTAAATTCCAGGCATTTCCAACCACATCCAAGACATATTCACAATATAGGGAGACACTGGACCACATTTCAGACCATTTTCAAGTCTTCTTCCTCAGTTAATGTGGACTCTGAAGATGCCCCTCTTAAGTAAACGTAGTATACTTAGTATACTTTCTGAGTTTCATGTATACTTATAGTCTACTACATTTTCTCATGAGTGCAAAATATGATGAAATTCATTCACAGCACCTGGTTAGGTGGAGATGCTACAAAAACAGTAATATATGTATTGACAGTTGGTAAGAGAGAGACAAAACAAAGGGTTGAGGGATGCATAGATTAATCAAAACTCATCAATACAATGCAATTAATAACAGTAACAAGAAGATGCCCAGCAGACTGTGTAGCAATACAGAGATGTGATGTTAATGTGATGGAAAGCTCCCTATCAGCATCTTTTGTTCAGACATATAGGTATTCAGGGTGGTATTCAATATTTTTTTGTTGTCGTCAAATCCTATTAAAAGATCAAACACAATAACATATTGACAATAAGTATTATCTGTGAAGCCAAGCCTGATATGTTATTCATCTGTGCCATAGAGATAATCTGTAATCTATTAAAAAAACATAAATGAGCCACACTGCTGCACCGGGTGGTGCCTCTTCACTACAATGAGTTCAGACAGTACAGCTCATCCCACATACATACATTCATACATACATACATATGTAACTTGAGTAACCTTTACTTAGAACTATAGTGCCCAGCTTTTGGGAAATTAATTTGTCTTTTTTATTTAAAAAAAAAAAATAGAAGAACATACACAACTGTATACTATATATGACCTGGTTTTAAAGATTTACAGTTCAGTAAAAGAAAAAAGAACGATCTCTGGACTGACAGCCATAGACAGGCTGGGGAGGTCATGAAGCATAGATGGATGGACTAACGTATTGTTGATTTTTGGAAACCAAAAAAAACAAACAAGCATTTTGCTTCAAAACGTCTTTAACATGATTTTTTTTTTTGTACCACACCCTGAACTAATCTCATTATAATTTTGTAGTCATGAACTTCTCCTACGCATCGCCGTCTGTCAAATGCTTGTATGAGAAGATGCAAATGGGGAGAGTGAGAGAGAGAGAGAGAGAAATGCCTTAGGACATAACCAAAAATTCTCCTCACGGTGTACCTTTGTGCTACATATCCATCCATCTATAACCTATAGGTCATTTAAGAGTGAAGGCTGGCAAGGAGATGTAAAGAAACAAGACAATCAACACCTGTCTGCGGTGCTGATGCACATTCCCTGCTCCCCTCAGCTGTCCAAACAACACACAGAAGAGTGTTAGAAGGACGGAAGAAAGGGGGATGGACTCAACAGACAAATGCTCGAGGATGAAGTTCGTTAACACACAGAGGCATCAAGACTAAGGTCAAGAGAAAGGTGAAGGCAGTGACAGATAAATAGATAAAGCCTGGCAGGGAGATGGGAGTATTTTGAAGAGAGAGGTTTGGAGATGACTCAGGAAGGGTCATTTCATCAGGTTTGGGTGATGCTTTCTATGATCTCGGCTGATGCTGAATGAGTAGAGAATAACAACAAGAGGGTCAAATGTCAGGCAGCGTCTCAGACAATAAGGCCTTTATCTCTCGTTTTTTTTAAAGCATCGAACGTCTGCACTGATCCAGTACTTTTCTGTTTCTACGTGACTGTACACAAAGAGACTTTCATTAGCAGTTCACACACGTTGGCTATGCAGGAGACGTCAGTTTTGGCTTTTGTATAAAAGTCCAAAATAATCCAAAAATATACATGGGGCAGGCCATTTTTCATATTTAATCAGTGACAGTGTATATTCAGACTGCAAATGAATAGATCCTCCTCTTTTAATTGAGGGCTTTGTGACACTAATATTCAAAACTTTGCAGTGTTCTCACCCCAGTCTGAGAAGAGTTCAGTAGCAGACAGTCAATCACTTCAATACATTCTACATAATGCAGTATAAAGCATCTAAATGAAGTGAAGCAGGAAGCATTAAGTTTCTTTTATAGGCATCAGCAGATAACCCACTTCTTCATTTGAAAACGGCTTGACTTAATTGTATCCAATAAACTCTGCAGTGTTGTGTTGTATCACGCAGACCTCAGGATGTAATATAAAAACGAGTGCTGTAGCTGGGAAAAATAATGAATGCGACACAGGAACATGTGAATAGAATGACAATCATCTGCTAGCCTCTTGGGATTTCCTGGCACATTCACAAATCAGCCAAGTGCTGCAGTGTGTTTATATTGTGTGTGTGTTTATGTGTATCAATCATTTTCTCACACTGCAATCAGTGGCTGGAACTTTCAAGTCTCACAGTCAAGATTCTCTGCAACATCTCATTTCCGTGATGGAAAGAGCCATTGACTTAATACTTCCTAACAGATCAGTTCCTTCCCTCAAACATGGTTCCTCAGCAAACAAATCTACTTTGAAGTGGCCTGAGAGTGAGATGATACAGATATTTTATTTTGACTTTTTTAACCTTTTATTTCGACGGGTAGTCTCATTGACACACTGGGTCTCAATCTCAAGAAAAATAACAACATTTAACATAACATTTAACACTGGCCTGAGGTGGAATAGGTGTGTCTGAATAGTGCCAAATGCAGTTCAAATGCCAGGGCAACAGTGCTTGCACAACAGTATATAATAGTATCATCGGTAAATATGTGCAGATGTATTAATATTTTGCCCCCTATTACTTGCATAAATAATGAAAAGGGTGGGTTCTATAACTGAACCTTGTGGCACACCTATGTGGCAGTAGGAAAGCTGATGAAAAATCACTAAATTGCACACATTGCTTACAATTGGAGAGGTATTCTGAGAACCAACCCAGAACTGACAGATCTATATTCATAATCTCTGGTGTGGTCAGTATCAAGTACATTGGACAAATCAATACAAAGCGCAGTGCAATAGTTCTTGGCGAAGTAAGAGGGAGAATGACTGGGCTTGCCAATTTTCTAGGGTCTAGGTTCTTTAAAGCCTTATAAACCTCCCTGATAAAGAAGGGGGTAAAGGAGAAAGTGTGGCTCCGGGACATGACCGGCAGGGGAGGAGGAGGTGGGGGACTTGCCATCAGATAATGTGCCAAACAAAGAGCTGAAGGCTATAAAATGTTTGTTGAAACAATTAGGCCTTCCAGATTTATTTGACAGAGGGATGGAGTCAGCATATTAGGAGGCAGCACTGAAGATTTCCCAGATAGAGATTTTATGGTTTGCCAAAATCTCCGAGGGTCATTCAGACTGTCTGTGGTGAAAAATAATAATCGCTTTTGGCTTTTTCAACGGAGGCGGTTCAGCTGTTACATAGTTGACAAAAATGTAGCTGGTCAACCTTGCGTCACCAGAAAGCTGATTCCTCTTGTGTAGGAGGCCTACCAACTAAGAAGTGAACCAGGGGCTGTCTGGGCACCCTCTATTGGTGAATTGGTGAATATGAGTATGTTTGTTCATAAAGTAACTAAAACTGTCATAAAAGGTCTTTCTAAGCGAGGTCAACATCACCGTCAAGCTTACATGCACCTACATTAGTCAGCCACATATAAGCTTCAGTAGTTAACTAAGAATGATTTAATCATCAGAGTCCAAAATACTCTGATTTCTGCTTGCAAGGCCTCGCATCACTGGTGAGTGCTCCTTTTGAAATTTCAATTTTATTACATCAGAAAAGGTACAATGTTTCAAGTCAATATTGGTTCTTGGTTTTAATACCTCCGCACCAGATGAAGATCCAATTTGGACTTTCAACATTGTTCTATTTCTCACGTAATAAAACAGAAATTTTAGAGGGACAGTGTTGCGAGCTCATAGGGTGCAGAAATGAGACAAAGAGCTCATAACATTTTTCATGATGTTGCTGCTATGTTTTGTTAACACAGTCATCCATATGGACTCCAGCTGCCATGACAGGTTTTAGAATACTTTACGATGAGTTACCATTTGTTAAATAGGTTTGAACAGATGATGCCTGACTGGCTGAAACACTATATGAAAGCCGCAAAATTATAGTTGAGCCAGTTTGGTTGTTTGGAGTCCACTTGTTGTTTCTTTCAAGTTTGCTGAAAAAATGTATGCCTCTCGCCTCGAGAGTCACTACAAGTAGGACATGAAAGTAGTGTAACAATAGTGCATACACAGTATTATGTTTAATGCCGACGGGCTGAATTCAAGTATGTTTCTATTTAAATTTTCCAATTAAAAAGATGATCATATAAAGACAATGTAAGGCTTTACAGCTGTGAGGTAAGTCAGCCTAAAGGGTGCTAAAATCATGTCACACATGCATTTCCTATTCAGGTCAAATGATGATTGGAGTTCTGAAAACTACTTGCTGTCAAACTGCAGGGTCATGAGTTTAGCATGAAAACTATCCATCCATCCATCCATTATCTACCGCTTACTCCTCTGCAGGGTCGCGGGGGGGCTGGAGCCTATTTGGGGCGAAGGCAGGGGACACCCTGGACAGGTCGCCAGTCTGTCGCAGGGCACATATAGACGAACACTAGTTCATAGTTCATCATTTTAAGCCCTGTATAATAATATTTCTACTATAATAGTCTAGTAATATCTTTGTCAGGCGCATATTTGGTACATTTTATATAAGCTTAAAAGACTGTACTACTTGAAGTACCACATTCTAGCAGGTAATTTCTAATATCTCTTTGAAATATTCATATGGTGACATGTATTATCTCTATTGTCTTTACACCTCATATTGTGGCATACCCAACATTATCTATAATTTATCATACCATCTAATACGAACATAGGACGACATAACGGGGAAGAGATTTGTCTGCAGGTGCTGAACGAAGTCGGCAGAATATTAATGAAACACCCACATTAGGATCACCACACCCAGCCCACTGTTACTGGCTATTACTTCTGTTTTACCTCAGGCTATGCAAGCCTGTAATCCATACAGTAATCTACCAAACGGCAACAATGCCAACGTTGCTTCAGTACGCCAGAGGGCACGCCACGGGCCTTTATCATTGGCTTTACCAGTAAACAGGATTTCCCTCTGTTAAATCATCCTAATTGTCCAAAATGTAACTAGAGTATGAATAAAATCAGCCATCTTCTCCTTTACACTGAGATCAGCAGAACAGCTTTTCTGCCACGATTTCAGAGAGTTCAGTCACAAACACAGAGAAGCTGCGTGCTTCTCAAAGATGCCTGGTTCGACTCCAGGTCCATTAATTATTCAGTTAACTCCAAACCGCAAACTAATTACAAACTAATGTCCAGTTGTCCATCATTCTCTGTTTCATACTTGCAAACCTGTCAACGACTCTGAAATGTTAGATAGAAGATCCCAAGACAAGGTTTGCAAAAAAAAAAGAAAAAAGAAAAAAGCCACTTGGCCTTGATATGTTTGTGCACTATCTGAAATTGGAAAAAACAAATACTTACAATGTACATTATTAAGCTCAGGGGGGCTTTTCAAGGTTTACCAGACAGACGCTGTAGGAACACCAGATGCCACCAGATGAGACAATCGACAATAAAAATATTTTCTGCCTGTGATCTTATGGGCTTCTTCATGGGGCCAGTGGCTGAGTGTTGGCCCCAAAACTCTGGATTTCAAGTTGCCAAGGAATGAGCCTGAGTATGTCAGAAATAAATCTGAACGCACATCCTTAGTCAACCCAATTATTTAAGCAGTGATGGAGTAGATCACTCAGAAAATCACAGAGCCTGTCAACCTGTCAGTCGAGATGAAGCAACTCACTGCAATAAAACGGGAAGGTGTTGATTTTATATTCTGGAATGATGCACCTGCAGATTGTTTTGCTTGTTTGCTTGGCTCACGTTGTCTTAAAAAGTTCCACAGCTAAAAATGACGACTTCTCACTGATACTTGACCTAATTGACGCCCTTTTATAATGAAGTTTGTAATAATGATTAATTTATGTTGATTGAATAGTTTCACATTTTGGGAAAAAATGCTTGATTGCTTTGTTTCTGGGTTTAGGTGACAAGATTGACAGCACTTGGTCTGTCTGCTAAAAATGATGCTACATACTAGTTTATAGTTTGGCACAAACTCCCCTGTCAACCACAAATGGTAGATTAGAGAAACATGATATAATATGTTAATTAGTGAGCTTTAAAGCTGCTGGTAGACAGTTTTTTGTTTGTTTGTTTGTTTCCCTCTGTTTCCAGTCTACGCTAAGCTAATTCAAGCTAAGCTAACCAGCTTCTGAGTGTAGCTTCATATCTAGATGTAAGGGATTTTACCAATCTTCTAATCTTACTCTTGGAAAAAAAGAAAGCATACACATATTTCCAAATATGTCAAACTATTCCTTTAATTAATAACTCCTTTACATTATTATGTGTAATCTGTCTATGTACAATATGTGTTGAACATTAACTTTAAGATTGATCCAAAATGTTGTGCTGTTTATTCACCAAGCCTGATATGTGTGTGTGTGTGTGTGTGTGTGTGTGTGTATGTGTGTGTGTACTGGTACTTGCTACATAGTGAGGACCAGAACAGGTTTTTGACCAACAGAGTGAGGACATTTTTTGGAAAGTGAGGAAATTTTTGCCGGTCCTCACAACTTCAAACCTTGGGGCTGTTTGAGGATTATGACTTGGTTTGAATGACCCCAAAGCCTAGAAGAAGGGGTCATTCAGTTGTGATGGTTAAGGATGGGGTAAGAGGCTAGAGAAAGCAATATGTCAGTGAGAATGTAGAAGTACAAGTGTGTTTGTGGAAGAAGCAGTGAACTGTTGTTGTAAACATCTGAGAAGTTGCAGATGGAGTTTATGGGGCGACAACAATGTCCCTGTACGCCCTATAAGTTTCTACTTCTAAAACAGTTTTCACAGTAAAGCTTTCATCTGCTCTCAGTGGATAAACAGTACAAGCCACTGTGTATTCACTCCAGACAGGAAGATGATTCAGTGCAAACTTACCCATAATTCCTGGATGTTTCCATGCGGGTTCCTGACACCCACCTCGGCCTCTCGGCTGTGAGCGCCGGCGATCGTTGATGGGACAAACACACACCAGCTGCTACTTGTATCTGTACAGCATTTTTAGTCTTCAACTCGCCTCAACTCACAGTTTCCATAGTAACGGGCTGGGAGGAATTGAAGACTGAAAAAGACATACAGGACATTTGGTGTCCCTCCCTCCCATTTTCGCTCTCTCTCACACCGTCATGAGGTAGATGATGTGTGGGCAAAGACGTCCCTGTAGAATCAGTTAGTTGTGATGGGGGCTGGATTTGAAAGGGAGTGTGAGAAGGAACAGACACGGTCTGTACCTCCAGATGACAGAACAACATATGGAACAGGCAGAATTTTATGTTGATTTCCAGCTTCACACACCCAAAAAAAAAAAACTCTTGGCAGCAACTCTGTGAAGAAAGTTTAAACTTCAGAGCAAACTATTACACTTGAATGACTTTGGAAAGTGTGATAAGAATTGCTCTCCACTATACAGCACTGTATATAATTCCCTGTATAGTACATGAAATTATTCTCAGTCTGAAGGGAATATTTTCCAAAGCCTTACACAGCATTTTGTGCTTCACTTAATAAAATAGAATGAGATGATAAAGATTACATTGAGGAAAAAAAAAGTTTTATCAGTCTGCCCCAGAGGGAGTGGAGGATAATCTTGGTTATCTTCTGTTATTTTTTCTCACCATGATGAACTGTGTTTCTCAAAGGGAACAAAACAGCTTAACTCTTAAGTGCGAATGGATTGTTTCAAAGTTGGGATGCTGCGTAAAACATAAATAAAACAGAATGTGATCATTTGTTCATTCTTTCTGCACAATTGAAAACGGTACAATATATTTAATGTTTGACCTCATCAACTTTAATAAGTTTTGTAAATATCTGCTTATTCTGAATTTAGGTAGCAGCATGTTTGAAACAAGTTGGGACAGGAGCAACAAAAGACTGTGAAAGTTGTGGACTGATCCAAAAACACCTGTTTGGATCATTCCACAGGTAAACAGGTTCATTGGTAACAGTCGATATCATGATTGGATATGAAAGGTTCATCCTGGAAAGACTCAGTCGTTCTCAAGCAAGGACGGAGAGAGGTTCAAAACTTTGTCAAACACATGGTTGTATATTGGAGGATCACTGCATGGACTTAGGAAGACTTCGTAACAGCCAACATGGGTCAACAACAGGGATTGTATAGCGAGTTTCACTTGAGAGAGAGAAGTAGAATTTGAGTTAAGTTCCAGACCACCATACACCCAAAATATAAATCCTAAATCAAAGTAATATTCATTAAATGTCTTCAGCTAGAAAGAATTCAGTCTGTTAAAGTAATATTTTCATCAAGGACAAAAGTTACCTGCATTTACCTTTAGCTTTGGATTTATGTTATTAATAATAGTTCTTTAAAATTTAGGAAGCTCATATATTAAATTTAACAACTTTGGTCAATAGTTAAGTCTAATACACCAAGTAGAAGCACAGCAAATGGTTAATGTCTGAGTTAATGTAGTTATAAGCTTATGTCCTCTTTTAGAAGTTAAACTCTGGCTATATTCAACCAGACTATTCATGATATAGAGGGATTCTGTTTAAATTCCACTCCCCTTTCTTCCTTTACCGTAGAGCTCAGAGCTGCTCTCCAAAATGCGCCCAGCAAGCCGGGACAATCTCCAGTTGTCAAACCCAAAATCCAATTTCTGATTACCCATTGCAAGTATGTCGTAACATAAGGCGGCTGACATGTACTGTCGACTGCTTAAGAATGCTGATGCTGCCGTCATGTCACATAGGATTTTCTGTAAATACAATCTGTCGACGAAGAAAAATGTTTGTGTCAAGTTCTTTGTGGGAATTACGAGAAAGTCTGTGAACAGTTTTGCAGCCACTGTTATCACACAAATGGGAAAGTGGCTGCATACATGCTCAGTCTGCCTGCTGTAGTGTATTTGTGTTTGGCTTGATTTTCATAATTGATTGTGTTACAATGATTAATGCATGCTTTGGCCAAAACAAACTTGAATACAACAAAAAGGCAGCAAACACAGTATATGAGGAAGTGACTGAACAAGAGGGCTGGATTAACCCACAAGGTGACTCCATTTGGCCCCGTTTGACATCTTCATGTCTCCCACCATGATTAGTTTATGGTAATTTGGCAATTTTAAGAAATATACACCATGTAAGTGCAGTAAAAACTGAAACAATATGTACTTTTCAACAAAATAGGACCTCAAAATTCGGCAATAATTCTGGTGTCAACTCATATTGTATTTACATGCATATATTGTTGCCAAACTAATTTAGAATTCATCAGAATATCATAAACTGTTTGCCACAGTTTATGACCCAATTTAAATGAAGCAAATTCTACAGGCGACCCCTAATCACAGGTTATAGCCTCACTTTAGATTTCAGTTGGCAACAATTAAACTGAACAGTGAGTCTTTGCCCTCAATGGATTGTTCCATTTGGATGACTCTTGTATGTCTGAAGAGTATGTAAGTATGTATACTTTTACAAGAAAGCAAAGTATTTTATGTAACAGAAATATTTCTTTAAGGCACTCACATGTTGGGAGAGCCACAGTCAGGGTCTAGAGCCCGGAGGCAGTATCCCACTCTGCGCAGCTGGAAATCCAGCCTTAGCAAACAATGTTAAAAAAACAAATTTTTGAATGAGTGGTGAAAGTTAGAATGTAATGATAAGTTATCAATCAGTTATTAACAATTGCATCACTTGTGAGACCCAACAATTGCTCCAGCAATGAACTATGTTTAAAGCTTGACAATGAAGCAAGTGATTTAAATGCAATCAATCACCAGGATAGGAAACATCAGGACATTAGGGTTAAACCTAACTGGAATTATCCATTAAACGATACCTGTTCTCTGAGTGTATCCTTTTGGGGCAAAATTGCATCAGCGCTCCTATTGCTTAGGCAACGTGTCTCATTAAATCTGATTTAAATTCACCAAAGACCTTTGCTGGAAATAGCCTAATCTAATTTTCAGGGAAAGAGAATCTCGGATCCATTTCAAGCTTTGTTCTGGACTCCAATCTCTGTCACGGCTGAACTCGATACTGCTAAGTAAAAAAAACTCCAAATGAATGAATCAACAACCAGCCATCAGTCTGCGGATTTAATTAAATAACACAAACAAGCGGGAGTTGATAAATGTGACACTACTTTTAAGGTCTGCTGTGATTAATTATTTGAATACAAAGGCTTTGTGTCCCCTAGTCCTTAATCAATAATTGAGTATGTATGTCCAGCGAGTTTATAATCAGATGTGGTTCTCTGCATGTTGGTCACTAGAGGCATAACACGAGGAATGACTGATGAAACATATCTGAAGTTGGAGTTCACTTCCCGTCTCTGACTGCCTTTTTGGCTTTCATCCCGTCTCCCGTCTCTCTGGCCCTCCAGCCAAAAAAGGCATGAGTGGGGCCCGCACCGTCCAGACTCAAAAGACTTTTGTCTGTCTCTTCCTTTCAACTTGTGACAGATGTACAGTCGTGTGTTTGCACCATTACTGCCACTGTTGTACTTAACTTTCAGGTGTATGTGACTGCAGATTTAAAGGCTCTGAAAATGTATTTTCTTAATGAGCATCTTAAGTCATACATACTGTATATACATAAAGACACCATACTCTGTCAATGTTACAACAGCTGGGGTCATTTCACGTTTAAGGTTTTTGTTGTTCTTTTTGTGCTACTGTTGGTTTGAAGTGGGCGGAACTTGGTAAGAACAACGTGATGTCACATATTTCCGTACACCAATCAGGATTTAGCACCACTTGATTGATGTGGGTTGTTTGGTCGCTGTCAGTCAAATCTGATCAAACACACAGAAACAGATAGCTGAGCTGAGTTTATGCATGAAGTTTTTGAATCTTAGACTGTTGCTTATTTAGTCATAAATATGTTAAGGATAGCTCAGCATTTTGGGAAATATGCTAATTTACTCTGGTGGATTTTACATTAGATGATTTAGATGTCCGTTAAATATAAGGCTATATATAAGGCTTCTTAACTTAGCTTAGCATAAAAGGGGAAACAGCTGGTCAGGCTCTGTTCAAAGGTAACAAAATCCACCTCCTAGATCCTCTAAATTGTATTAATTAACTTGCTACATCTCATTATTTAATGAGTTCACAAGTTGAAATGCAAAAATGACGATTCACAGTTTTACATCGTGGGTCGGACTATTTCTTGGATAGGAGCAGTAACTTCATGGAGCTTGTTGCTAAGCTAAGCTAACTTGCTGTTGACTGTTGCCTGATATTTAATGCACAACTAATCTAATCTAATTCTCCACAAGAAAGCAAACAAGCATATTTCAAAAAATGTCAAAGAATTCGTTAAAATATTTGTGACCATGTAAGCATCAGTCAAAGTTATCTTTCCAAAAACTTATTTGAATGTTATAGACAAATACTTGATATGAAGCCAAGTTTTCTGATAATATTATTCAAGCCTTACATATTAGGGGAACACACAAATTAAAACACTGTTTAATGTTCAGCAGTTACAGTTATGACACTCCCCAAAAAACATCTGGAAAGATCATGTGTTATTATGACCATTATTTACGTCTGTTGTTAGACAGCGACCTCTAGTGGCAATTATGATAGGAGCACAGGAGGAAGTAAAGTGACGCAGTATGAAGAGCGGCAAAGTCCATGTCTGGAGAGAAAACAAACACAGGACTTTAATCCAGGGGACCGCTGTTTGTGAAACCAAAAGCCAATCTTGAGTAATGTAGTTAACCCTAATGTAAAATAACTCACATACTTAAATATTTCCTAAATGTAAGCAAGTAATTTTGCTGCCTAAATCTAATTAAGTAGTGTTGGTGTCAAGCGATGTGTGACATGTGCTCATTTTGTCAGCTTTTATTTATTTCCTCACGGGCAACTTCAAATTAAATATAACAAAGTAGTACAGCAAATAAACACAGTACTAGTCCCAGGCCACAGCAGCAAACTCAAAATAGAAGCTCCCACGTAAAGATAATAACTCCCAAAGTGATTCATCATGTTGTCTATAAGTGTGCATGGGCCAAGGTTAATTGAGACCTACTGATAGTTTCATTATCAACACTTCAGAAGATGGGCACCTTCATGACACTGCAGATACCCCCTCCGGTTTGACAAGGAGTGAGTAAGTACCAGGACTTGGTTAGGATCACGTGAAAGGCTCGGGTTAGGCGACTGTAGAATATATTAGAATTTATCAAATATGGCGTAAGATTCACTGAAACGCACATTTGGATAAGGTGGAGTAGAGGAGGAGCGGAGAGGCAGTGAGTCCTCTCTCTTCTTATTGAATTGTTGATGTCGTTTGATAGCTTATTATCTTAATGGACCCTGTAATACTTTCTACACTTAGCACATTTACAAAGGTAGAAATCCATCATGCACATGTCTGACGCTAGCATCATTTGTTCTGTCTGAAATTGTACTATGCAGCTTGAGCATTTCTCCTCAATTCTGTAACAAATAGCTCTATTCAAATGTGGAAAAAAACACTTCTTATTCATCATCCTCACACAAATACATAATTTAGATTATTCAGTGTCAAGAAGGCACTGTAATAACATCTGATAAGAATATAAAACAATGACTCATTTCCATTATATCAAACCACCTTGACAACAGCGGAGATGCCTGGCCTCAGTAGGCGAGGTGACCTCCGCCTGCCGCTCCGTGACAGCGAATGATAAAAGGCACTGACCTCAGCCGTGGCCCTCCCTCCCACTCTCACCTGTTTATTCATGAAGACGTAGATGACTGGGTTGATGACCGTGCTCGTCTTGGCCAGGACCGATGGGATGATGCTCGCCTCGGGCGTGACCAGGCCCGGAGGCCCAAAGGTGGCCAGCAGGGCCATGATGCCGTACGGCAGCCAGCACAACAAGTAGCAGATCACCATAATCACCACCATGAACAGGACTCGCTGCTCACGTTTCCGGCTCATCGACGCATTGATTCCGCTGACCTGGAGACGGCAGGGGACAGAGAGGGAGAAGAGGAGGATGAGAAATAAGGCTTCAATCAGCAAATCTCCCGTGATGACACAATTTGTTCAGACATATATTAGGGCTGCACAATTAATCGAATTTTAATCACGATCACGATTAAATTAAGACGATCGTCGGCGATTTTAACATTTAAAAAGCGAGCTCTGTTGCATGTCAAATCAAGCACTTTCTCAACCCAATAGTCAGCCAACCACCAGTGGGCGACCCATAGGTTAGGGCCTCATCATTACGCTGCCTAAACAGCAAGCGAGCGAACCCTGCAGCAGCGGCAGCTTCAAATGATTAAACTGTAAGAGAGTGCAATGTCGGGAGCAGCAGGCAGTGACAGCGCAGAGGCATCTGGAGGTGAGGAGCCGCTACTGCCTCATAAAGGAGCAACATCTACTGTTGCCCCTTTTCCACCGCGCTGGTGCTAGTGCTAGTTCGGAGCCAGTGCGTGTTTCCACCGCGTAAGCACCGGCTCCAGGTGCTAAAAATCGGTGCTTAGCAGGCACCAACTCTTCACTGGTCCAGAGCTAAGCACAGACTACGCCAGGGGCTGGGGACGGGGTTATCGTGAGTGCCGGTAGCCAGTTTCCAAATCGCAATTGCGACCGGCTTTTGGGCTGGGACACACAAGCGGTAATTTCTGTTCGTTTTCGCCAGGACGTCCCTGGTCTGATCACAGATATATTGAACTGACTCCCGGAACACAAGGAAGTTCTGCACAAACTTTTGTGCGTTGAAATCCGGTGTCCGCGAGATCGCAGATGTGTCCAGGCAACAGGCAACCTCCGCCTCGCAGTCAGCCTGAAGACCCTCTATAAAGATACATTTTCATTTCATTTTCTGCACTTTATAATTTCATTTTGCAATAGCATATTTATTTTTTCCCTTTGTCTTTGGGTAAATTTTAGTTTATTGTTTATGATTTATGATTATTTTAAGTTTCAATTTGAAGACTTGTTTGTTTAAAAAAGAGAGTGAATAAAAAGGTATGTTTTACCTAACATAATGAATAATCGTGATTAATAATCGTGATTACAATATTGATAAAAATAATCGTGATTAATAATCGTGATTACAATATTGATAAAAATAATCATGATTATCATTTTGGCCATAATCGTGCTGCCCTAACATATAGGTTTTTGACATTTGCTGCCATGAGGCATCCGAATGTTCCCCTATGGGAGAGAGCTGTTGGGCCAGGAGTGTAGGTAATAAAATGCAGGAGGAACAGAATAGAGTGCAGGTCAGACAGGCTGAAGTGAGGGATTGAAAAGCGTACAGAGAGGTAGGGAGAGGAGGAGAGAGAGGAGGCAGGGAAACTCATCTCAACATCTGCAGGTGGACTCTAATCAACGAGGAGACCGAGGCAGTAGAAGATGAAAATGGCTCAGAGTGCTTTGTTATGACTGATTATTGGATTTACTGGAAATCTGGAAATATACTTTATTTCATAACACAATTAACATGAGGTCACTCTGTTGCATTGGATGATCAACCATGCACAGGAGTTGTTAGTCACAGAATGGTCAGGCATGTATCCCATTTAGCCCCATACTCCGACCCAGACTTACTGGAAATAACACAGATATTAAGTAGTGCAAACACAGGTTGCACTTCATTTCCTGCAAAAGAAGATGGACAAACTAGTTTTCACCAATTTGGGTTTCATGTTTGGGATTTTGGCCATCAGTCCCATTGGTAATAAGATTATGCTCAAGTTAGATCAATAGATTGACGTGCCGGGAAAATACACTTATTTTCATCTTTTCAGAAAGTTAGAAGATTTTCATATCTGTTTGTTAAATATAAGTATATCCACCTGCTGGTTAGCCTGCTTAACCTGAAGGCCGGTTTCCTGGCAAACAAACGTGCATATAAACAATTTTACATGCATGTATGTACCTACACATCCAGTCATATTCTGACAGTTACACACATGCACATGTGAACACAGATGCCAAAAGGCTTGTGTGGGCACACACACACGCAAACACAAACACACACACACTCACCTTCACATGGACAAACTTGCAAACTGACAAACACCTTCACCCTCCCCAACTTTAGCAGTCATCATTTATATGTCTGCCTGATGGCAACATGTCACTGGCTGTCAATCAATTTCATCGCCACGGAGACAGCAACAGGGAAACACTTTCAAAAAAGCCTCCAGGGGCTGGTATTTCAAGAAGGTAGATATAATGTACACATATTTGTACACAAAGCTGCACAAGTAAAAGTAAAACAATCAAAGCGGAAAAGCAACATGACCTATAATGGAACAAAAAAAAAAACCTTCAGTAGTCCAGTGATCAGTCATCATCGCTCTCTTGACAGCTAATTCTCCCTCTCTGCCAACCCCTATGTATAGATATTTTCATTTCAGCACATACTACATGCGCATTTATGCTGTAAAGGTCTAGAAATTGGTATGTTTAGGGGCTCCTCTCCTGCATTGTTCAGTTCACATTATACTGACCATGCTGTAAACTGCCTCCTGTAGGTTCCCATGCTGCCACTCACACTGCGGCATTTGCATGAATATACACATTAATATGGCACTCAGCTCTCACCACACAGGCAGACTGTTTGCATTACTGCCATAATGTGACACAGAGCAAATAAATGCTTTTCCACCATGGCAGACTAATCAAGCCGTGCCAATGATTGACAGACTCTTTACATTTAGCTCATTTACCCCCCGGAGGCTTCCACACGTCTGCAGATGGGAATTTAGGGTGTGTTCATAGAAAATGGTGTTTAGAGCATTGTATTTAAACTCTAAAGTGTTTAGTCTCATACTTTAGTTTCTTTGAGTGCCAACTGTGTCATGTTTTGTCAGGAGCTACCTGCTTAGTAATTTGACAATAGGTTCTTGATTTTGAGTTTGACAAATGTAGCTTTTCATTTTTAATGAACAAGCATCAGTTGTGCTGACTGAAATGACAAATGTCACTAACAGATTTTACCTGCTGTAACTTGCTAATTAAACTAACATTAGCTCCTTGAGTTGGTGTCAACTTTTAATATTTCAAGCTGGCTTCTGTGAAAGGAGTCTTAAATATGCACTTGATGGTTGTATTGTGCTAGATGATGTTTATGATCCAAGCATAGCGCTAGTTTGTTGAAGAATGTAAGAGCAGACCCAGTTTGACTGCTTAGCTTTTCTAATGAATAATGAAACCAAAAAAGTTTCACGAGACAGTGAGTATTAAATAAGAATTTGTGGACGAGAATGACACCTATAATGACAGGCAAATTATCTGTCACTCAATTTCATCTTTGCCCGGGTTATGGAGACTCAGGCATGTTCCTTTTTTTATGTTGATGAATGCCTCCAACTCAAGTTCTCCCATTAAAAAAAGGAGATAGATTGTACAGTTTGCATGAGTGTTTGCATTCAGCAAAGGACTACCACATCCCAGCAGCACAAAGGGTAGACAGTAGGTGGAGATATTATAACAGACAGTGTTGTACCCGAACGCGTTCAAAGAACGTTCGTTCATGAACTAACTCATATTTTGGGTGAACATGAACGTCCCGTTCATTTTTGCTTGATGAACGTTAAATTGTGAACGCACTCATTCTGTTGTTTCTTGAACGGCACTCTGATTTCGTTCAGATTACGTTCGTGCCAGATTTCAAGAGCCCTCCAGGCAAAAAGGCGAAAAACAGTAAAAACACATGGTAAACGACCATTAAAATGTCACGGATAACCACCCGATCTGGCAACCGCAAGTAATGCCTGTCGCTCTACCAACTTTGTCATCAGCGGTCGTCAGTCTCGTCACTAGTCTCATGTGTGCAAGGAAGGAGGATGCATACAAACATACAGTCTGACAGCATGGACGAGGGAGCCAGTACGAGCAACTCGGACCACTCGCGCTCAGATCCATTTGACTACTTGAAAGATTTCCACTTAAAAGTCAGTACTGACGCTGATGGTAAAAATCTTACCTGCCATTGTAAACTCTGTCCACCTGGATTAAAGAAACAAGTCCGTACATCAGCGACGTCGGCAGCCAATCTTAAACGGCACATTGCAAAAAAGCACGCAAATAGCCTTGCACGGTATGAGCGTGTAGTTTGTACATATAACTCGTGGCAACGTAAAAAAATTTTTAAAAAGAACTAAATAGTTCATTTTGGGGAAGCATGAACTTTAGTTCACAATTTTGAATTATGAACGATGAACTGAACTAGTTCATTTTAAAAGGTTTGAACTGAACTTTGAACTAGTTCATATAGAAAGTGAACTTTCCCAACACTGATAACAGACCAAATATTCTGCCATGTCTATGATCTGATGTTGTCATCATTAACATAATAGATGCCACTCTTATTAAATTATTGCAAATTTCCCCACTGAGGGACGAATAAAGGTTTATCTCATCTTATTACCTTTGCAAGGAGGTTGTGTATTTGATTCAGCTTGATAGTAGGTTTGTTTATCTGTTGCTCAGTGGGATTACAGACTACTGGCCCCATTGGCATGAAACTAGGTGGAATGGTGAATCATGGTCCAAGGAAGAACCCACATACCCATTGAACATACTGTAACCGATTGCAGATTTGCTTTTCTGCAAGTGCTTTGTCTAGTTGACCCTTTAGTTTTTTTTACATTCATACTGAGAGTAGCAGAGGATTGTGCACTCAAATTCACCGGAGTGCACAAAATGAAGTGGCAATGAGGAACTCCCAGAACCCCGCTTTGTGCCCATTATGTTTCTATACTGAAGGTGAAAGGACTGGATTCTCACTTCCTCAAATCAAATAAAGGCTCCTTGGCTTCAGAAGTAACACAAAAGTACTCGTGTTTTTGGTTTTAGAAAAACTTTTCATATACCAAGTATCACTCTTACCCTCCATTCATCATGTGTCAACTTGACAAAAATTTCAAAGCTTGCAGGACCTGCCATGTCGAGTTATAGTCGCTAAGCTCTGATTGGACAATCACTGTTCATGGTAGGGGTCAATTACTGCAAGGATCAGGGATAACTCCATCACACTGAAGCTGCTGGGACGAAATGAATTTGTTGTTGTGACTCCATCTGTCATCAGATCTTCAAGTTGGCAAAAGAACAGCAGGACAAAAAGTCCAGCAAACAAGCTCCTGAGGAGACAATTTGATTTCCGCCTGGTTTGCTCGAAAGAGGCCAGTGTAAACCCCAAACAAACCAAATAAGAAAAATAACTCTAGATTCCAACCTATTCTTAACCTAACAATATGTCCATAAGCTGCCAGATATCCTGGGTGACAGTTCAGTACCATATAGCTCTCCTGACACTTTGGGTAAGCTGCCTGGGGGTACAAATATTTATTTATTTATTTTGTCTTTTCATCGCCTTCCATGTTTTGAAAGTTTTCAGAATCCATCCTTGTTTAACCGAAAAGGTCGGCCATCATTTCAGCTCAGAAAAGTTTCAGTTTTTACTCCCAGCTTGGCTCTGTTCCCGCCCTGTACACTTTCTCACTTTGTCAGCTCCGGAGAATAGGCAGCTAATAGCTTCAATCTTGGCTCTGATTAAATAAATGAAGTGGCAGAGATCACAGACAAATTGAGGAAATGGAGAGTAAGTGCTGAATGATTGCAATCAAAGGCTCGGTGGCTGGTGAAAGGAGCTAGCTTACTAATTGACTGCCCTTACAGAGAAACTGTTTCATATGCTAAATAGCAATCCCCAAAGCTGTATAATTAATATTTATGTCTTGTGTCCGCGTGACGGCGCAAATCTGTTCCAGCCTTTTGTCCAAAATGTTGAGGACTACAAACTTGGTAATGAGCGTCAAAATAACATGAGGGGTTTGTGACGATGGACAACGTGATGTTGCAGTGAATTGAGAAAAACAGTCCCCTTTTCTTTCTGGCTCATGACAGTGAGAAATAGAGTTGTATTTTATGGGCAGTGGTCCAATGCAGCACTGATGCTCACGCAGCGTGGATGGACGGGTGGGAAAGAATTTGTCAAGAAGCCTTTCCTCTTTGTCGAGAGAGAATATATCTTCACAGCATTCACGGACTAAATTAAATATCCTGTGGCTAATTTTCCTCTGTGACAACAGAAGGAGCATTGTCTCCTCTTGAGTCCCTGGCAGGCTGTCAGTTATTTAAACAGATCATTTGGCCGGTGTGCCGCAATGTTAAAATTAGTTCTGAACAAAACTAAGAGGAGCAGCCTGGAAGTAGAATAGAGTTTAAGATGTCGTGCATTTAATGGCTTTGTGCTTTTCATTGTGTGCATCTGTGTGTGCTCCTACTCTGTTTCATGCATTTGTAGTTTGTCTTGTATGTGTGAGCCCCCCAACAGGAACCTTCACCTTAAACTTCACCTTCTGTTTTCTACTATGGACATTTTGACTTGTTATAGTAGGAAAAGCACAGGTATAACTAATAACATTACGGAGTGTGCCAGGAAGACACCGAGCCAGCACACACAATACCAGGAACCTGAAACCGAAGCAGCTAAATGAAACTCAACCAACAATAATTTCATTAATCAAACCTATGCTTTTCCTACTGTGATGCGCCAAAATGTCTTTTGAGAAAGAAAAAGACCTGTGTGAGCCACCGCTGCATGTATGCATTAAACATTGGATGAAAAATCCATGCACGGCAGCCAACTCTTTCTCATGAGAACTGCTCCCTCAAGTTTCCATCGCTTCCTGCTTGTTGTCTCTGCAAGCCCACACGACTGACACAGAATTAATACCGTCTGTCAGACCTAACAGATCGAATTGTGTGATGATGTAATGATTGATGATTAAGTGGCTTTTGAATGTGTGTGTTGCAGCGGTTTTACAGCTGTTTCTCCTGTACTGATGCCCAGTGTGTTACCTGATCTGCAATTTAGACCTTGGCTCAAATCAGGCCTGTTCTCGAGGGATCATTATTAGTTTTTGATCAGGAAAAAAAAACACGGAACCTAAATAATTAGAAGGTACTGGCATAGTGTGGCCAGCAGGAGAAGAAACTGCTGGACCCATGCTCAAGAAAGTCAACAACTGAACAACTGAATGTTGACAGAAACGGACATTCTAGATGTACTTAATGCAAGGCCTGCTGCCAGCAATGTAAAGATGCATGACGCGTGGGATCAAGATAAAGATCTGATTATCCCTAGGAGGATTACCATTTCAACTTAAAAGCGCACAAATCTCCTTAGGCATCAGATCAAGGGAACAAAAAATACAGCTCAAATCAATTGTCACCTGCCAGCCCCTAACGTTCACTGTACACCTCTGCATTTATAAATCTGTGAGTGTTTTCTTTCTGCCTGCCCAAACGCTCACATCCGTGCGTGTTTCCTGCCACACAGACGTTTTACTCATCTGGATGACAATGAAGTTGACGTTGGGGACCAGCTTTCATATATGCGTCAGCCGCGTCGCCCCTCCGTGGGGGGAAAAAGACAGTCACTCCGTGGTCTCGTGCTGTCACACTGACATCTACTGTAGACGTTTTCCCTGTCTGTAGGCAAAGCCATCTATTCTAATCACAGCGTGTCACATTTAAGAGGATGAATAATGGTGTGTGAAGCGAGGGAAGCGACGGGTAAACTGCACTGTGTGCTGTCACATCCGAGCAATTTGACAGTTCCGCTTTACTGTGGGCATTTAACTGTTCATCCTTCATGTTCAGAGGAGGATCTTACAATGACTGAATGGTAAAATCAATAGCTGTACAAAAAAAAGCAGTTAAGCAGTGGACAGATATGAAGTGAGCACTCTGTAAGGCACATGGTGTCTTTCACAAAGTTTTTTTTTTTTTTTTAATAAATTAGAATTTATTTTGCTCTGCTGAATGGACAGAGAAGGCTACTCCACAGCAGAGAGGCAGACAGAGCCAAATGAAGTCACGGCCAGGTCGTCTCACCGAGGGGAACATAGGAGGCAGCGGCAGAATTCAGAGCGCTGGATTGGCTGCCTGGTTCAGGACTCAGATCCATTATCATCAGCCTTGTTCAAAGAGGGAGTAGTCGAAGGACGTGCGAGAATCAAGGATGAGTTTCAGTTCTGAAGATTTCAGCCGGCTCGCTGCAGCTGGTGTTGCAGCGGTCAAGGCGGGAATGATTAGAGTTTGAGCAAAGAGCTGAGCTGAGTCCTGGGTGAGGGAAAGATAAGATTTGATGGATTTTTTTTGGAAGGCGAACTCCCATACTCGGGTTGCGGCTGCATCGTGGGCTTCGTATGACGGTAGCTTGTCTAGAATCAAGTCAAGGCTCCTGCAGGCTTCAGGCAGGAGTCGTTATAGTGTTGTCAGTGGTGATGGAAAGGTCTAGTACGGGGGGGAAAAGTGCTGCAGAGTCCTAACATCCATCCTATCTATTTTTCAGTATTTTCAAGGAAAGGAGTTTACAGTCAATATTTGGCATATTCTGTAGCCTATATTGTAAAGTGTTAAGTTATACACCAGGGGAAAGTTGAAAAAGAGGAATTAAATTCTTTGAAGACTTTGCAGACAAAAATGAAACCCTGGTTCAACAGTCTCCAAATAACATACACTTATGTTTATTTTAAGAATTTTTGCATTTCATGAGTTCAAACAGAGGGACACATGAAGAGAGAAGTGAACATTTCTATTGGTTCGAATTTGCCATACAAGCTAAATCAATAACAGAAAACGAGCATGAGGGAACGTGTTGACTCAGTGTGGGTTACTAGCCCAATGTTCTTTCCTCTGCTCTTTAGAGTTGTCCATAAAATTGTGGTTTATGAGGACAGACTGGGAAAGATACATGGAAAATAGTGTCACTAAAGCAGGTCAGTATTGTTTTATATGGACAATATATAATCTAATTAGAATTCTTCACTCAAGCTTTAAAGCCGTCTCTACCATTGTACTTCCTATTAGTTCAGCTTCAAATGCTTTCCGTTTTTACTCTTCAACTATTTCAGTTATATGATTGTGGTCATATGGTTATATATAATTTCTCTCAGGACATCCACTTCAGTCTTATAGCTCAATTTATCATTTTCACTTCTACAACTCCTTTCAGCAATTTTCCTTTAACTTTACTTTACTCTGGGCTTACGTTTACATCGACACTTCACGTTAATTAAGCGCTATACTGCATTTAATCTGAAATGAACTTTTTAAGCACTTCCATTTTCCATTTCTGCATTTTTCAGTGTTTGAACAATTTCATATATTTAAACTGCAAGATTTCAGTGGCAAGAATGTTACATTTTACTCAAAAAAATGCATCAAGTACTGTGTTAGATTTAGTTTAATTAATTAATTAATTAAACAATTTGTTCCAAAATCTATTAACTTCTGGATTAGATTTTCAGATAATAATTGAATCTTTAATTGGAGGCAAGCAGCGAAAAGAGGAAAATAAAACAGCATGTTATTTTAAAGCATACATGACAAACTCGAATTATGGGCTTGTGTGTAATAATAAATGTGGAACTTGAGGCCCAGCCTGTATTTGTGTTCCTGTGGGAGTCCTCTCTGAAGCCTTATGACACGCTGGTGGGATCAGCTGCTTTTTATATCAGTGTAATCAAATAATGGAGTAAAGAGAGCTTGTTGAGGTTAAAAAGACTCTTAACCGCTATTTTTTTTTCCAGTCAAATAGTCTGAGGTCTGCCAAGATGGACTTTAAGATTTTAATTGTATTATATTATGCTATTATTGCTTTTTCACATAAGCTGTCATTTAGAGTGTTAAATGTGAGTCACAAAGGAAACACTCATCTCTGAGTCATAAACATTAAAACACGATGACCTTGATTGAGTCGGTGTCTTTTCAACTTCCTTAGCTGAACTTGAGTATTTTTTTGGTGAGTTCTGGAAGAGGATCAGGGCCGAGCATAAATCTTTGTTTGATATCAGGCCAGCAGGCATGTGTGAGATCCCCAGTGTGGAGGATAAGTCACCTCCAGCAAACACACATAAAATTGGTGCGCAGGTTGGATGGAGAAGACAGACTGACAGTCATGTTGACGCAGTGCTCGGGCATGGCAGAAATACATCAACACATTCCATTTCATAAAGCGCTCCAACGAGAACTGTAGAGTCATTACACACTAAACTTTGCTTCCACGCACTTGCTCTATATTTCTGCTTTGTTATCAGCTCTCCACTCTTTCAGTTTCATCCTCACTGTTTCATCTATCCAAGTCCAGATGTTCCTAGTCTCTCCTGTAAAAAAAAAAGTCTCTTTTCTCTCTCTCTCTCTCTCTCTCGCTCTCTCTCTCTCTCTCTCACTTTATCAAAAGATTTTCTGGCTATTTCTACCACTTGTCTTTTCTTTCTGCATCAGCTCTGGTGCGTTCATTTGCAGAAATCTATAATTGTATCATGAAAAACATGATTGAAGCCAAACAATGATGACAGTCAGCACAAAAGTGCCTCAGTAGTCAGTGAGCTACACAAAGAAAACAACAACAAAAAATTCTTTATAATGACTGTTGGTGACCCAAAATCACACCAGATGCCCCCACCAACACCCCCACACACAACCCAAATTAGCACACTCTAAATGTTCTTAATTAATCCACACAATCAGTTCATTTGGACTCTTCTTGTCAGCTATCTGGATTACATAGATGGAGCAGGCGGCTGCCAGACTGGCTGCTAAAAATCACCTCAGCCCTGGAAGGCTGGTGGCAGCCAGTACCTCCTGTGCCGTCCCCAGCTGCTGCCCGCTCCCTCTCACCTCCCCCCACGCCCACAACAGCACCAGACACTGGCTATTAGACTGTGAGATTGGTGGCGGCAGCGGCGCGACGGAAAACAAGCGGTACGAGCCAGACGTTGAGGTGAGAACAGACAGGGGAAGATGGAGGGGGAGTGGAGAGTGTGAGACATAGCGGAGAGAGGTTGTTTGAGAGGTAAAAGCGTCCAGGGAGGAAGGAGTGGGATTGGTGCAGCACAGAGAGTGAGTGAGAGAGAAATGAGAGAGGTGAGGTGGGACAGTGAAATCCCAGAGGGGGAGAAATGGAGGCATATAGGGAAGAGCAGATTTATAACTCATTTCAGTTGATGGTGACTCCTGTGAATCCAATTCAAATCAGCAGAGAGTCTAAAATGTTGTTGTGATGAAAATGATGAGTTCCCCCCCTCTCCTGCTTTTGCCTTTCTGTTCTCAAGTTGCTGCGTACTGTAATCAGCAGATGAGGCTTCCAGCGTGGCCGGCGTTCATCTGGCGTAGAGAAAAATGTGCGGCATCTGCACACACGACCTCACGAGCAAAATCTGTCATGTAAGCACACTCAGCGAAGCAAACCGCAACAAATAACCTTCTCCGACTGTCTCCTTTAAGCGCACATGCCCAGATGCTTGAGAAAATGGAGACCTAAGCCAAATCATTTGAAGCAATTAGTGTCTACCACATCAGGAGGTTTTTTTTTTTTTTTTTTTTTGCCCGTGAGAAAGCAACACTTGTAAAACTCCCGGGAGCTTTGAGCAGGTGGCTTTTCAATGCTGCACCACCTCGACCAGGAAAGAAAGATTAGAAGCCATTTTCTGAGTGCCTTCACTGTAAATTGTAACTCCATATCTCCTTCTATCTTTCACAGAAAGCCTTTTTCCCATTTTCGAGCCTGTAAGTCACCTGCATCTAACTTTGAAAAGCAGAAAGCTGTAAACTTATCTCGGAACAAAACAGGAGATACGCCACCGTTGCGGGCAACTCTTAAAGTTCATTTAATGAGGAGGGAAACTTCTATTGCCACAGATCTTGACTCCGGCAACTCGCCCTCGTAAAGAACTCCTCGTAACTGACAGCTAAAGTTTCTTTTTCTAAACATTTATTAGACACAAGCATATCATGTGTCGCTTTCAAAATACTTCTAAAACTTCTGACTGAAAGCCGAGGCTTCACAAGGACTACAGTGCAGAGATTGTAAATGTAATAAAAGCGGCTCATTTTGTTCCAGGCATCCCAGTAATAGCTGAACATTAATGAGTCAAAGAGGAAAACCTTGTTGGTGTACTGTGTGATGTCTCTCCCGTTGGCAGGGCTATGACAGCTGAAACCCAAGCGTGATATCAAAGCTACGTCGAATCCTGGCATCAGAACACGATCGTCTCAGAAACACACCCTCGGCAATCAGATCGTGCTTTTTCGCCCTTCCATCATCTCATCATCTGCTCTGCCAGAGGGGGGGAATGTGCAGTTGCTGAGACACGACGTTCAACTAATGCTGAACGTCACATTAAAACATGGCGATGGCACGAGTGACATCCTCTGAAATTACTTACTTGAAGTCAGGGGGAGAGAAGGGGGGAGTGGCTCTTGAAGCTGCAGTGCTGACAGTGCTTTTGGGGCTTACACACAGAGACACACACACACACACACACACACACACACACTGTAGAAAAATATACATTCATATCTATACATCCTATCTAGCTGCAAATATAGTCGCAACAACTTCCTTATATTAAAATAGACACCCAGATACAGTCAGATATGAAAATGCAAACACAAGGCAGTCAACTCAAACACACAGTTTTTACATTTAAACACACACCTGGGTGCCAGATAAATAGACAGTACACACACACATTACCCAGAGGGGAAAAGACATAGGCGCAGCACTTTCGCCTGGCTTGTTTTGCCTCAGCATTCCAGCTCCTGAGTTGGCCTGGATGTTCTGCCAGCGCAGTTGTTGGCTGCTAAACATGATTGATCGTGGGATTTGTGTCTGCTGCATTAGTCCTGTACACCACCAGCCTCCTTTGGCCTGCCAAACACTACGCCTGCCTGTCGCCCATCAAAGGGCCTCTCTCAGCAAGAATCCTCAACGCTCCACTGAGTCGCTTTACAAACACTCACTGCCCCCCCCCCTTCCCTCCACCTGTTCTTCCACTTTCCCCCCAACACCTCGCCATCGCATCGATGTGTCTGCAAGGTCAAGCAAAAAGAAAAAAAAGGCATGATTGTAACTTTTATTGAATGAGGGGAGAGTCAAGTAAATGTGCATGGCGCTGGGGAATAAGCATCACCAGCTGGTTTCTACAGACAAACAACTTGTAAAGGAGGGAATCAGGAATCAAATTGAGGGTGAGGCAGTGTCGGGCTGCTGGGAGAATTCAGGGAGGATGGAGTGAATGCGAGGTTGGTGCAGGTGCCGTGTGTCTGTGTGTGTGTGTGTGGGTTCGCCGAGATGGAAACATTCATTTTCATTTGTAATAACAACACTCTGAGGACCTGAGGGAGAGGGGAGCACTGTACAGGCCGTGTGGAATTGACTCGTTGAATCGCAGACTTAAAGGGCTTTTTTTCACAGTTAGATTGCTTTTGCTAACATCTGGAGATGCTGCCTCGTGTCCTCGCCTTGGCTCCTGGAGCTCAACAGCCACTCTAGATTGAGGGGGAAAGAAAAAAAAAAATCAGGGGACCGAAGTTCTCTTCCGATGTCAGAAGTCCCCGACAGAGTTCAGCAAATAGAGAGAACAAAATGAATTATATCTGCTGGATGTGAGCAAGGTGTCAAAGATGAGTTCATAGAAGCCCTTACAAGTGCCTGCTTTCGGTAAACACAATTGACATCTGTGACATCGAGAATGGCTCACATCCTGATCCTAAACTACTCCGTGCGAACCTCTGCCGGCGTCCAATTGAAGAAAAGAGCCCCACCAGAATATAAATTTAATATAAGGTGGAAATCCACGAGGAAATTGTCACTTCACAGAACTGAACTGAGCGCTTGAATGCTTTTATTTGTGTGACAGTCTGTGATGAAAGAGTGAGCGTTTCATTCTAACTCATTTGGTGGGATTGTCCTGATTTAGACTTGACAGCTGACTTGCTAGATCAAACTCACTGACACGAGGGGTGACACATAGGAAGTGACACAAAGACAGATTTAAATTCATGCATTTGGACACTGATGCATTCAGTCACTCAGAAATCATCGGTTACTTGAGTGAACTAGAGAAACTGTTGTAAACTGTGTTGTGAGATGAGTGAATGAGAAAGCTGGTACCAAACAAGGTTGGATTTCTGGAAAGTTCACGCTTTTTGTAATGTTGCACGTAACTTCATAATGCATTACATCCAGACTCACACACAGGACAGAGAGGTTTGGGAGCATCTTGCAAACAGAGGAGACCTAATGACCTGAGTTTTCAAGCCGGAGCTCAAACCAAAGAGTCAAGTTCAATGGTCATGAACCTTAGAACCCAATTAACACAGCGTTTCCTGTGTCATGACCCAAATAGCAGAAGGGCACTGACATGATTAGGTTTTTGCTTAATAATGTAAAATATAGTCTTTAAGTGTGGTTACAAAACACGGTAGAATGTTAAAGGAACATTGCAGGGATTTAGCATTGCACTGTTGTCATATATGTGGGGGGTGGGCCCACGCCTCAATCAAAGCAGTGACCTTTCGTCTCTCGTTTAGATCAAGCTCTGAAAACAGTGGTCACCTTTGATTCCCACAATGCAACTCAGCAGCATCTTTTGTTAGACCCTGATGACATCATCTGGGTTACTTTCTCAGACTTCAGAGCCACAGAAGACATTATGCAAAATCCAAACATTATTTACATGATTAGTAAACCCATGATGAATAAGCTAGGCTTCATGTGTAAAATTGGCGGAGTGTCCCTTTAACCTTTCTGTACAGACATCCATGTGCTGTAAAACACTCCACCCACATGTATACAAGCTCATACACACACAGTCATAGAATAAGACTGTTTGTTATGTCCTTGTGTTTCATCTGTTAGCAGCAGGGGGCTAACAGCTCATCGCTCAGTGTGTCCTGGAACTGCCTAAAACACCAGCACACACACCGCACGCACACACACACACACACACACACACACACACACACACACACACACACACACACACCTTACCAGGAGGATTCCCCTCCGTATGCTTTTAAACACATTCAGTGTGAATATTATTGATTATCCCAGTACGGCTCCAGTTTAATTCATTAGGGGGACATTAGATTCCAACAGCAAATTAATTATATACATGAATAATTAATCCAATATAGTGGAAGAAAAAGCAATTAGCCAAGATACAACACTACAGATGTAAAGATTTACATTTTCTCCAACCTCGGGGTTGCAAAGGATTTTCAATGTTGTTAGTTTCCAGTGGTGTTTTTTAATTGTATGCTCTCTTTACTGCGAAAGCAACCCTATGTGTTCTTTTATTGCATTATGCCAACCCCTGTTTCTGTAACTTCAGTATCATCATTCATGTGACAAAACTTATGTTATTGAAATTCATATTCACAAACTATCTTGTCTTAGATAAGGGAGTTTCGTCTGCACATCTTCTCAGTCACCTAGGAGTCCTCTGATCCCTCTTTAACTTCTTCCAGCCTTAGGAGCCATTTTTAGCTTTGTAATATCCTCTTAGATCAAAGGAGTCTTATTCTTAGGTAGTTTTTTCTAACTCAGGCAGCTAGGAGCTACATTTAGCCTTAGGCACATTTGTGAATACGGCTCCAGATATTTAACAGCAAATCAGCTGACCTTGCTGCCAACTACAACCTAGGTGAACTTTGCATAAGGAAATATAAATGTAGAAAAGGAGGAGGATGTATTTATGTCACAAAGTGCTTCCCAGTAAAAGAAAAAGATATAAAGCAAAGAAACAAACAAGAAATAATATGTTCAATAAAGGTTAAGATATAGTCCCGAAATGTTGACCTTCGAAACCCACTGCTGAGATAAAACTACAGTAGGCGGGTGTGTGACCATGCAGGGTTCTAAAAATAATCACGAGAATTGAATTGGATTTCGGTTTGATGTCTCTCCCTTCTCTCTAGAGCAGGCTTTTCATATCCACTGCAGTGGTAATAACAATATACAGCCCCCCCTGAAGAGAGTTTGAAGATTCTTTTAATCATTATCTGTGACTTTCTTCCCTGCAGTACACTCAAATGCACAATATGTACATTATGAACTGATTGGTTACAAGACGGTTTGAAGATGTAAAGTTCGATGGAGGAGAGAAGATGCACAGCGAGGAGCCAATAGAAATCAAATGAGAGCGGCGATGATGCAGGTCGCTGTGCTGCAATCCCACCCTGAGGCTGAAGACAAAGTTTTTAAAGCTTCTCCTCAGCCACACGTGGGACTTTTCTCCTGCCCGGCATTCAAATGTGAAACTTTAAAGGGAACCAGCTGCACTAAAGCTCAAGGATGTGATCCAAATCTCGCAGGGCCGACTTGGAATAAAGTTCAGAGATTCTAAGAGAAACAGACATGGTACAAATGGCAGATTACAAGAAACTACAAAAGCAGAGGGCAACTGCAATCACAAATTTTGATTTGCAAAAGAAATATAATATGATAGTAATCTCCAGCAGAAGTCAACATTTCCATGAACACACAGACAGGGTACGAGTGAACACGTGAAAATAGGTCAGGAAGAACCCAATCAAAGTGATAATGTATCTGTGGCAGCTGCTCCATTTCCAAGGCAGAATTCTCAGGAGGTATGTTAGATTTATATCCTTAGGAGAAACGCAGACAGGGCGGAGCCAGGGAGAGCACACGCTGTCTTCACAGCAGGCAGCCATCCTCAATAAACCTGTGGCCTGTGAAATATGGCAAAGTGCGACTGCTGTATTTCAAGGAACGCATCGTTGTTCATCACTGCTTTAATGAATGAATCAGTGCGAGTGTGTGTGTGTATGTATGTGTGTGTGTGTGTGTGTGTGTGTGTGTCTCAGCCAACAGTGAAATGCTGCTACATCCTACAGACAGATGGCTGCAGAGGCTGGCAGTGCCAGACGAGAGGCTGCCTCACATTCAAATACTCCAATTAGGCCATGGCTTACTGGGTCAGGACAGGCGGAGAGCCCAGGATATGAGCAGGGAGAGGGAAACAATGGCCAGCATACAGACGGAGCAGCCCATTTTTACACAAACACACACCAAAGAATAACATAGATTAAGGCTTTTCGTCTTTTGCCAACAGTTGGCAGCGAACAGTTTTGTCAGATGATAACTGTCACCTGAGGGTTTTTAACATCTTTATGAAATTTATTCCTTCAGCTGGCTAAATTACATTTCTTGCATCCATGTGTCCGTACCATTTAGGTTCAACCGAAGACCCTTAAGGAGTGGGGACACTTCACTTTAAAAGTACAAAAAAAAATTGACTGTATTTTCGGGAAGACCAAAGCATCAAGAGTTGCTGAGCCTTGGCTCAACTCGGGAGCCGCACACGAAAATGACATCTCGTGTTTTGATTCAATCAGAGTTATAATAAGTCGGTCTTCAGCTGCGTCCCAGTTCAGGGCTTCCTCCTTCAAAGTCTGCATTTCATGATTGGATGCATTGTAATGGATCAGCAGGGCCTGTCCCATCTCAAAAGGTCCCTCCAGCTGCAAACGTCTGTTGGCAACACGATCGGTGAATTCCACCCCTGTTCCCACACAAGCATGGTGATACTGGTTTCCTCTGTAAAACTCTGGATTATGTGGCGTATGTTAAATGCTGCTTCTTAATCTCCTGACTGTTAGGGAGAGATGAACGAAGGTGGTCATGGTAGAAAAAGACAAACTTGAACTTAATCAAACATTAACTGAAGGTCCGGTACGGTAAATCATTCAGAAGTTGGATTCACTTGCTTGTTCATGAAACACATACAGTTTGCTGTGTGGGTTCAGTTTAAGAGGAGAGGCAAAAAACATCGGATTACATAACAATTTATTTAGTGAACATCTAGGCAAAGGTTGAGACTGTCAAAAAAACATCATGCTGGCCTGGATATTTTTGTGGTCTGCTGACGCTTCTTGTCTAATTTTCAGCAGGTTATTGATGAATTTAGTCCATAAATCTGTTTCTCCCAAGAACCAGGAACATCAGATAAAATATCTGACAGAGATGCATTATAGTTCAGCTAGTTTTCATCATGTTTTCAACCCAGTTTTCATCATGAAAAATGTTTTTTGCAACTATTTGTGATTATAGTTTTTGTGTTCTTTGTGGCTTTAAGTATTCCAAAAGAGAAAATGTATTAAAGTTATATTTACTGTACTAGGGTGTATATGTATATACAAATGGTGATATACAGAAACTGATAAATACAGCTCATGATGTAATAAGAACAATGTAAAAGCTACCATAGATTAAATTGTCTTCACATGCTCAATAGACAATATAAGGAGCAATGCAGCATATATCAGTCCTGCACTGTGGGCAGATATTCTCGCAGTGGTAGACAACTTGGTTAGATATTAAAAGATGCCAACCCTAAAGGCTGGCATAAGACGGACCATAAGTCTGTGCTGCCTTGGCTCTGAATGTTGCCAGTACACATAAATTATCCACTAACATTTTACTCAATAAGACTGGGCTGATGCTGTCGTACTGTAGGTTTGTTCTGGAAACTAAAATTCTTTAGATGATATCATCCAGCCAAACTCTGCATTGATTCTCTGACAACCACTCATACTGTACTGCAATTAGAGCGATACCACAGGAGAGAGAGAGTACTCTGGCCCTGCAGTTTACAGTTTCTCACTAACTTTGATGCCCACACTTTTGATTTCCTCTTGAGATGCCAACATGAAAGTTTCTAAGTGGAAAAACTGGGGTTGATATTTTCAGATCTTTCTGTCCCAGTTTGCCTTGGAAGCAAATGCAGTGGGAGTCACAAGATTTATATTTACCGTACAGTATATGGCATTTTGATGACATCCATCACAACTTGGTCTCCTAGCGGATGCTTATGGCTCAAATTTCAATAATTAACATAGTAATAATGAATAATTGAATACTCTTTGCCCATGTGGTGGATGTTGTTTGAGTTACTGGGGCAATAATACACTTAGGAAAGTCTTTGTTTTAGCTTAAATAATACGGACATTTGGAATTTGTGAGTCAATGAAGTAGCTTTTTCTCTCTGTGTAAAAGCTTGCAGCATGAAGGGAAGTTACTGATTGAACTCATGTAAGCAAATATGTGTTTATGTACTAAAACTATGCCTTACATTATCCTGTACTTTCAACATAAAATGGTTAAAAACCAGGTTTAACTATACATAACCTTTTTAAGTACTGGAATCAGTTTCACAATAAACTAAAGTATTACTATGATTGTTGAAGGTTTCAGTCGAGGGTCGGTTAAGGAACATTTGCATGGGACTCGAGATAAAGAAGACTCATGGTATATTACATCTATACTTTCATAAGACTCACCTCAAATAACACTTTATTTCGCTATCTGGCTCCTCTAATATACCAGTATATCATTATTCTGTCAGCCATTAAAAACATTAGCTCTTTCAAATCTATTCTAATTAGTTTTAATAACTGGAGTAAAATAAATGGCCCTCGGGCTGCAATCAAATGAGCACATCTCAATTATGAATTAAACTAATGATACGTCCTCCTGCTGGATTTAAAAGGGGTCTTCCAGCTCTGAAGGAGCTGCATAGTATGTCTCTGTGCTTTTAAAGGCTCGTTCACAAAAAGGCAGCGCATCCCGTCGGTGTAAATTACTCGAGCACACGACACGCTCGTCTGCATAAACACAGGGCAAAAAAAAAGTCTAATTATAGTGCTGGTTATGCATCGACACCCCATTTCATAAATGGAATTCGGGTTGAAAAACGATTTATTTAGACGTCTCAGCATGGGGCCGAAAGAGAAAGACGAGATTTGAAAGACATGAGAGCTCAAGCATTGGTCATGTGTCAACTGTGTAGAATTTAAAGTGCATTTTGCTGTTCAACAAACATTTGAAAACATGCTGCCACTTAGTTTGTGGAGAGTTTTCTTTGCATGTTGACGAGTTTCCTTTAATGAAACTGTATGAAAAGCAATTAGATTTGTACAAATGTTACATTTTGGATTGAACCATGTCACTCACACTGTTGTGATTTGAACATGAGAGAACAAGACGTTACAGAACTTTGGAAATTCTTCCTCAGAGATGAGATGAATATGATGCTAAATATGAAGCTATAGCCAGTAGATAATTAGCTTAGCTTAGCTTAGCACGAAGACTGGAGACTCATTGTCTAATCTGCAGAAAAACAACATTCTTTTATAACAACAGTCTTTGTGCTAAGCTAAGCTTGCGGACTGCAGGCAATAACTTCATATTTACCTTGTAGACATGAGACTGGTATCAATTTTCTCATCTACTGAAATTCCGTTCCATTGAAAAGGGGGAGTATTCAACAGTGTGTGTATGTGTATGTCTGTCCAAGGTCACGCAGACGATGCACACATAGTACATAAGGAGGAAAATGTAAACAGGAACAAGCCCTCTTGAAATTCTTCTTTTGCTGAATGGTCTTGAAGGCATGTGCTTCTAAACTACACTAAATTAGATAAAGCTAGTAAATATTACCATTAATCACTAACATGGATGAGACCTACTTTACTATGCTTAAATTTAACGTAGTTTGTGATAGAAAACAACAAGTTAATAACATAGTTTCTGAGCTTAGTTCTCAGCCGGACCTGATGATGGTCCAGAACTGTCGCTATGGATGAAATTAAAGGCTATTTGGCAGATTGAAATTCATTACTATGGAGGGAGCCAAATGATACAATACGTAATGCTCCAATGCTGTCACATTTGCTGAGCATCTTGTATAAAATTGATAAGATGGTCTGGTGGCTTGCTCGAGGTTTCCTGGGTGAAAAATGGGCACAGACTCTGATGGCTTTGGGGTTTAGTCAGAGCGGCCTGCACTCATTGATCTCTGTTGAAGAGCTGGAGCAACTCTGGACAGCTGACTTTCGAGCTGTTCTTGTCTCTGAGGACTCTATAAATGACCCTCAGATCCATGTGAGGGCCACTTTGACACTGAATGCCAATCAACATCTGCTGATGCACAGATGCTCATCGTGGTTTTACTGCCACATGCAGGATGACCACACTGGACTGGTTTAAACATATATAAAACTGGACAGCAGCTGCTGATGAGCATGGCTCAAACCAGATTACACCTCCCTCCCTCCACGTTCAGTCGTTCTCTCAGGCTTCATAATGGGTTTTGGAGGACGGCTGCACTTTTGACCATAATTTGGAGGAAGTGTTCCACAGTGAGCTTATCAATTAAAGTATCAGCGGGGTTGAGTTAATGGCGTCTCACAGCTTGGTAGCAAGTGCAGGCTACATGTGCTCTCAACGTGTTCACAGATTGGTAGTGAGGGGATGGCAGATGTCAGGTATCCCAAAGCTGGAGTGCTCGTAATGCTACCTGCACCTTTCATTTAGGTTAAATGGTGGTCGCGTAATATTATACTAAAATGTTAGAGTGTTCTGCTTGTTATCTTGAAGGTGCAATTTCTAACTTCAAAAAGACACACATAGTGAGGTGAGAGCTTCAATGCATGTTGATCAAACATTGTATTTTGTAACAACTATTTTTAAAATGAGAGTTAATGTAGTTTTATATTTTTGTAGTGTTTTTTAAAAGTTATATAACTGATTGATGGACTTTGTGTAAGGAAAACATAAACAACCCTGAAGAAGGCAAGAGGTAAACATTTGGTGAATAAAGCATGGTGTTATGCAACATCTTTTCATTTTGATGTACTTTTTAACTCTTATTGACACTGAATGCTAGTTTCAGAAAAACTGTCTTAAAGTTTTTAATTCTGTGCTTTGAGTCATGCTGGCAGTGTGGCCCTGAGGATGATGCTGTTTGTATGGATTGACATAAAATTCTGGATAGACATTCATGTTCCTAAAAGGATGAATTGTAATAACTTTGGGGATTCCTTAACGTTTCTTCTAGCACCATCACCAGGTCAAAATCTTATTTTGTCTAACACCAAATATGTACCCCATCAACATCAACTGTAGTCCATGGTAAATATTGCTTATACCCGCTAAGCATCACCATGTTAGCACTGACACTGACATTGTATGAAATCAGCATTAAGCTCAAAGTCTCTCAGTCTTGTTAAAAAGCTTCATGTTTTTGGAAGAACAATCTGACACATGTGGGTATAAATGATCAGGTTCATTCCAAAAAGCAGCTACCTCCAAAGAATCCATCACTGGCTTATAATTTGTTTCCCTTGCTCCAAAGCCTAGAAGAAAGGTTAACAATAATTGGTTTTCTTCTTTAACTTATTCAGAGTTTGTATCAGGTGGGAACACATTTGAGCATATGAACATCATTCAAAACAAAGACCTCCCACCTCATTTTGTTTTGCATGTTTTGTATGCGCAAGTAACTGCTTGCTATCGGATGTCAGCATCTGTCTCATTGTTATCCAAAAACAGCGCGTTTTCGGCTTGCTTCTGCAGAGGTGATATGGGGTGGAGATGGGAGGGAAGCGATAATTGCGGCCCAGACAACCAAGGTGAAAAAGATGGATGATAATAGCACAGTGAAAGGGGAAGAATATGCGAAGAGGGCGCACGGAGGGCTGGGAGATGGAGCAAGACAATGAGAGACAGAGAGCTTAGAGACGAGTGAAAAAGCAAGCGAGGAAGCAGGGATTGGAGCAGTCGCAGCAGAAAATGAAATGAGCCGTTGTACTGGGTGTGCGTGTGTGTGTGTGTGTGTGTGTGTGTGTGTGTGTGTGTGTGTGTGTGTGTGTGTGGGCGCGCGCAGATTCAGAAAAGAAAGCCACTGACGGGGACAATCAGAGTGTGAATGTCTGGAGGTGTGAGTGAGAATGACACACACACAAGATAAGCATAACAATCCAAAGACATGTCAAAAGCAGAAGCAGAAGAGGATGTAGTCTCTGGGTCTGAAAAGTAAAGCCAGTTTGCCTTAATCCTGCATTCTTTGTAATGACCAGCAGTGGGAGACTCAACGGGTTGCAAGAAGCGGTCCGATTATATGTACGCTAATGAGATAATGACACTACTTCTCACTTGGTTTCTTACCTCAGTAAATAGTTTCCTAATGAGTTTATGTTCTCAATCGCTAGTTTCAAGTCCTTTTCAATACAGCATGATGCTCGTTTTGTAAATTATGGTCCCACTGAGAATAAAACAGGCGATAAAGCAGGGTATGCTTGTGGGCGTGGCTATCTTGAGATTGACAAGTCGCTGCAAGTCACCTGTCAATCAGGCTAAAGGCATAGCAATGTGTACTCATGGCACTGATGGCACTGTGTACAAGTTAATGACCATGGACTTGTTTTTGGGTATTGTCCAAATTTTTTCATTCATGAAAGTTAATTATGGCGTTTTGGTTGCCTAAAAATTGTTCAGTATTCGGTTTAATTAAAAGACACCCTAAGGAGTCTGCTGTTCATTTTTTCTGATGAGTGTATTTTGTTTTAAGCCTGCTTTTCACAAGCCAATATAAGAATCCCAATTAATTTTACAGTTAGCAAGAATTAGCACTAATGATAGCATTTGCTATGCTGATGATATCTGGCCCCGCCCAGCTGTTAACCTGTATTAACCATATGCTGTGAGTATGTTGATCCATGCGTCAATGTACTGGCAGCTCTGTTCGTCCTCAGCCCCGCCCTCTTGTCCAAATATGGTCACTTCTGGCTCCAAAAAACAAGAGGCCAAAGAAGAACAGCCAAAATGTCACGCTTGCATAACCAATAGGTGGCGTCACAGTGGCTACATCTACTTCTTTCATACAGTCTATAATCAAAAGGAACTCTGGAAACAGAGTTGGATATGCTCAGACAGCAAGGGGAACACGGCATGGGAAAAAAAGTTTAAAAAAAATCAATGACCCAGCAGGACAATGAGCAGAGACAAGGCACTTGTAGTAAAATACAAAGAAAAGAAGAGCTTCATCCTGCATCCAATCTGACGGAGAACTAATTTGTGAGCAGCAGCCGTGCCCTCCAGCATCTCGCCAATTCCCCGCCAAGCTCGTATCAAGCAGAAGTGCTGGCAATTTTCATCTCAAAGTTTGGCAAGAAGTGTTTTCACAGCTGTGTCTCCTTCTCTCCACCTCTCTGTTTCGGCCATGTTTGTGCGTATTGTGCGTGTGTGAGTTTTTAGTTGCTCTGATTTCTGTGGTCAGAAACATCAGACGCCCGAATGTGAACAAAGAAATAATCACAACTACATAAACACAGCGTGTAGTAGCAGCCCACTTGAACACGACCAGCAGTTCTTTTTAGTAATAAGTGACCAGAGACACAGAGCTGGTGTTACACTGGAGGTGTGGTCCCAGTCCTGGAGTTTTCTATCATTGTGGACATGTGAAGAATTATGCCTCCTTAGGACTCTATAAAGTATAAAAATGTTTGAAACTGTGTAGACAGTCCTGATACACATGTAGCCAGGAGCAACTTCTTTTTCTGACAGGTTTGAAACACGTGCAGAGATTTGTGCTGCCACATGCCTCAGATCTCACTTCCAGCTGAAAAGGCACCTTGAACAACCAGTTAGAGTCCTTATACACTTAAGACGTATACACATAAGACTAATGCATTCTAATCAGGATCCATCAATAATGTTTTTTTGCCTCTGGCTGGGTTGGGCAAGTGGGTCACGAATCTACTGACCCGAACCCAATTTCTGCTGGTCCTGATTAAAATTTCAAACATTTGCTTTCTTTTCTCATGGATTTCTGATAATTATTGGTCCTGCTTTATCAAACTTTGTTGGGTACTTACAACAAACCCAGCAATGCATCTGTACATATCAATTCACCATTCTAAACATTTGCATGAGGACAGACACATGCAAAGCAAGGTCTTGGAGATAAGAACAGGCGCAGTAACGTCGCTTGTGAAAGGTCCTTTTATTGAGTCCTGGCCCCGGGCAACTGGCTGATTGTATTTACTGACTCAATACAACTTTTACTGAGCCTGGGTCATCGGGTCATCAACAGCCCTGCAATAAATACTACCTGTGTTACACTGAGAGGTGTTTCTAATATTTTGTCTACACTTGCTGATATGAATGGGTTGTAAATACTATAAAACAAATGCCTCTCAGTGTAATGAAATGCAATTCAGCAGCCTCCAAAATGATCATAAAGTTGAATCAACACCTCTCTAAAACAGTCTCTACCAAAACTGATTATAACTTTCATGAAGGGAGGATTAATAGCAGAACTGTTAAATTAAAATCCATTAGGTTTAGCTAATAAACTGGCAACTAAGTGTATACTTGTTTATACTGTAAAGCTTCATCTAGAACTAAATCATGTTGAATGACTACCTGATGAATTTGTTGCACTTCTAAATGAAATAATAACCTCCCCAAGTATCGCACATTAATGTTTATGTTTTGTAAAAGTTCTACAGAAAGACAGGTTTATACATTTTAATCCACATGTTGCATTTAAAAGAAGCTATTATGTTTGCAGGGCTGCTTGCACCACAGCCACTTGTGGATGAGAATGTGTTATAGAAAGTAAGCAGACAAGAACTCAAACAAATCGCTAGTGCAGCAACAAAAACATAATCCCTCACCAGCTTCCCACCAATGCCCACAGTGGTCGACAGACTGCAGTAGAGATGTCTCATCTCTTGTGAAATAGGTAGAGTAACTCTTTAATAGTACATTTAATGATGCTAGCAAAGTAGTTGGAGGCTCAAGTGTAATTTCTTAATCCAGACTGCACCACCTAATTTGCATTGAAGTCCCCCTCTGGTGCATTCCCTGCCTATTTTTGTGTGATATGATTGCAGGTCACGAAGTTACCAAATAGGCAAAGGCGGGAAAAAAAATGCTTGTGGCCAATGAAATTACCTCATGACCAGTGCAAGGTCACTACATCTGATGTAGGCCAGCTCAAAATTAGGACCCCAGCAGTCACAGTCTGTCACTCCCCCCCACCTCCTTTTCTTCCTTTCATCTCTCCGGCTCCTTCACTTCCTCTTGATATCTTCATCTCCCTCACTCTCTCCAGCTCCACCGTGGTGCCACATAGCCTCCAGCATGATGGAGAAATATTGTAGCACATGAGAGTATCACCAGATATCCACAGGGATATATATGAGTCATAGAATGAACTCAGACCAAGGGTAAAGATGTTGAGACAAGGAAGGGAGGTTATCTAACAAAGGCTGCTTGATATGTGTGTGTTCATGAGCATATTTTGTCCTTTTTTTGCATTCATCCAAATTATTTCAAATGTCATGGATATAATTTATTTGTGTCACTCTGTTGAAGCAGTAATCCACAAAATGCTGCTTTCTTTTATTTCTAATTCTATTATTTTGGCATCTTTTGGGGTGAAGGGAGGGTCTTTGGGTCAGGAAATCTAATACCTTCGATGAACTGGGTCGGGTCGAATTATGAATCATCAGAGCAAAATGATCATCACTTCAAACCATTTATTTGTGCCTCTGGCAAGAAAGCAACAAGTCAGTGGTTAACTAAATATGAATAATGGCCCAATTTGATAATAATGATCTTGATTTCATCCGAAATTTAGTGAGACCCCAAATTATGTGAAATGACATAAGTCAAAGGTTATTACGCTACAAAACATTATTCTGTATTTTTGTCTTTTGTCCAGTTTTACATAAGGGCCCTGTTTTCATGCAAGGGCACAGCTCATGATGTGCCTTTGTCATGAATAACCAGCATTTTCCTTGTGTCCAGCAATTTTTTTTTTTTTGCCTCCTCCTCACCCGTTTTGCTGACTTGTAATGCATAAATGGGAAGTTTGCAGTTCATCCGTGCACTCTATATATGGTGTAAAAAAAAAAAAAAAGACAGTGACCTGCTCAGACCAGCTCATTAATCCACACTGCAATTTGCAAGCATGCTTTGTGCAATTAGTGTCACTTTAAATGGTGATGTTGCACTTTAATAGGTCTCACACTAAACCCTATTATGTACAGTGTGTAGTGCTGACTGTACAGCTCAGGGAGGGATCGGTCAAGACGGAGAGATGCACTCGCACACCAATCAGAAAGCTTCTTGGGAGTGAGTAAAATATAGTATGTGGAGATGTGTCTTTAAGCTTGATTGTACTGTGTTGCAGCTATGGTGGACACATTTATAATGGCTGTTATAATGCATAATAATGGGGTCACTTACACTGCAACGTTATACTAGGGTGAAACAGGCAAGCAAAATATAACTGTGTGTTGTGGTTCTGCTGGGGTCTGACTGGGTGCCCTGTCTGCAACTGAAGTGAAAAATTGCGTAAAACAAAAACACTACACTGTGCCGTTGCCCCGGTGAACCAGGATGGCAGAGTGACCTGGTCCACGTGCAGAGAGCTCCCTCTTTAAAATACTCCATCCACACACACCCGGCAGTTTGGGCTCAGCTCAATTTTCTCACAAAAAACAGCAGAGCACTGCACAGAAAGAACTGGAGGTTTAGCCAGTTTTACATGTCCTGAACTACCTGAGATAAGGCGGCTGTTGTTTAATTAATCAGAGGTTAATTAACCAGATAACGTGCGGCAGCAACGCACTGTACGGTCTTCAGCGCTACAAAGTTTTATTGTGTTTTCTTGCTACGTTTGCATCTTGCAGTTTAAGTCAAATAGAGCAGTTGGGGATGTCAAATAAGAGGGATTATTTGTTGCTATTTACGTTTTTGGAATCCGCCTTAATCTTGTGCAGCATAATGTAACGAGATATTCATTTATAAATTAAGATCAAACCTGAGTCCTGCATTTTTGAATGCCCTTGTTGTAAAAGTAATAAACACTCAAACCGTGATGTCACACCTTAAATCATAAAGGATTTGTATGTTGAGTCTGTGAGGTCAAGGAGCAGAGCCACACTTTGCCGCATTCTGAGCAATAGATGTCGATGCGAGCACACAGCAGTATGCAGCCTTATGTGATCACGCTATAATTAATATTTATATTCAAGACTCATATCATTGGCTTGTTTTGGATCATTTGCGCCCTCATTATTCTCAGTGCTTGAAGCAGCATGTGCTGGCAAATAAAACAAGGGGAAACACATTTGCAAGTTGTGCTTAATTTCTGTTGAGATCTCCTAAAAGACACAAATTAGAAGTCGCAGCAGATTTTTATGCCTTCGCGCTGGCGACAGCTGTGAATGCGATATCTCAGGAACGCCTTCAGGGAATTTCATTACATCTGACACAAACATCCACTTGGACAGAGGATGAACTGATGAAAATTTGGTGATCCAAGGTCAGAAGGTCACCGTGACCTCATGAAATGGCCATAACTTAAGAATTTATACGCTGAATTCATGTGAATTATAACTTCAAACAAATGTACAATAGGATAAAATTGTGAATTTTATGTTGAAAAGGTCAAAGGTCAGATTCACTGTGGCATCGTAATGCTCTGCTCAAACGCTTTTCTGATCATTATTCAACACCATAACTGGTCTGATACTGAATTGGTGACAGTAGTCTTGGTCCCCACCTTGAAACCGTTGAGATTATCTAGATTTTCTGGGATGGGTGGGAGAAACATCCATGTGTTAGAATTTGCAGAGTCCAGAGTTGAAACAATGCAGACCATCACAAGCTCACTGGTTTTGCTGATATTAAGCTTTAGATGTTTGACTTTGCCCAATGTGACGAAGCTTTCTATCCTGTGCACTCGTCTGTAAAAATAGTCATCTAAGTGAAGGCAGATTGTTTCTCAACTGGAAGTTATTCATAGGAATCATACATGTCAATACAGTGATAGTTCCTTCACCACATACTGTAGGTGAATCTGAACAGATCTAAGTGTAAACTGCAAACTGACTGGTAGGTGGAATTCTATTTTCATGATTGCACTGAGGTATTAAACTTCATTATCTTGATATTAGAATTAGCTGAATAAAGCATTAGCTGTGTAAAATGGATGCTTTCGTTGATTAATTTATATGATAATCAGCAGATTCTACTTCGAAAAGAACCTCCTGACACTTGTGCAATCAATGTTATCAGTAGTGGTAGTTAAAATAACTGAATTACTATAACATTTTTACATTGACAGTGGCTCTACATTGTGTTTGAGTTATTATTATGTCATGTTGTCTATCCTTACAGACTTGAGTTTGAGAGTAGAGCCAATACTTCTCTGATCATTCAATATCACATAAACCGATCACTATTGTTGAGACAGAGACCAGCAAACCGGCCTGGTTCATTTGCTGCAGTGCCCAGTTTTCAGATGTTCCCTGACTGAAGTGCCTGTGAGAGGACAAACTCACCCCTCTCACAGCTCCCGTCCTCGGCGCTGATAAAGACCTCAATTTCCCATCACAGAGAGGGAGTGGTAAAAAGAGACGACAACATTGACACTTACAAGCGTGTGCGAGCAGGAGATGAGCTCTGCCTGTCTGTCCGCCTGCTCTTTTCACTGAACCCTCACCGGCAAGTGTTTGATGGACAGGATGGTGTGGAGCTTAACCGAACGAGGAGCACGTTTTCACATCAAGGCAAGGAGGCAAAACATTCCACTACATCACGTTTTGAACAATATGCATAGAAAGCCACATCTTATTGAACCTGAAGTCTCCCTTCACCTCTGATGGCTGGTTGTATCCTGAATAGGGATGAGGTGGTGAAATCAATTTGGACCAAGCCCAATCCCCCTTCAGTCTTCTTCCCCATGCAGGCCGCTCTACTGGTGGCCACATGATTAGATTAGCCTTTAGCGGACAAGTTTAACAACTACTTTCATTTGTCCTAGCTGGTGTGACCAGACAATTAAACTTTACTTTACATAGCATTGTCAGTGGGACAGGACCAACCCTAAACAGCACGGCAAGCCATTAACAGGAGCAACGATAAATAATGCACATGCAGTCTTGCACAGAGAAGGGACAAAAGGACGAGAGAAAGGGACAAAGAAGCTGAAGCTGACATATAATAGATACAGCAGAGAAAGAGTTTGGGAGGAAGAAGAGAGAGAGGGAGGGAAAATGTGACAAAGACAAAGAGAGACTGAGAACTAAGCGCTATTACTTTCCCTCCGTCTTCATCCGTACAAAGAACTTTCTGTGTTGTCTGATGTGGAGAGACAGCAGATAGACATAGATAATAGATTAAGTGTGGAAAGGGACAAAAGAATAAGGACAAAGTGAAAGAAAATTATAAAGAGGGAAAGAAGAAAGAAGGACCACATCACTGTTCTGCTGCAGATTGATTGTTATTCATCTTCGCTCGCAGTCGTGTCGGTGTCACACACAAGGCTGTGCTGAGCGGTTTATCAGAGAGGACAGAGCACGAGCGTGCTCATGCAAACACACACACACACACACACAGAACTCATTGTTTACCTGAGGAGACATGATGCTCACAGAGTGTGAGTGAGTTGTAGCCCTGGAAAAATTGCTCTGGGACCTGTTCTTGCAAATTGTGGGACTGTGTGTTTCTGTGTGTGTGTGAGAGAGAGAGAGAAAGAGAGAGAGAGAGAAAGAGAAAGAGAGGCTTCGCTTGAGAGAGGGAGGGAGAGCACTGTCTCCCCTCATATTCTTCCAGTCAGTCAGTGTGGGACAGTGTGTGAAAAACCAAACATTGGTTACCTCATGCCACAGTTCACTGCCATGGGGGAGGAAGAGGCAAATCCCACAACAAATACTCTGGATGATCGCTTGTCCTCCTCACCTCACTGCAGACATCTATGCTGAATATTTAATGAACATAATCTGGCTCTGTATTTGTTATGCATCCAAGAATCGCGCATAGGGATCGAGGTGAAAGTGAACCTAGGATTAAAAAGCCTCCGACCTCAGAGTAGGACTGGAGAGTGATTTACAACATGAAGCTCATTCATTCACTCACATCAAAGGGAAATTTAGATCCAAAGGGCAAAATGTGACGTCAGTGTTTTATCATAATGACGTGCTGTAGTTTTATGACTGTTAAATTTCTAAATGCAGAAAACAGCATCACTTCTTTATGTTTTTTTTTGTGTGAAAGCAAAGTAAAAGCAAAGTTATCAAGGTTGTTTATGTGAACATTGAAATATCGCATAAACGACATTTACCAATAACAGGCCGTGCACAAACATTGGCAAGTGGCCTTAATGTATAATCTGAAATAGCAGATGAATGATTGAGCTGTGTGTGTGAACCACGCCTTGCATGTTCGGCAGTATTGCACACACAGCGATGATGCTGCAAACAGAATAATCTCTATTAAATACACATTATGTATCTTCTCTTCCACTGCCCAGTCAACTTGCATCTCATGGTAGTTTGTGTATCCATAAAGGCAATCAATCTGATCATATCTATAATCTGTAATTGAACAAATTAAATGATTAAATACATAAACCAAGGATTTCCATGATTGCATATCCACAATTTTCGTGCTTAATGGTGCATTATCTGAGGAGGTGTATGACTGACCAAAGTTTGGTTTATTCCTGAAAAAACATGAATGTGCCCTCTTGCTGTGAGGTTTTGAGGAACTTAGTTTATGCCAAGAGAGCACACAATCACTTATACATCCTGCACAAGGTCTACCAGAAACTTTGGATCTTAGTGATCAATGAATGTCTCTCCTGCTGTTTGCATGCATGTCTCTGTCTGAACATTGTCTCCTGGTTGTGTCCAAGCAGGTTAGAATTTCCTAGACCTAGACAATCATGATTTCCTACCTTACAAATGCTGAACAGCTTTTCTCATAGCCTTAAAAGTAGAAGCAAAAATCACTCTCACAATTTTGGTCCAGCGAAGACTGATTCCCTACTTTGAGATTCTTGATAAACAGACTCTGGCTCAGCTCATTTTGAATTTGGGACTCAGTACATTTAACACATGATTCCAGTCATTATGTTTTAAGGTGATTTAGATAAACGTCTAAGCTAAAAGGTGTGCGTGGTGCAGCCCATCAAAACGCAGCTCGACCAAAAAGCCTCAGACAACGATTTTATGGACTTGCAGTGACACACAGTTTATGATTCATAACCATAATTAGCTCTGCCATAAAACAGCCATTTTAATGTAAGGCCATAAAAAAAACATCTAATAAAGTCCAAAATAAAGTGTGCATAAAGCAGCTGCTGGTTTCAGTTCATTGGTTCACAGCTTCGGGAGAAAAGTATTTTCAACTGGTTTAACTGCCAAAATAAGAGAATGGGCAAAGAACTGTAAGTTGTTATAGGATAGATGTAGTTACTCAGCGGCAAAAAGTTGTATCTGTATCTGTGTTGAATCTGTGAGCTGTAATTCACTGCATGACTCACAAAAGAGCAGATCTCTGTTTTAGGAAAAGCTTAGGAATTGAATCATCAATTTTATTATTCGATATGTGTTGGACTGTAATCACGATGCATACGTCTATGTCACCTGCACAGTCTCTTCATTATTATATTTTACTGCATAACTTAATAGCTTCTATCTTATTTGGACACACAACTGTTATTACATTCTTTACCTTTAGAACTTTTCTTACAAGACCTGCTTGAATTCAATGAAAACGTTTCATAACCCAGGACACACATTCTGCGCTGCACAAACAAACGCTGCTAAGAAGCAGCCCGGATCTTGAGAACACTGTCTCTCGTGATGTTCAGATCGCAGAAGTCAATATTTTAGCACCTTTTAGTTTTGGTTATTTAATTTACACCCGTATCCAGCATCTAGAGACTTTGGTTGAATTTTCAGTTTTAGATCCACTGTTGCTGCTTGTGTTCTTAAGTTGAGATGTGGCAGGCTGCAGTGAGTTTCTTAGCACCTGCTTAATTAGCTGGCAGGGAAGTAATGAGCTATATTGTTGTTATATCAGAAAACTTTTTTGGGGGTAATGGAAGATAATAAATCTTTGTTAACTGCTTGTGTGGGGCAGCAGAAACAGGTTGTAAACACAGCACTAATGTTTTACTAAATTTTAAGTTGATATGGCGAAACAGTTGCCTGTTTATACATCCAGCGCACATGGAGCAACATCATTTCAAGTTGTTTCTGTGGTCTCCTTGCAGCTCTGTTTTGATCTCTGAAAATACTGTATCTGGCTCTTCAGTTGCTAAACGCTCCACTATGTTCAACAGCTTGTAACTGTGTCTGAAAACAGCACGGCTCACAAGAGTAGTGGGAGTAAACCAAAACAATGGGCTGAAAGAGGCTAAAGCACTTCATAGAACTGAGGGAGACTGTAGAGCTGGACGATGAATATGTGGGTTCTTCAGCATGAGCAACATCTCTGACATACATTTGAAACATTGCAAATATAAAAATATTGTAAAAAAAAAAAAAAAAAAAAGTTTGTGAAATTATGGTGCAACATGTCACATTTTAACCTGAATAAATCACTTATTGTGGGAGATTTAAGATGGTGTCACCGCCACAAACAATGAGATGATTTATACTGTTTTGCATCTATGTTGTGGCTGTGGCTCAGGAGGCGGCGCTAATGTGTGAAACATGTTGAATAAAAGCACTATATAAATGCAGCCATTTATTTACTTATTGTCTGACATCTACTGAGTTTCATTATGGCAGAAAGGGAGACTATCTGTAATGAAGCTGTGAATGAGCAAAGGGGGAATATATTCTCATGTCACGTCTCTGTCTGCCACTGCCAGAATATATAAGTTACTAGCACTTACTTATCATCTCTGTCCTCTTATATATCATGGTTTATAGGATGTGGAAATGTGGTTGCAGTTTGGAAAATCCCACTGCAGGTGACCTTTAACACGGCAGCCAACGTTGAAGAAGCACCTAGTATAGGCTCATTTGTGCAGGTAGTGCAGGTTTAGCAGAAGCCTCCACCATCTCTGTGTAGCCTCACCTGTCTGATGGCATAAAACAGCTTCCCATAGCAGAACACGATCACCAGGAACGGCACGATGAGGCAGAAGACAAACAGGCAGATGATGTAAGATACGTTATTGGGCGTCTTTGCCGTCCAGTCCACGGAGCAGGTGGTCCCGGGACCCTCTGGGCCGTAGCTGCTCCAGCCAAAGAGCGGAGGCAGGGTCCAGATGAGGGAGTAGACCCAGGACAGGGTGATGCCCAGGGAGATCTTACAGTAGTTGGAGGGGTCCGCTTCGGTGGGGGTCATCATGGTGCTGTAGCGCTCGTAGGAGAGGACGGCGAGGGAGATCAGGGACACGATGCCTGCAGGGTGGACACAGCATGTAGAGACATATTGCATGAACAGTTAACAGGAGTTGAATACAATACACAAACAGTCACAACACTGAAAGTAGCATGTGCATGTGTGGTTTCCCTTTTTATACCTTGACCTCGGTGCTTCATGTTTAATGAGGCCATCAAACAGAGACAGAAACACACCACCTGTCCAAATGTTCATCCACCCTAGTGAGGAAACCATGAACTGTCACTGTGATATAAAGCTTCACGGCTCTTTCTGAAATCAAAGTGCAGCTAAGATGACCTTTATGGTTTACAGCTTCAAAAAGAGGGCGGGTTACGATTTTGAAAAAAAAAAATTTGCCCGAGCAAAAAGTGCAGCATAATAAAACTATAGCGTTTGTTGAATCATCTCATATTTCAGTTCACATGCCAGCGGCCTGCAGCAGATACACACCACTGTAAATCACAAACCACTACCTGTACTGACAGAAGCAATGCGGTGAAACACAGCGCCCCAGATTTGGAGAAACTTTATTATCTTTCTGTAGTACTCAGTTAGCACACACACACACACACATACACTGTATTTCAATATGTCTTTCTGTGTGAGTGTGTGAGAGGCAGAGCAGCAGGAGCCTGGAGTTCAGCGTTCACACTGACCCTTCAGCCCTTTCATCCTGCTCGCTGTTTGTTTTGAAGCCCTCACGATCCAAGAGTCCATCCTTCAAGCTCATTGATTTTCATTGGCAGCGAAGCAGACCTGAACTGGACGCTCCTTTAAGAAGGCGGTCCGGGCTTTTCACTGAGGTGCCAACGCCTCGACTGCTCAGCAGGATGAATGAACAAAGGTAGAAAGTGAGGAAGGGGGGAAAGGGCTGGAGCCAGCAGAACAAGATGGAAACAGATTTTAGCTGTGTGATTGAAGATGATTGTGTTCTTGTGTGTCTGTCTGTGTGCATAAACACCCAATGGCGTCCTTTTGGCCCAGCATGCTTTGCTTGTCTGTCGCCCTCAGATGTTGTTTTTCCTACATAGACTGCTTAGCTCCTGGGTTTTTTATTAGCTCTCTTACTGCAATATTACAAAGTCAACACAGTTTTACAACAACCCACTTGTGCTCCTGTTTGATCTGGGCTCCTGACTCATAGCAACCAAACACATTTCAAATATATTCTGACAAAAACTGCTTTCAGCCCTGATCATTGCCGCCCTATCGCATCCGGCTTGTGATTTTTCCTCTGTTGTTCTCTGTCTGCGCTCTGTAAATCTCAAATGAAACAGCAGGAGAGCTGTCTTCTCGCAGCAGGTGCACTGGCTGATCTCATCTTTAAGCTTGAATCTTTGTGATAGTGTTCATTGCCAGGTATCATCAGTAAACACTTGTGCAGAGCAATAGCAGTGCTCGTTACCTTAAACCACAACCTGACAGAAGTAGATTTCACTCCAGTGTGTTTGAGAGCAGGCAGTAAAAAGGCAGGCAGAGTTCTGGAGTAGTTCAGGCTGGTTTATCTTTTTTATTTACAATTTATACCAAGGTCACAGAATCCGCTCTTCTCTGATTGGCTGGGAGGCATCAGTTAAAATCAGGATGCGTTCCAGCCAATGCAACAGTATCAGTTTGTGCATATATTTAGCTGCAGAAATCCATAGTTTTGTGGTTGCTATTTTCAGTTCAACTAACTTGCACTGGTGAGATTGGGTGTCAGACCAAACTTTATAAACGAGACTTTTTAAGGGTGGATGGATCAGACAAGAAGGCATGTGAATTTGATCCTGTGCTACCAGTCAAGTTGTGCCTTTTTTCATGGTGAGCATGATTGTGTCCTAACCTTGCAAGGCAGAGCTTCAGTTATTTGATGGTACTGACAAAGGATGTCTTCCTGCTGATAACGGCATTAGATGTGTTGTTTTGGAAGGTGAAGATAAACTACACTTGTTACACTGCTAAAAAATGAGTGACACTTTGTATGTATCCAGTCAAGTCTTTTCCCTCCTGATGGCAACCTGCTGATACTGAGGGCGGATCCAGTACCAGAGCTCTTATAAAATCTGTGTAGATCATTTTGTATGTGAAGGGACTTTATGAAGGCAGCAGCGACACAGACAAAGAAATCTGTATTTACTGTGTATCTCTCATGTCTGGTCAAGCTCATAATAAGGTCAGACTTGGGTCCACTGATCCAATGTGTCGGATCCCTAATGGTATGAGCAAGATAATAGACTCTTAGATTTCCTGATGTACAAAGTAACTGACAGGAAAAGCAGAGGCGGAGAATGCTGCGACATTAAACAATTGATTCACGATGAGACGACAGACTGATAACATCTAGTATAAACGTCTCCGATGCCCATTAACCATATTTGAGCGAGGAGCCAAATCAAATCATACTTTCTCAAAATTGCAAAAGCTAATTAGCAAATCTCCTCCACACTCACATACAAAGACATCAAAATTTAATACTGGCAGCCATCATGTTGCTGAGCCAATTTACAGCCACCTTCTGCCCTTAGACTGCACAAAAGAGTTGCAGTTGATTATGATTCATCACTTTTAATATGAAAAGTTATTACATATAACTTAATATATCCACTCATCCCATCACATGTCAATCTCCTTTATGAGAGCAGCTCTTGTTACACACTACATTAGAGTGACAAGGAAATCTTTAGTCGAGGTAACACAATGTCACAGTGAAAGACAACTTCATAGCATCTACACTCAAACTTCACACTCCATCATCTTCTCTGGCAGGATCAAAGGCAGCAGCTGAATGTAATATACCAAAATGAAACATCTTGGATCAGGATGTGATGTCTGAAGTAAAACAAAGGAGGAACATCTTTGTCCCCGTGATGCTCCATCGCTGCAACTCTCTTGTTAGAAATCATCTGGTTTGGTATCGCCAGTCTGATACCGTGTATCCAGGAAAAGACAGGTTGAATGAAAAACAGAGATTGAATAAAGCTGTGTTTGCTTTATAAATCTCATCCCAGTGTCTCATCTCAGTCATCACAGGTGCACAAAACAACTGTGACTCAACTAAAAGGTAAAGAAAAGATGGCAAATGTCTGGCTAACATCAAGGATGGCGTACAAAGATGATTATTCACACTGATGTTTGACTCAAACCAGATACCCATCACCCACAACACATATTTTTTTTGCCTCTGCTGTAAAAGTCCCTAATTCACTATTTATTACACAGACTCATTAGCTGCCTCGCTCACTCTGACCTTTATGGTGGAGTGCCATTGTTCTGCTTCTTTCTCCCCGCTGAGACTTCTTCTTGCCATCGTAGCAAATTAACATCACTCAGGTCAGGTGTTTGCCTGAGCCTGCGTGACGCACATGTATATGCATTTCCTCTCCTCTGTGTGAGCTCATCCATTTCTCTGCTGCTTCATCTGTGTGTGTGTGTATGTGTGTGTACACAGGGGGCCAATCTGACTTCGGTATGCACGGAGTGGGCGCATCAGTGCAAGGTTAATCCAGTGACTGTGTGCAGAGTCCACTTGAGACGGGAGGAGGTAGCCAACGGTATGCAGGGGCACGCAGACCTGGTGTCAAATAAAGACAGAAAAAAGATCCTCTCCTGTTCCACCACAGTATAATGGAAGACAATAAAAGTTCAGTGAGATAGAGAGGAAAATGAAAAGAGGTGGGCAGGGGAGGTGAAGTGGCTAAATGGGTGCCAGGAGGCTGATGGCAAAGGAAAAAATAGTAGGTTAGTGTGTATTCGCACACACACGCACTTACACGTGCGTCTTCACAAACTGTCTTCAGTTTGTGCTCTTGGCACGAAGCCAAAGCAGCGAATCTTCAGTTGTTCAGTCATTCAAAAATCTGAAGAGGGAACAGGAATGCAATGTCCTCACACCGAGCTAACAATGTCTTTTGTCATTGACAGTGATGCCCTCTAATTTGAAGGCGCATCGATCATTCAGAAAAGCTTCATAGAGATTTGGCGAAGACAGACACAGTCACTTTGTCAAAGCTGCACCCAGCATTATTCATCTACACAATCAATTTCACTTTTCCTTTCTCTGACCCTCCCTCACTCTTTCTTTCACTCACTGTTTTTATGAGCCCATTGAGGAATTACTCATCTATAACCAATGGCGGCTCTAATGATGTCTGCGAGCCATCTCTCTCTCTCTCTGTCACCCCCCC